>JAKRGJ010000018.1:51775-614468 GCA_022392945.1 Ophiostoma australiae | reverse complement strand
CTTAGTTTGAATTCAGTTTGATTTTGTGATTTTCTGGTTTTGTTCCGATTTGACTTTGGGTCTAGGCTGGATAGTATCTGGATGCGAGATTTACTTTTATTTTCGTGTCCTCCCTTCTACTGGCATAGACAGGCCCTTATGCATCAAGACACAAGACACGGCCAGACAAGCTACGCCAACATCACGAGAGCCCCGGCTATTGCTGCCTGGCTATTGCTGTAGCAGTAAGGTTAGGGTAAAAAGCAAGGGTAAATAGGGCCGCTTACAGCCCCCCCCCCCCCCCCCCCCTCCCCGATGGCCGACAAAGATCGCGACATGACGCCGAGGCTGATGATGCTTGCCAACACACAGGTCTCGTGCATTCCCATGATGACCGACTGTCGTCATGGTGGCTGCCCATCATTTATGCCAGTCACAGCTGTCCCGCCCATCAGCTAGGAAGCCCTGCGAAGCTGCGAGAGATGATGGCATCTGCCAGCAGCTAGTGACGACTACATCGATGCAAGCAAGTCGGCAACGCATGAGCAGCATCTAGGCCAGTCAGTGCTATGTAATCCAAAAAGGCAATATAGAGTGCACAGACGCACGTGCTATCGCGGCCTCTATCGTAGGATACCATCTAGACTGTCTACTCAGCTGCGGTCAGCCCTGGGGTAGCACAGCATGCTCACAGGTCACGATGCTGACACGAGGTTCGCCGGGGCCCAGCTCACCTTTTCCCCTAGATCTGTATATCCTTAATGAATGCTGCTATAGCCATAGGTGCATACCGACGGTCAGACGGTCCGAGATCCTTCTCATCCCTCTCCCCTCCCTCCCTCCCTCCTCCCGTTGCTTCTCCCGCTTGCTTCGAGCCAATATACCACGGCGCAGAATCAAACAATCACGCGCCGCTTCATTTCTTCCCTTTTTCATAGCCACCTCCCAACAACCTCTACAATATACTACCCCAGACGTCCGTGGCCACGGGACGACCCATATGGCACGCAATATCTACACAATATGGTTGTAAACTACATAAAAATAATATAAAAGACGGCCCGTTGTCGTCGGCCGAGCGGCAAGTAGAGAGCTCATTCTTCCCCAGAGTCTGAGTACTGTCTTGTCTTCTCTTTATGTTTTGTCCCGCTTCATCAATTCCACGTGGCCGATAGTAACACCTTTGGATGCGGCATTTGTCTGCGTTTGGCTGTGGGTGATGTACGGCCGTGGTGCCGGCATCACGCGTAGAAATGCGAAACTATCAATAAACAAGAAATGACAATGGTATAACTAAAAATAAAACGAACAATGAAAAATGAACAGTGTCATGCAGGGCACAATGCAGTGCACAATGCAGGGCACAAAGGCAGATAATCATGCCCAACACACAGGAAACTATTGCACCGCTGACTTTCTCAGAGGTCACCGACTATTCTTTTCTCTGTTGACGTGAACGCAGATAACAACGCAGAGGATGTGCTGGCAGGGCTGAGCAGATGACCGCGGACTGACGGGGCACCACCGACTCTTTTGATTCGGCAGTCTGCGGTTGTGCTATCTTCTCATAAAATCACCGGCACTTGTAGATGGCCAATAACAATAATAACAATGATAGCAATAATAGCAAATGCATTTTATCTAATCCCAACCCAATGACTGTAGAATCACAATACGAAACTACAGACCGCTTCATTTGCAACTACTCGAGGCAAGGCAGCAATGCTGCCCCCCAAGACCAGTAGAACAAGGATAAAACCTAACAAAAAACAACGAAACCACGCCCCCCCCAAAAACATGATTGCTCTATGTGAGTCTCATGCCGCCTCTGGCCCAGTAGCTCAGACGGGCCTGCTTTTGGAACTTGAATGAATGCATAGGAATCTTGGTGCGTCTCTGTTCCCGCTCCACGGCCTTCTTGATGTCGCGCGCCGCCTCTTTCGAGATGTTAGTCAGACCCCGCACGTTGCGGGCCTCGGGACGGGTCGACTTCACAGTGCCGGCACGGCCTGATGCAATCAGGGCGTTGCTGATGTGGCTGCTGCCAGTGTTCTCGTCAAGCTCGCCAGCATCAATCGCCAGGCGGATCCACCGGATCTTCTCCTCGACTGTTGTCTGGTGGCGCAGGTTCTGTGCATAGTACCTGCGTCCCGAGCGGTGGCCCAGAGAGCGCCCCGAGGGCAGGTGCAGCTCGCAGTCATCGTAGTAGATGGCACGCGCCGGCTTGCGCTGCCGCGGCTTCTTGGTCGGACGGTCCGCGGCGTCGTTGGAGCCCACAGACGCCGCGTCATCGTCCGTCTCCCAGCCGTCGTTGCCGGCCATGTCCACGTCCTGGCCGTCCTCGTCCTCCCACTCGCCCTCGTCCTCGTCCCCGTAATCAGAGTATGACGAGCGGAAGTCGTAGTAGTCGCCAATGAGGACCTGCTCATCGACAGTCATGTACGGGATCATACAGTGAGACTTATCACGCATGTGCGTCTGTGCCGCATAGACGTTGCTGCGCACCTTGCCGCAGTAGATGCACTCGCTGTACTTGCGCACCTGGTCCTGCAGATATGTCAACAGTCCCTCGAGGTCCACGAGGTACTTCTTCTCTGGGATGAACATGCCGTGCACCAGCTCCATGTGTGTCACGTTCTCCTCAACCGATGCCGACGCAAGGTTGCAGAACAGGCATGCCTGGATCGAGAACGGCGGCTCGTTGGTCTTCTTGGCCGACTTCTCCTCCTCCTCCTCCTCTTCAATATCCTCCATGGCGTCGGAACCGGCCTTGGAATCGGCCTTGGGATCGGCCTCGGCTTCGGCAGTCTCCTGCACCTTGAGACGGCCAATGACAATGTCAAACTCGTCGGCCTTGCTATCGGCCGCCTTGATTGTCGGCTCGCCCAGCGAAAAGGTAGAGCTCACCACAGACTTGGCATCGTCCACAGACGGTGCCTTCTTGTGTGTGTTCTTGCGCTCGCTTGCCTTGGCAACCCGCACCTTGTGCTTCTGGCTCTTGATGTGGTGCTGGTACGAGTTGGCGCTCGAAAAGTTCTTCTGGCACAGCGAGCAGCTGCCCTGGTAGGCTGCCCGGCTCGCCTCCTCGGCGGTGCCAGCCTGTGACTGCGTGATGCGCTCGGCAAAAACAGACGCCGAAATGGGGTCCAGGTCTGCAAGGCGGCGCTTCAGGTTGTATCTGTGCCACTCGCCCTTCATGTGCGCCCGCTGCAGGTCACCCGCGCGGAACGCAACAAGGCATGTGCCGCAACGGAACTGGTCCGGGGCAGAAGCCATTTCAAATGTGTGGTGGGATGTCGTTGGAAACGGAGGGGTCCCGAGTTGATGGGAAAGGCTGGATGCCTGGAACCAAAGCGGCAGTGAGTTGTAGATGCAATGACTGATAATCAAAGCAGCAGTATTTTTGCGTTGTATTTAAATTGTTGTAGGGATGGTGGTGGGTTGGAAATGGTTGGGTGAAGAGGCTATGACAAGAATCTGCGGCGTGGGAGGATGTGGAGGGGTGCTGGCTATTTGTATGAAAAAAACCTGAAAAGTCTTATTGCTAGTAGAATATACGCCTCAGTAACCTCTAGCGAAAGGCTGCAATATTCGAACAATTTAACTACTGTTTTTTGGCAATCCATTAAACCGAGAAATCGAGTTTACAAAGCCCTTTTTATTGAAGATTTACTACGAGCCAACTCTGGAGGGTTTTTTCATCAATGAACCTGTCGGCATGCTCGACCTGTTGGCTGATGAAAAGTGCGGTTTGTGGATGAAAAAGAACTAAACAAAAATTATACACAAAGTTTGCCTTCTACCCGATAAGAGACTTGCACTTACACGCAAAATACTAGTGGTGGGGTGTACCCCATCTGGCGCCTATGATGACAGGCTTATGTAACCATTCACACCCGTAGATTATATAATCGCATTAGTAATCAACTGTCTGGGGTCTGTGCTCCTAGCGCGCAGCTCCCACCGTTGACCCATGTCCGCCTGTCTAAGAATACCCGCCTGCCCGTCTGGGGCGTGCTGATCAAGGCTGACACGCCTGCCTCGCTCTTGCCTCTTTGCCAACACATCGAGACACTGCACACGACGACACAACGGCGGCACGGCGAAACGCATCCTCCACCAGCCTCTCCCGACCTTGCATCGACTGTGATTGGGCTGCGCCACCCATCCGCCTTAATTGTGTCTAGGCCTCTCCCCACCAGTTTTGCCATCGCTGTTTGTGCGACGCGGCTGTCCCTTGCCACTAACGGGGCCCGGAACCACATCTCGCCTGCCGGCATCCAGCATCCAGCATCCAGCATCACGACGACATCACGACGACATCGCGACTGTATTGCTAGTACACCACGACATCACGACATTACGGCATCTTTTATTGCATCAACTTTATCTCGCATACGACGTACACCACACCGTTTCGGAACGACACCCCGACAAGCCTTGACCCTCCATCTGCACTTCCTCCCGACATGAGCTTGCCTTTCTAGAGTTTTCCCAACCCCCCCCAGCTGCAGATCGCGCAAAACCTCGACAATGCCCAAGGATACTCAGCGCGTACACCCCAGCATGTCGGTTGCGTCTGACTTGGGCCTGATTGCTGGCCTATGGGAGGAGGCCCCCTTCCCACGGCTGCCTCGGGATGCGCCACAGGAACTGCGGGATCTGGTCGAAGAGGTCGAGAACCCACGCCGCGTCTACGCTGTTCATTGTGCCAGCCGTCGCCACAGCTTCCAGATCATTGTGCAAAAGTACATTGTGCAGCTCCGGGATGGCTGCGGCGTCAGCACCTGCTGCATCTCGACCTGCCTCACGTGCCGGAAACGCATCGCCGGCCATGCTCCCCTTCGACGATACAACACCACAAGCGCCCGCACACTAGCCATTCACCTTGCTAGCCAGGACAACCCAGAGGCCGGCCTCTGCCCTGCTATCAAGCTACCCAAGTCACCGCCAGCGGCAATGAACTCGCTCGTCTTCGCACCCAAATTCGACACAGGCCCGGGCGCCTACAAACCGCAATCTGTCATTGCACGCAACGACCAGCTGCAAGACCGGATACCAATAGCGAAAAACAGAAGCAAAGGACCGCCTTTGGCCCAGCAGCCGAGTGCAAGTGCGACACGTCCGAGCAGCAAAGGAGATGGGAAGCAGGAAGAAAAAGAGGAAGCACAGGCAACGCGACCGTCCATACCCAGGGTGCCGTCGGAAGAGAGTCACATTGGATCGATACCTTCAAGTCAGCACGGTGAAGGCTGCACAGAGCCGCATTTCACTGCAAGAGAAAAGGCCTTGAGCAAGGACTACCGCTCGTTTGCCGCGAATATGTTTGGCACCGTGGCGTTCAAAATGCTCGAGTGGCTGACGCCCGCAGGCGTCGATGACATGACCGAGACGGCCAGCAGGCTGCAGGGCGGCTCGCTGCTTTCCAACACAAGAGCACCCCCAAGCCTTTTGTCGTCCGGCGTTTCGACGCCAGAGGAGCTGTCGGTATCAGCACCAACCGAAACCACGGTGGAAGGCGACGATTCTGCAAACGAAGAGGCCACCAGCAGACACGACCTTGATGGCCACGATCACGACGCAAATGGCGATTTGTTTGATGCTCACGACCAAGCCGATGGCAAGAGTTTCGATGAAAGAAGCGAACGGGATAAAAAAAACGGAAACGATGTAAAAGACGACAAAGACGGAAAAGACGAAAAAGACGAAAAAGACGACGGTGTGCCTGCGCTCTCAACAGACCCTAGCGAGACGCAGAGCTCAGCATCGGCTCTTTCCGCCCTCCCGATCGGCCATGCCGCAGCTGCCAGCAGTGCCGTGCGCAACGCAAGCACACGCGTCCGCACCCCAGGCCTGACTAAGCGTCCCCAGCACATGCTGCCCAAGGAGCCGTTTGCCCCGGACACTGGCGACCTGCTGCCTGCTCTGCGCTCTCCCCTGCTGTCTGCCGTCTCGACTGACGGCGTGGGCCACAAGGCACAGGTCGCCAAGCCGCTCAAGTCATCGACACCCACCATCCCCCGTCCCATCTCGCAGCTGTCCAATGCTGGGTACTTTGATGGCGTGTCGCTCGAGAAGATGCCCCCTCTCAAACCACAGACACCAACATCAGCGGCCGACATCAAGTCCAACAAGGCGGCCTCGCGCTCCCAATTTGACCTGACCCTGCGCAGCGGTAGCGACAGCAGCGTGCCGCAGTCGGTCACCTCGTCATCCCGCTCGCTTTCTCTCGACCGCTCCTCATCTGACCGGTCTAGCTTGCCCCATGATGCGACAGATGCCGACTCTGGTGCCGATGCAAATACCGAACTGGACGCAGATCTTGCCGGTATTCTCCCGCAGACGCTGACAAAATTGAGCGCAGAGGTCATTGACCTGATCTGTGATGTGTTGCAGGACGACTACGACAGAGAGTACCACTTCCTCGAGCCGCCAGTGATTACAAAGTTTCATATCCCCTATGATGGCCAGCCGCAGCCTCTGAAGCGTAAGAAGCAGCCGCACCCCGGGCCGCGACGGGGCTTCCATCACGTAGACAGTCTCGACCTGCAGTGGCGCATGTTTGTTGACCAGAGCCTGTTCTACGTCATGGCCAACCCCCAGAGTCTCCTCCAGTCGTTTACACGGGACGGCCAGCTCTACGACTCCCAGACTCTGTGGTACTGCATGCTGCGCCTGACCCGAGTAGCACCAAGCCTTGTTCTGCACAGCTTGTGGATGGCAGCCGAGTCTCTGTTCACGCCCTCCAAGGCCCTCCTGGCACAGCGACTGCCCAATGCACGACTGTCGCCGAATATCCTGACAGATGTCGAGGCTGGCCGGCTCATGGCCATCTGTCTGCATGCTCTTGTCGGTGTGGCTCCTCTTGTCACCGACATCAGGAAGCTCTACGACATGTCCCGCATGCGGTCTCAGGGCATGAGCCTGTCTTTCGGCGAGTCCATGCTGGATCAATCGGCGGCTCTCTGTCTTCAGTACGACGATGCATTCTCTTTCGACCCGGCGATCCGCCTCGCCCGGCGGCTGTTCTCGGCAATCACTGCCCGGCGATTCTATTCCGGCATGGCCGCTACTTCTGCCTTACCAGGCTCAATCGATGTGCTTGCGCCTCTTTTCGAGCAGCTCGACTTTCTCAACATGGACGCCGCATACGTTCTCAATTTCACAATGGCCGATCGGGCTCTCCACGAGACTAGAATGCCGATGCTATTACTGGACTGGGCCCGGACTGTCATGCTGCAAGACTGGAATGGGTCTCCAATTGTGCCTGCCGACGGGCCCTTTGGCGGTTCACTAGCCCTCATTTCCGCAATCTGTACGTATAAACTTCCTGTTTCAATTTCTGTTACTCCTCCCTCTTCTATGTCTTGTACTGGGCATTGCTAACTTATTAGACGACAGGAGAAAAGATCTCTTGGTAGCGGACACACAGTTCCGGGTGGATTATGTTGCAGAACGCCTCCAGGACTTGGAGCTGCCCATCGCCTGGCTGTCGTTTACGTCTACACGAAAGACATGCCATCTGCTGGATTTCCCGTTCCTCTTTAGCTCGTCGTCTCTCATTTCCTACTTCCGGGCCATCAACTTCTCGCGTATGAGCCGGTCGTTTGAAGATTCTAGCTCGCTGCAAAGCCGCATGAATGCTATTATCAGCCCCGGCAGCCTCATCATCAACCCGTACCATAAGGTGGTTCTTCAAGATCTGTTGAAGACAGCATCCGCAAAGTACCTCATCCTGGACGTGTCGCGTAAGACGACCCTCCTCGACTCGTTTGACCAGCTGTTCCGTCGCGAACAGAGAGAGCTTCTTCGGCCTCTCAAGGTGCACCTGGGCGAGTACGACGGTGAAGAAGGCTTTGATTCGGGTGGTGTACAGCAGGAATACTTCCGGCTCGCCATTGCCGAGGCGCTGGACCCTCGCTTTGGTGCCTTCGTTGTTGACGAGCGCACACACATGACCTGGTTCAACCCGACAACGCTCGAGGAGGACTGGAAGTTTGAGCTGATCGGCATCATCTTTTCCCTGGCGCTGTTCAACGGCCTATCGCTCCCTGTTACATTCCCCAAGGCGCTGTACCGCAAGCTGCTCGGCGAGCCAGTCAATGAGCTTCACCACATCTCAGACGGGTGGCCCGACTTGGCCAACGGCCTCACATCTCTCATTGAATGGAATGAGCAAGACGGTGCCGTGGAAGACGTGTTTGTCAGAACGTACGAATTCAGCGTGGACATGTTTGGCACGCCCATATCGCGCGTCATGGCCGACTCTGACTCTGACTCTGAGCAGCAGTGGCCGCGGATGCGTGATGCAGATGCAGGCTCGCTGCGAAAGGACAACCCGGGCGACGACGCGCCCATGGTTACCAACGATAACAGAAGTGCCTACGTGACCGACTACATCCGCTACCTGACCGACGTGTCGGTGCGGCCGCAGTACGAGGCGTTTGCGCGCGGATTCCGCAAGTGCTTGCACCCCAAGTCTCTCAAGCTGCTTAACTCGACGCTATTCCAGTCGCTGGTGGAGGGCGAGCAAGACATAGACGTTGACGAGCTCAAGACGCACGCGCGCTATGTCGGCTGGGATATGACGCACCATACCGTGCAGGAGTTTTGGGAAATTGTATCGCGGTTCGACGACCGCATGAAGCGCAAGCTGCTCGAGTTTGTGACGGCGAGTGACCGGCTGCCGGTGGGTGGCGCCAAGAATCTGCAGTTCGTGGTGCAGAAGAACGGCATGGAGGCGGGCGAGGGAGGCCATCTGCCGACAGCATATACTTGCTACGGCATCCTGCTGCTTCCAGAGTACGAGAGTGCCGAGGCACTAGAGGAGCGACTTTTGATGGCATTGGAGAATGCCCAAGGATTTGGATTTGCATAGGGCGGAGGGTTGGGAGGCTCTAGGTTCAAGGTTTTTGGAGGAAAGGGATAAAGAAAGACAAAAGCAGCACATTAAGATTGCATTCATTAGAAGCGTATTGTCATGCGTATTGCAGGACTTATATAGAGCAGAAGCCAGCATTGTTGATTTCTTTCCCCATCACTATTTCTTATTAATTCACGAGAATGATCACATCAAGAAAACATTTTACAGCAGATCCTTATCGAGCTATTTTATTATTTTCATGCCCATCTCCACCTGGAGATACTCGAGGTATATCATAATTGATTCCAAACATGTCTAAATGGCCTAATATCAAAGGCCATGGTCTCAACGGCCAGTCCTGTTTTTCGTCCAGTTCTTTTTGTTTTGCTTATACACATAGACGCCGCCACCCCCCGAAAAGAGGAAGAAGAAGAAAGGGGTAAAAGAAAAGAAGAGAAGAGAAAGTGTACAAACAAAGATATAGAAGACGAAGGAAGGCGAAAGAAGAGACGAATTAACTGCTTTATTTATTTGTCATCACGACCTGTCTAAAAGTCGTCCTCGCCAGTGCCGCTGATGATGACGTTGTTCACCTTCAGGACCATCCGGCACAGCTGTGTCGCGAGCATCAACTGCTGCTTCTTGCCAATGAGCGGGTCGATAACAAAGGCCTCCTTCATGTCGTTGGAGCCGGCACCCATGCAGTCAACACCCAACCGGCCGCGGGCAGCGCCGTCCTTGGCCTTGATCTGCTGGCTCTTGACTTCGGCCAGAGTGGCGATGGGGTTCAGGCCCGAGTTCTCGGCCAGAGCCATAGGGATGGCGTCCAGAGCTTCGGCAAAGGCGCGCATAGCGTACTGCTCGAGGCCGGGGGTCTGCACAGCGGCATCCTCGACGGCCAGCGAACAGGCAATCTCGGCGGAACCGCCACCGTAGACGACGCGGTTGTCGCGCACCAGGTTCCGAACAACGCACAGGGCGTCGTGCAGAGACCGCTTGGCCTCGTCAATAATCTGCATAGTGTTAGTTTTATCTGCGTACTAGTTTTGAATGTTTCTCTCTTTGGAGTTTGGAAGATATGGAGACTCACCATCTTGTTGCTGCCGCGGACAAAGACGGTGACAGCACGGGTGTTGGCGCAGTCCTCAATGACCAGCATCTTCTCGCGGGTTGTGCCAAAGGTCATCTCGCGGACAATGCCGGCAGTGCCAAGCTTCTCTGCTGTGAGGTCCTCGAACCGGGGAACGATGCGGCCGTTTGTTGCAATGGCAATCAGCTCAATCTCGGGGCCACCAACCCAGCGCACGGCAGGGAGCTCGTTCTGGAGCAGCAGGTGGTTTGCCTCGTCGTCGAAGCCCCACTGGCAAATGGCTAGGTTGGCGCCGGTGTCCTTGATCTGCTTGATCATCTCGATAAACTTCTCGTGCTCGTAGTTTTGCAGCTTGCGGAACTCCTCGACCGAGGTGATGTCGAGCTTGTGCTTGGTCTTGGGCTTGGGGGGCTCAAATGCGCACGTAAGGATGGCAATCTTGGCATCGCGCACCTCGGAGGGCATCTGCGGGTGCGAGAAGTCCTTGTCGATGATGACACCCTTGACCAGCAGCGAGTCCTCGAGGGAACCGCCCACCTTGCCATCAACCTTGATCAGCTCAAAATCGACGTCCTTGCGCTCAAGGTCGGCAACGGACATGACGGCATCGACGGCAATCTTTGCAAACTGTTCGTGCGACTTGGACACGATCTTGCTGCCCAGACAGGTGCGGGCAACCTTGGTCAGGTTGGATACGTCGTCGGGGCTAAAGGGGAGGATGTCGGCAATCTTGTCGAGCTCGGCAACGGCAATGTCACAGGCCTGGTCGTAGCCGTCGGCGATACGGATGGGGTGGATGCCCTTGTCAATCAGCTCGGCGGCCTGCTCAAGCAGCGCACCGGCCAGGACAACGACACCTGTGGTACCATCACCAATCTCGTCGTCCTGGGATTTGGACAGCTCGACGAGCAGCTTGGCAACGTGGTTTGTGATCTCCATCTGCTGCAGAATAGTTGCACCGTCGTTGGTTACTGTGATGTCGCCGTCGGGCGAGATGAGGATCTTGTCGAGACCGCGGGGGCCCAGGGAGGACTTGACGATGTTGGCGACCGTCCGTGCCGCGAGGATGTGAGACTTGACGGCCTCGTTGCCGTACTGCCGCTTCTTCTTGCCCTGGCTGTTGAATTGTTAGGTTTATCTCTGCATTTAAAGTGTTTCTGGTGAGGTAGTGGGGTGTGGTCTTACTCTCTGACCACAATAAAGGGCCGGCCTTGGTCGTCCTTCATGACCGCCGCTGTTTTGGTGTTAGTAAACGGGTCTATTGCTTGCGAGACGGCATGGCAGAGGAACAGCTGTAGCAACACAGCAACAGCTGCAGTACAAATTGGCTGCCCTTCTCCTCTAACTCCAACAACAGTGTATGCGTACCATTGGCGAGGTCGAGGTCTGTTTGTAAACACGAGGTTAGCTATATTGTTCTAGCAAAGGGGGGGGGGGGACGACGACGACGACGGCGGCGGCGGCGACGACGACGACGATATGGAACGCACTCATCGCCATATTGAATGTATAATAAGTCTCTGCGAGACAAGGAGGCCTTGATCTATGCTGGGACTATTCGAGGTTGTGTGCTGGCGAGCGTAATGGTGTGTATGCAGATGCTCGAAAAGCTGCGGTGTCGTGGAAGCTCTTTTGCTCTACACAGCGTCGATGCCCTTCTAGGCAGTTCCACACATACAAACAGCAAACCCGCCGAAATTTGTTTTTTTGTCTTCTGCCTGCCAGCGTTGCCCCTCGTTCCTTCCCGCTAAAACATGCACCTACCGGGTCCTGATAGGGGTAGAACACCGCAGACACGCCCAATGTGTGCCAATGCGGGCCTTTCACGTGCCCCAGTTTATCTTATCGTACCCAGAAGTTAATCCACTCTTAGGTAAGCTCCCCCTGAACTCTTCAAAGAGAAGGCGCGAGAAGGCTAGGCTGAACTTGGCTGAACTTGGTCTGATACTAAAATAAATATGGAGCTCATTGCTAAGAGCCAGACAGCCTGCTCGCCTGGGAAAGCGCGACGCCATCCTGTCGTCGTCCCATAAGCTGATTCGTCCCCTGCCACCTCTCCCCACGGGCACAGGTAGCGCCTTCCGTGTTAGGAACTCGGCTGACAGATATACGACCTAACCACAATCTAACCACTGTAGGCCACTGCTTAGCAGAGCGTCGCAATTCGTTATTCAGCATCGAGCCTTCCAAACATCGCCATCGCGCATCGTTGACTCTGCTGCCAGCCCACAACGGACCAACATCACCACCCAACAACCACCTGCAGCGGTCACACTCAACAGTCGTCTGAGACACTAGCTATCTCTACAGCTTAGTGCCGTCTTTAGCTGTTAATACCATTTATCCGACCTGGCTTCGATCTCGCACTCTCTCTCTCTCGAAACATCCTCGGCGACGACGGGAAGCTTGCCCTACACCTCTGCACACCCCTTACCATTGACTGCGATTGACCGCGCACCAGGCCAGGGTGTCTATAAGGTGTCTAGAAGGTGTCTTTCTAGACCGTTGGATCTCTGGCGATGGAGTCGAGTCCTTTTGCCGCCACATATACTTTTTCCACAACCAGCTGAGCGACTCGACCGCACCAGAAAGCCAGAAAGCCTAGGCGTCGGAAGACAAGCCTCAGAGGCGAGGTGCACTGCATTGCATGCTTGTCTAGGCCGCTATAGACGTCGCGCCGTATACTTTTTCCGTCCCAGACGGCTCAGTGGCCGCCGAGCTCACAGCCGGCCTGGCGAACGAATCGCGAAATGGATGCGGGCGAATATGAAACCAATACGTTGGCAATTGTAGGCGCTACTTCTATAAGCCTGTATTTTTATTTCTTATTTCTTATTTGGCTATTTGCTAACCAACAGACCAACATTGTGTCCATCTCGTTTCGCGTCTACAAACAGGTGGTCAGCCCGACAGCATCCCTCTTTCCATTCTCCCCCTCAGACGTCGAACGCACTCTACGAAACGATGGCCACATAGTCTTTTGTGACTCGCGACGACAAGGCTTCTGGAGCTTCCGCTTACTGCGCAAAGATGGATCGGCCATTGGCTCAGCGCCGAGGACAGGCGTCCAGACCATCGAGATTGGGCAGCACACGCTTGCAGTGGTTGACGAGGGTGCCTTTGAGCCGAGCACCCTCGTCAAGGGACGCCCCGGATATCCCAACCCAGTAAACACCCCCAACAGCTCTTCATCGTCCGGCGTGTCTGCAATTACGTCTGATGCCGCATCTCGAGGAGCCCAGTCAGGACCAGGGGCACCATCAATACCAGCAGGCCAGACAATACAAGGAGGAAACGCCGCACAGCCCCAATCCATAACCGCCGGCATCGGCAGCGCCACAGACACAGGCTCTGTGAACACCAGCAATGCGGCACCAGAGCCACGGCCGTTTTCAGCCGTGCCTACGAAACTCGTCTTCAATTTTTTCCTCTCTGCCGTAATTGCAAGCATATCTTCGTCCTACTGCACACGGGCCAATGCCATTGCCCTCAACAACAGGACATTTCTCCTGCCTCCCCTCGACCCTCTATGGGATGGCGAGGAGAGGAGTCGCACAGACACAAAATCCCTCGTGGCCACGCTACGTGTCTCTCTCACAACCGCAGGCGCACTGTTGATCACCCTGTCTCACTCCATTCTCCAAGGAATGGGCTGTTCGGAGTGGGCGTGTTACGCAGGCATCCCACCGCCTGGCTCGACCGTTCTGACAGCACCATGGGGCAAGTTTGCTACTGTGCGAGGCACGTACCCTTCGCTGCCCCCGGCAGGAGCTGTAGGGCACGTCGTGGGGCAGGCAAAGCGGGAGTTTCCGCCCTCATCTATACCGCAAGCATGGAAGGTCTTTGCCGCCAAAATGCTGGAGATGCGAGGCACCTCATCGTCGGTCCTGCACGACTCTTCGTGGCTACGAGTCGAGTTTGTACTGGGTGACGATGCACATGGCGCAAAGACGGTTGTTATACTTTGGCCTTCGGTGCTTTGCTTCTGGAGCCTCGAAAGCTCCGTGGTGTCAGTGCCCTCCTTTCAGAAGCTTGACCCCCTGAACGACCTACGAGCCGCGTTCCTGGAAGAGGCACGAGCTGAAGAGGCAGCGTTTTCTTTTCGGCCGCAGGACGAGCTAAAAGAGGACGAGGAAGATGATGTGGCCATGGAGGATGTGCAGACCGTCTCGAGCATGGACAAGGGGCCGCTCTCTGACGGGCCATCTCCTATTGGTACACGGCAACAACCTGTGTCACTTGCTGGTATGATCTATCCAACACCACCAGATGGCATGCTGGGCTTGGTTGGTGCTACACCGACGTTTGATGGATCCATGACAAGTCCTGGCAATGCCGTTGGCGCGTCCATGCCGACAGACCTGGACCCGGCTGCAGCAGCGGCTGACCATATCGACGGCGATGATGAGTTTGGCAATTTCTGGGGCAGCGGCAACGAGCCAAAGAGAGACGACAGCGACCCGGAATTCATTGGGGAGCCAGATAATCTCTTTGGCGACATTGGCGGCGATATACTGGGAGACGATGTCACGGATGCCGACTTTAACTTTTTCGACGACAAGCAGCCCGATGGGATGCATCTCCCCACCAACGACCAGATGGATTTGGACACGACGAGCCGCCACGGCGACACACCGGCATATGCCCATTCGGACATGGATACGCACCTGGACGCCAACACCACTCCCGGAGAATCAATATTCACGCCGACAGCAGCTCTTGAAGCGTCGACAGAGACCCTGGAAGCTAAAGGAGACGACGAGGCGCTTCCCAAGAAGCCAAGCTCGCCCGTGTTTGCAAAGCCTGAGTTGAGACATGCGCGAAGCAATCTTGGCGATGCCGGCGCCACTTCAGCCAATGTCAATTCCAGTGATAACGCAATCGCTACTGTGAACGGCATTAAGCGGCCGCCGAGTCCGTTCAACGCCGTGACCGTTTTCAAGCGCGTGCGTGCCATGGCCGAGGCGAGCCATGCCAACCAGGCACACCAAAGCAATGGCAAACCGTCACTCCTGGACCGCCGTGGCAAGTTATTTGAGGGTGTCAAGATTTCTGATTTTATGATCCAGAACAACAAAAAATATGAACAAAACGGAAAATTCGGCTTCCGCTGGCCAACTCCCGAGGGTTTCATGATGTCTAGCATTGCATCAGCAACATCACCAACGACTTTCCGGCGGCCGGTCAAAAAACAGCCCGAACTGTCCGACTCGTCGCCTGAGTTTGCGTCGCTCATATCCAGCATCACACGCGGTCTCAAGACTAGCTCTATCCACACGCAAAGCCCCCTCCAGATGGAGGACAGCGGGGATGCATCGTCTAGTTCGTCCAGCCATGAGTCGTCCTCGGAAGACTCGGACGGCGACGAGACTTTAGCCAGCTACACAGCGCAGCGCAAGATGAAGGCGGCGCGCCCTGTGACCGATGCTGCCCCATCACTAGAGGCAGCCACCGAATTGTCCAAGGCGTATAGAGAGGGCGTGTGGGACATTCCGATTGCCCGCTACTTCTCCGAGCCCATGCCGTCACCGGTAGAGCTGAACTATACAGACGACGACATTGTGGATGTGGCGCAGATTGTCACGCAGCAAATCACGCGTGCGACGATCCCGACAAGCTTTGACGAAGACAGCGGCACCAATCTGCAAAAGACCAAACTGCGGCAGACTTTGCTGCAGCGGATCCGGTACTCTGTGGCCACCCTGCACGACTCACTACCGGCATGCCTTGACGACGCCCACAGATGCGGCCTGAAACCGTATCTCGAAGTACCTGATATCCCACTGCTCATGCAGCCCAACCGGCTCCACCCACGCCCGCCGCCCGGCTCCGAAGCTGCACGAGCAAATCTGTGGGCATGCTCAACACCCAGTGTCGCGATTCGGCGCAATGAGTCCACCCTTTCTATACTGCCCACAGCCATTGAGTTTTGGGAAGTGCTGGGCCTTGAGCCCTTGCACGGCACCAAAGATATTGGGGCCGTCTGTGTGTTCCCCAACTTTGAAGGCTTGGCTGAGGAGGTGGCCGGCTTCCTAAGCCGCATGCATATTGTGTATGAGTCGCTCCGCCTGGGATCGCATGAGTTGCTGTCGTCTAAATCCCATGTTGTCGATGGCATGGTGGCGATCGATGCGCCGAGCTTGTATGCGACGCCTCATGGGCCGGGAACCCCCCGATCCGAGTTTCCTGGTGCCGACCAGCTGCACAAACTAGCACAGGCCCTTGCGGCAGAAGACACGCCGGGGAAGAGTCTTGTGCTGTACTTTGTCTACTGCGAGGAGGTTACTACCGGTATTGTGGATGCGTGCCTGGCATTCCGGCGGCTCTCGCATTTATACGAGAGTGCTGTCGCCAGCCGCAACTCGGAACCCAACGATCTAGTTCTACAGCTGATTCCCTCGAGCTTTATTGCGCTGGAGACGGCGCTGTCAGTACCAAGCCCCAGTGAGATGCTCCGGCTGTCGCTTGAAGTATATGATCGATGCGCCAGCCCCCGGGGCCCGAAGCCAGCACCGTCATTTTTGCTTGAACAGCCCCCGCCGCGCCTGCTTGACCTCAAGCTGACGTCGACACCGCCCGTGGACGTGCAGAGGGAAAACTCGTTTATCCACGTGGCGTATACATTCAGCGCAGACGGACGGTGGGTGACAGCCGCATGGACCGACAACAGCGGCTGGCGGCAGTTTAGCTCGGCGTATTGGCTGGGCCGGAAAGACACCGAGGCGAGCAACACGTTTGCGATGGTGGCGCAAGAAATATGGACGAATACGTGCGCGATTGTGTCGAATCTCAAGGTACACTGGCGCGCCGTGATTGCCAAGTGCAGCCCCATGGAGCAGGAGGAGATCGATATCTGGCTGGAGCTGTGCAAGGCCGAGACGCGCGTGTCGATGAGTGCGATACTAGTCGCAGTCGACACGGAGCCTGCTCTTGAGCTGATGCCGCCGATCGTGTCTGCGTCGCCGGCCATTCTCTCGCAGCTCTCGGCGGCCACTCCGGCTCCAACACCCCAGGCTTCCGTCTTTTCACCCGAGCAGACCGGCAACCCAGCCACGCCCGTTGGCAGCACACCTATTAATGCGCCCACACCGGCAACGCCGAGCGGGAGCAATACTGCCGCCGTGGCCCCCAACAGCCCAGCAATCTCTACCAATCCCGCAGCCAATGCAGCAAACGAGGCTAGCGCAAAGCTTGCTGCAGCCGGAGCCGACCCCAACACAGTGGCTGATATTGAAGGCAATGTAGTACTGGTCGACATCACGGACAATGCATGGCTAGCGATTGCTGCGCACCGCCTCAATACCTCCACGACGTGGATCGATCTACGACATGCACTTGTGAGCGGTTACGTGATAAAGCGCGGCGGTGTCGGCCGAGACGAGGCGCCCGTCGTCATGGAGGTCAATGTGGTCCGGGCCGAGGGCAGTCCGCGGGCTCACGACACTGTCGCGCGCGAGATCCTGACTGCGTACCGGTCACTAGGTACACTGGCCCGGGCACGGGGCATCCTCGACAGCGAGCGAGACGTGCGGCCGTGGCATGTAGCTGCGGCCCAGCGGGCTGCGCAGGGCCTCTGCAAGTGGATGTAACGCATGGCAGCCTTTCACAAACCACACGGCGATGATTGCTTGACGACGCTCAGGCCGACACGAGGCATTCCGCAACACGACCTCACCTTCCATCACGTCATACACTACGGCGTTCTCTATATTCTTTCCCGTCATATCTTATTTTCTGATATGTTTTACTTGCTCACTTTTGTTGTGCATTTCCCCTTCTCATTTTCTTTCCCCTTTCATCTTCATTCATGCCAGCCTGTTCATATGCTTTTCGCTTTGCTTTTCTTTTCTCTGCCACACTTTTGCATATCGGCAAATCAACACTTATGAAAGATATCTGTTCACCACGCATTACCATTACACATTACATTACACACTGCATTGTATCAGTACATACTTGGCGTTTAGGCACACCACAATTGGATTACGGGCTTCACAAACGCATAGTTACCATCGTGGTTCGCATGTTGAATGTGCTCTCTATATTTTGTTCATGATCGTAGCCTGTCAAAGTTAAGAAGTCAAGTAATCAATGCGTTGCAGAAAAACAATCAGCTGTTCGTCCCACTCTCTAGTTCGAGCCAAAGAAGTTAGGGAACAGGTACTCGACACGCTTGATGGCCTCGGGGTCGCGGCCGGCAGGCTTGGTCATGAACTGCACGGCCATAACCGACTGGCCCTCGAGGTGCTTGGCCAGGATCAGGTCGCTGTGCTCCTTCTCGCTCAGCTTGTCCAGCACGGCACCGACCAGGTGCTTGGCATTGGCGCTGTTGGCCTCCATGTACTTGAGGACCATGCTGACACCGACGTCCTCGTCACCCACACGCCAGCAGTCGTAGTCCGTGGCCATGCAGATCATCTGGTAGGCCAGCTCGGCCTCGCGCGCCAGCTTGGCCTCGGGCAGCACGGACATGTTGATGACGCTGCCGCCCCAGCTGCGGTACATGTGCGATTCTGCGCGCGTCGAGAACTGCGGGCCCTCCATGCAGATCAGGGTGCCCTTGTCGTGCATCGTCACGCCGTCGCCCTGCATGGCAGCCGCGCAGCCCTTGACGACCTCGGCGACCTGGCTGTCAAAGGGATCGGCAAAGCCAACGTGGCCGACAAGGCCGCCCTCGAAAAAGGTAAAGGGTCGGACACCCTTGGTGCGGTCGATGATCTGGTCGGGCAGCACAAAGTCCATGGGGCGGATCTCCTCCTGCAGGCTGCCGACGGCGCTGAAGGCGATGACGCAGCGCACACCAATGTGGCGCAGGGCAGCCATGTTGGCGCGGGCGGGGACCTCATGGGGAGCCAGCTGGTGGTAGAGGCCGTGGCGCGCAAGGAAGGCAATGGGCACGCCGTTGTGCTCGACGATCTGGATGGGAGCCGAAGGCTTGCCCCAGGGGGTGGTGATGTCGAGGGAAGCGACAGGCTCGTAGCCCTCGATCTTGCTGAGGCCAGTACCGCCAATGACGGCGATGTGGACGGGGCCTATAAGTTAGCATGACGTCGGGGAAGCCTCGAGAAGGAAAAGAACGGCAAATAAAGCGACATAGGATCTACACTCACGGTCAAAGTGGTCGGCGAGAGGAGCAGACATCGTGGCGGTTGGTGTCGAGGTGAGGTGAGGACGACGGTGATGTACGAGTGAGAGACAACTACAGAATGGCAATGTGGAAGCACAAAAGGGTTGCCGATTATATATTTAATATTAGCTTATACATAATATGCGATCGTTGGCACGATTTACTAAGACGCGGCGACTTTTTGCTGTGGTTCTTTTTATTTTTTATTTTTATTTTTTATTCTTCAAGTCTTCAATGCGCTATGTGACAGCGTTCCAAGATACATACTTGCGGAAGGTACCCCGCGATTGCGAAATCATTGCTGACGGCGCCTGCCGTCCATAGCATCTTACAGGTTGCTTTTGGAGGGGCTACAGCGTGGTCAGCACATGCAGACACGCCAACCAGCCAGTGGCTCTTGCCTGAAGCTAGTGCACTACCCGAGAATGATCCCTTGATACAGTATGTATTACTGTACATACACTAGCCAGGCCAGCCAGTTACTAGCTTAGGAAGGCAGTGGCTAGCGTGATCCGCTGTATCGCACTTGCCTTGGACCGACAGTCTTTGGTACTGTATCCTCTGATATCGATCTTACAGAGCCTGCCGACCGCGCCTTCCGTCAACCACAGGCCCCACCTGCCTCTAAAATCTAAAAAAAAAACTTGTATCTGCGGCAGTACTAAATCGGATTATTAACAACGTCTCACGGCAATTAGCTGCTAGGACTCAAAATCTGACATTTTGGTATTTTGACATTTGGCATCCCATTCGCAACATCTTTACGGCCTCGCCCTACAACGACCACGCGCTTCCAATCGAGC
Organism: Ophiostoma australiae; assembly: GCA_022392945.1. Taxonomy (NCBI): domain Eukaryota; kingdom Fungi; phylum Ascomycota; class Sordariomycetes; order Ophiostomatales; family Ophiostomataceae; genus Ophiostoma; species Ophiostoma australiae. The sequence continues at coordinate 594,606 of JAKRGJ010000018.1, read as the reverse complement.
AGCGCTCCACCCTATCGCATACCGAGGCCGGCCCTCGCGCCCTACAATCCCGCGCATTATCATTAGTGCTGTTTCTGCCGAGCCGCAAGCCTAGGCAGTCCGGCACTGGTCCACGTCTATCCGCGAATTCGACGCAGTCCCCGGACTCGCGATACGCGTCTCGACAGCCTCACCCGATACGCAAACAGGCATACACGCAAACATGTCCCCCATGGCTATCGGCAATGTGCCGCCCATCGACCGCATCAGTGCCCCGTCCGGCGACGACTCCATCGAGGAGGTTTGCTTCATCGCGGCCCTGATCTGCCTCGATGGCCACTTCGATAGTCTGCCGTCCATCCCAGGGCCGCAGACACAGCAGAAAGTCGCTGGCATGGTTGCAAGAACCCTTGAAAAGACACACTCGCGCAAAGACGTCCGCGAATCGCTCGCCCGCAATGTCGAGATCTGGGTCTACCTAACACGCATCTTCAACAATGCCATTGACAACCTCACGTCACGATCGGTTGCCAGCATGTCCGACTCTGCCTACGACGATAAGAACAGCGACGGCCACAATGGCCAGTCCAACGGACACGGACACAACAGCGGCCATGGGCACCTGCACAGCTACCGCAACCACGACAACTCGGAGCTCATGATCAAGAACCACGCGAGCTTGAAAGAAGACCTGCAGATCCTCAATAAGCTCATGCACATTGCGCGCAACCTGCTCGTCTGTACAGACCCAGAAGTGCCACAGGATATCTGCGCGGCTGTGAGCTTTGACGCGGTTGTCTTCCAGATCATTGTGCTGTGCGTCAACCTCGCAGGCAAGGGCTACCATGGAGGAGTCGCCGACGACCCGAGCCGCGCCAAGCTGAACGAGATCTACGATCTGTTCAAGAAGCTGCTTGTCACGTCGCTCCAGCAGGTGCACAACTGGACGGCCAAAAACGACCGCAATAAGACTGCCTTTTGGTACTATGTGTTCTTTGAAGACGAGTCTATGCCCGAGGAGTCGCCGGATTCCATGTCGCACGACGGCACAGACTACCGCTCCGAACTCTCGAAACTGGAGATGAAGCACTGGCTTGCACGCAACGCAACCATTTGCGACGAAGCCAAGAGCCGCCTTATCGACTATGCCAACACCCACCAGAGCAAAGCGCCTGGCATTCCTTCCATCAACACCCCTCTTGCGCGCCTCTGGATTCCAGCCCATCTGCTGGAACCGGAAGAGGATCTGGGCCTGAAGAAGGAGGATGACGAGGCCTTTACACGTCTTGGCCGCTTATCCAATGAGGCCGAGGTCTGGTGGCAGCTGGTGCGCGACCCCAACTGTCTGGGCTGGCGCCAGCCTATGCCCGACCGCGAGTACGGAAAGCGCCGTCAAAAGTTCTTCTCGGAGATTCTCGAGAGCCGATTGAGCCCTGGCTGGCGCCTGCGCGACGAGAACAGGGTCCAGGGCTATGGTGCCCACATGCCGAACCAGTTCTTTGGTCTGCTGACCCCAGAGCAAGAAGCAGAGCTGAACGCCGAGTACGGAAACCACTACGGTCCCCCCATGTCCCATGACCAGCACGAAGAAGAGCGCATCGTGGAAGAGGTTGACGAGGATTATGAAGAGGGTGACGACGACGATGAAGAGGACGAGGAGGATCTGGAGGAGGAGGAAGAGGAGATTGAGGAGGCCGATGAAGAGTACGCTGCGCGCAGCCAAGAATACGGCCACCGCCAGCATCGTCGTGACGGGCACCCCTACGTTGACATGCGCGGAGACGATTTCAACGAAGACGAAGAGGACGACGAGGAGGAAGAAGATGAGGAGGAGGAGGACGATGACCTCGACAACGACTCATACTCAGAGGGCCCCGTGCTCGGTCTCTTGACGGAGATCCCCAACCTGCTGGACCCCAAGCAGATCGAGGCCCTCCACATGATTGTCAAATCGTGTATCCTCGACTCCATGGGCAACGGGCCGATGGCGAACGGCGAGAGCTTGCAGCAGGCACGCTGCAAGATCTTCTTGGCTTCCGAGAGTGGCCGCAGCCTCCTGCGCGAGCTTCTCGTCTTTGTTGCTGTCTGGGACCAAGACGAGGTGGCATTGATCTGGGACATTACCGCCCAGATTGTACAGGCCATTCATGATGCGTCTCTTGCGCCATATGCCTGGACTGAGCTTCGGATTCCCAAAGACGTGGTCTCCCCCGCCCAGGCTGTCATGCTACGCATAATTACTTTCCTTTTGCGCTGCAGATATCTCAACTACGACCCCAAGATCGGCAGAGTTCCTGCCAAGGCACGCGGCGGCGAAGATGATGACGACGACGACGATGATGATGATGACGATCCGTCAGCCCCGGCATCGCGCAGGCCATACAGGGTCAAGGTCGATGAGCGCGATATCAAGCTCATCCAGTTCCTGTTCACGTCAATCCGATGCCGTATTATCCCCGAGTGTCTTGCGTTTATGACCTACCAAGGCGATATCCGCCGTGGCGTCATCAACCCCGACAACTTCCCCGCCGAGCCCTGGGACATGGACCGAGCAAGCGACGGCCTGAGCCAGGTTCTTGGATTTATCACCATGCTGTGCGAGATTGACGAGGTCCGCGCAAAGCTCGTCGAGTGGGGTGCTGCCTCGGAGATAATCACGCTGCTCAAGGGCCTAGAAGACGCCGTGCCCAAGAAGCCTCTTGTCGACGCTACTCAGACAGCTGCAGCCAACAGAGCTGCTGCTAGCCGCAGCGCCCACCAGAATGGCCACCGCGAAGGCTCGCCGCCGCCGCCGCCACCTGTGCCTCAGGAGCCGGCTTACAAGTTCCCCTGGGGTGGCATCAAAACGCAGGCACTGACCATTCTTGCCAGTCTTCTGCAGCCGCCTCCGGGAAGAATGAGCCCTGGAAACGAGATGGTCCAGAACCAGATCATGGAGGAGAAGGGTATGGTGCCGCTGCTGAATGCGTGTGTCTATGATGACCACAACCGCTTTGCTCGCGAACGTGTTCAGCTGTGCCTCAAGTATCTCATGGACGGCTGCGACGAGGCCAACCTCTTTGTGCGCGAGCTCGTCAAGACGGCACCGCCACAGCGGGCTGCTCCCGGTGGTGCTGCTGCTGCCCCAGGCGCCACCGGCCCGGCCACCACCGGCCCGCCTAATCCAAACACAATCACGCGCCTTCGCGTCGATGGTGTCGAGGGCGAGGTCAAGGTGCAAGTGCGCTCAGAAAAGGCTGCAGAAGAAAGAGCCGCTGCCGTGGCCCGGGGCATACCCATGTCTGCCTTTACAGAGGACGCACGGGCTACTGCTGTGTACTCGGCTGATGCGCCTGCCGGATCGGCTTCGGCGGCAGTTCCGCCGTCTGTTGCCAACCCGGTCAACCCTCCGCTCGGCACAGCACGTCAGCGCAAGCAGCGCCAGAAGCGCCAGCAGAGACAGCAGCGCCAGAAGCTGCAAGAGGCTCTGGACGCTCATGAGTCTCACCAGCACCAGTCCCAGCCGTCTCCGAACCAACAGCAGCCGTCAGAGCAGCCTCAGGTCCTACCAGGACAGGCCCCGTCTCCTCCACAAGCCCCGCAGACTCAACAGGCCCCTCAGCAGTCCCCTCCGCAGCCGCAACAGCAGCAGCAGCAGCAGCAACCGACGCCGGCATCGCAACCGGCCCAGCCGCAGCAACCACCACTTCCTGCCGCGCCCCGTGTTTTCGGTCCTCCGCCGCCACCGCCTGCTGTCCCCTCGCTGGCATCGCTGGCTGCCCACCTCCCCCCCCTCCCAGCAGGCCACCCTTTTCAGCATGGCCACCTCCCCCCCACACACCCTTTAGCACAGCCCATCCTAGGCCAGCAGAGCCAGCAGCCCATGTCAGCAAAGACGGCCGAGGCTCTTGCTGCCCGTCGTGCACGCTGCGAAGCCCTCCTCGGTGAGATCATCTCGCTATCCGACCACACGGCCCGCATGGCGTTGTCGATTGAGCGCGGCGAGATGCCGCCACTTCCCGACGACACTCTCATGTAAGCGCCTTTTGCGGCTTTTTTTGGCATATCGCACACTCCTTTATTTTTATGCTTGATCTAACAGTTTAGGAATTTTTTGAAGAGCCAGAAATTTCTGGAGCGTTGCCGTGACCGGCTGACACGTCCCATCAACGGCCCACCCGACGCACTGGTGGAGGACGGCAGCAACTTGACAACAAGCATGCTGGCCGACCCCCTCGGCAGTCTCTTTAGCGGTCTTGGTGTGTCTGGCCCGTCGGGTGCTGGCCCGTCGGCTGTGCCTGTGGGCGCAACCTCGCTCGAAGACCAGTACCGTCTTGTCGAGCAGGCCCTGCTGTACTTGACAGAGGATCTGGCCAAGAGCTCCGAGCTGTCGCACCTCGTGCGTTAAACAAAGAACGAAGAGGCCCGGAGGCCAAGACTGGAGTGCGTGTGCAATCGTGCAGCACTGTACATTATAAAAAGCATTACTGGAGCATTAGCATTTTCAAACATTTACTTGGCATTTATAGATTACGTAACACATATTTAGAATTATGGGATATTTATTCATTTATCTCAGCTGAACATGCCATTAACCGTGGCTTGCCCATGGTAGTAAGTACACCAATTTAAGACAATAGCCATCACCTATTCCTCTGAGCTGCTGCGGCCAGTTTGCCGGGCACGTCCCTGTGCAGGCGAGCCCTCGGTTGCCCGTCTTGGCGTTATAGATATTAGACTCTACCGCATAAAGGAATCGCGCAGACTCACAGCACGCGACGTTTGACACATGCACATTGACGCTGTTACCTTTGACAGATATGCAGTCCTGCTGCTGTCAGTACCACAAGGCGCCGGATAGAAACCCACATCGCCACACCCGACGGTCTAGTCGGATATCACAGTGCCACGTTTACGTGTGCCAGAACTGTGCCATGCGCCACGTTATGCCGCCGCCGACAGGCCTCGCTCTGATTGCCTTGGCACTTTATAACGTCGATTCAGATCTAGCCGTCACCGTTGAACAGGGCCCTGCCATGCCCGCGTAACGAAAAGTTGGTCCCGCCCAGAAGCCGCGCCGTCGAGCGTCCAGCATAGGCCATTGGCGCATGATTTTCATGATACGGACGGCTGATATATTGGTCGGCACACATGTTCTTCCGAGATATCTCCCGTCGAGTATGAAAAGTAAAAAAAAAAATAGCACGTAAGTTCTGAAGCTAAAACACAAAATCAAAACATAAAAGTATCAGAATATAATACCAAAGCAATAGTATGTATCTAGTGCCGAGTCGCAAGGTTTCATAAGATCTTGGTCGTAATCATCGTGTCAGTCATGTGTTTGCTCAATAGCACCGCCCAAAAGCCAAAAGCCAGAAATATAAAAAAATTTAGAGACTCAAAATTCAAAAAAATCCAATAAGAATTTAAACAAAGACTCAAAAAAGGTCACCAGAAAAACAACGGCAGTTTGCTACTCCCACTTCCTCCATTCGGCAATCAGCAGCTTGTGATCCATATCCTCGGTCGTGGCAGTCGGCGACAGACGGTGGATGCGGTTCGTGATATCAGTAGCAATCTCGTCACGCTCGTGGAGCTTGTCGACGAGATACTTCTTGTCGTTCTTCATGCATGCTCTCATAAAAATGTCCCGCATGCGAGGTGAGTAGAGGTGACATGCTCCCAGCGGAAGCTCTTTCGGCTCCTTGAAGAAATCGCCAGCCACGGCACGGAAGTTGTTGACTTGTGGGAATACTGCTTCCTGGAAGCACTCCTGGCAAACAACGAAATCGGGCACCGACCGCATCCAGTACCACTTGCGCCCTCGCACAGGAATATCTCGCCTGCACTCGTCATAGTAGCCAATATCAAGCAGCCTGTTGATAAAGGCATTGACGTCGACAGGCCGATTGACCGGAACTGCCTCGTTGTGCGTTGTCTCAAGCACGTCAATGTACTTCCACAGCCGCTTCCGGTCTGGCTCGAAGTAGAGTGCACAGATGTTGGTGGTGTCGAACCGGGATGGGTCATTGTCTTGGAAAAGACCCTTGAGTCGCGGAAACAGGATCTGGATAGCCGTCGCACACTGCTCGCACGTAGAGAACCGGGTGATTGCGCGCGCAGTTATGGGGTCTTGGATGGTGAACCAGCGGCCCATAACCCGGTTTGGGCCCGAGCAGGGAAGCCGCAGAGTCTCGTCTTTATCGAACATGGCCCGCAGCAGGTTAAGATTGGGTTTCTTGTACGCCTCGATAAAGTAAAAGGCAACCCGGTACCAGTACATCGATCCAAAGGTGCATCTCGTTTTTTCGTTGGGGTCGACGGGCGGAGCAGGGACAAAGTCGTCTGCATATCGAGTGTGTGCAAATGCAGACTCATAGCATCTTGGGCACACGTAGAAGTCAGCGAATGGCGCCAACGTTAGCCAATCCCTGTAGCGTGTGCTGAATGACTGTCTCGGGCACTCTGCCAGGCCTTTGATTCGTCCATGGTATACATCCTCCGCATATCTTTGATAGATGGGAACTAATGGCAGGTCAGTACGTCCTGACTCTGAGCCCTTGGTAGGAACCTCTAGAGTCCGTTCTAGAGCCCGGTCGTGATCACGAGAATGATCTGTCTCTGAGACAGCTGACCCAGGAACGTTGATGTAGAAAGCAGGTGGCTGTCGACTTGTTGGAGTCTGCGACGTACTGGACAGAGGCACAAAGACACCCGAGGCACGAGCTGGGTTACCCGAAAAGGAAGAGTATCCTCGAGAGGTGTCGACGGGTGAGCGTCTTCTCTCACGCCGCCTCTCTCCTTCCTCTTTCATAGAGACTGACCCGCGGGACGGCATTGGAATCGGCATAGGGGTGGAGATAGGCAAGGGGAATGACGATGTACGTGGCTGGGCCGCAGGCTGGGGGAGGTTTGGTAGAGAGCTGGTGGCGCTGGTGGGGTTGTGAACAACGTTTGGCGTGTGTGCGCGAGGCCGGGGCCCTCGTGGTCTGTCTCCTTCTAGGATTCTTGAGCGACTTTCTGGCGATGATGAGGGAGATGAGGGGGATTCCGCCCGCATCCCGTCCTTGGCCCGACGCTCTTCTCTGTAGGATTTGGTTGGTGAGGAAGGGCGCGGCTCAAACAGGGCTTTGGGGGGTGAGCCTGATGTGAATGGGAGTTGCGTTTGTGAGCTCTTTGGCGTAGCCAATGGAGTGGTACCAGTTGGCTTGAGCCGCCCATTGGTTGATACATCGCTGCCACCTGGCGGACGTGAGGGGTCAGGATTGCTGGAAGCCTTACTGACGACGGACTCAAAGTCGACGTTTGTAGGTCGACGCCGTTCACTATTGCGGCGACGTACAGAAGTGTTGGCTGTTGAGCCTAGCTTTGAGCGCTCATCCGATGAGTAGACTTCGTCGTCGCGTGCAACAGAGTCTCTCCGCTTTCTGTGAACCGAGTCCCGTCGGGCCGGCATCTGGCGGTCGCGATCTGCATCGGTACCGCGGCGCATTCGCTCCTTTTCCCGCTCTCTCTCAGATTCACGCTCCGAGTCCTTGTCCCGCCTTCTTTCCCGCTGCCTTACCTCCTCTCGCTCCCGCTCTCGTTCCCTTTCCCTATCAGCTCTGTCCCGCTCCCGCTCCCTATCGCGGTCCCTATCGCGGTCTCTTACCCCTGGCGGTGAGGGAAGGCGCCTTTCGGTCCTAGGATGAGGCGAGGGAGGCGAACGAGATTTGGGCCGTGGCGAAGGCGATCTTCGGTCATTTCGAAAGCTTACAGTTTCGTCGCGCGATGGCCGCTTGTATACTGATGTCTTTGACTTGTCATTGTCAGAGAACGAGTTGGCACGGCGCTTGTAGTCTGGTTCGGCAGAAAAAGAAGCCCTTCCATGATCGTGTGGCCTTCCGTCATCTAGGGAAGAATGCGCATCGCGAGAGCGAGTGCGTTGTCCGGGTCTTGTCGCAGTGCTGGCCGACGCCGTGTTTTGGTCAAAGTACGGACGGTCGCGGCCGGTAGTAGAGTGCTTGGTGAATGCTGGTGACAAGAAATCATTGTCGCGGTGGTCTGTTCTATCGCCGGCTTGATTACGGCTGCTCCGCTCTGAAGTGGCCCGGTCGTGCGGCCGGCGATCCGACTGTGATGCCGTTGTTGGGCGGCCCGAGCCGGAAGCCATATTTTTGAGATTTTCCTGATTTACGTCCGTGTCCAAGCGCGGCAGGTCAACACGGCTTTTGCGTCTTTTGATCTCGGGTTCGTTCTTTGAAGTTCCTGCAAGGGTTGCTCCAGCCACTGCTGCTGCTGCCGCCGCCGCCGCAGCCAGCCCCAGCTTTCCACCATCGCTGTCCACCCTAGAATTGTAATCCGGGTCTGCTGTTTGAGTGCGTCGGCGTTGGTCAGTTGGAAAGTCAACCTCGCTGGCGATCGTGGAGGGCTCAGAGACGACAGATTCGGTATCTGTTCGCGGCAAAACAACAAACTTTCGGCATGTGTTTGCCTCGTGTCCAAAGGAATTGTCGCTAGCTACAGGACGAGCTTGCCCACTGGCAACCCCATCCGTGGAGGAAGGCGGCGTGGACAAAGAGCTTCTGGGGGTGGCATCAGACACTATAGACGCATTCACCGACGACGCAGTCCAATGATCGGGAGTGCTTGAAGACGCTTCTTGGTTGGTGCTTGAGGCTCTGGGCGTCTGCGAACCGGTGCCTGGCGGCTGAGCGCTAGCCTTTGGGGTCGCTTCAGCAGCGCCTGGAATAAAGACGAAGCGGCGTTCGGGGTTTTCTTCGACTTCGATCAAGATGGGGACCTGATCGATCTCGCCGGGGGATTGGATGTAGCTTGCGGCTGTAGTCGGGCCATCGCTTTTTCTGGGATTGTGCTCTCGCGCCAATGCAGTGGGCTCGTCCTCGACAAAGGCGCTGAGAGTGTTGCTGCGCGGTTTGCCACGGTTGTCGTAGCCATGCGTACGGGAGTAGCTGTTCTGTGAGGTATGCTCGGATTGTGCGCGGCCGTGGGATCGGTGCGGGTATGATCCGCTTGTCCTACAGATTGAGGAAGTGTCAGTCGGTGCCATTTCCGTTGGATTTCTCGAGTGTCCTTTCAAGTGCTGGATTCAGAGCTGTGTGGGCGTCGTGTGGGCGTCATAGGAGTCGCTTGACTTGGCCGGCGGGGTATGATGGAATGGGTGCGAGTACTCACGGGTGCGAATAGCCACTGTCGTAGTATCTCGGCCTTGACGAGTAATTGTGATCAAATCTGCTAGCCATCCTGATCTGGAAGAGATTATGCGATCCGTTCAGATGGCCGGCGCAGCAGGCATTGTCTTGTTCGTGGGTGTCGTCTGTCTTGTCTCTGGCGCAGGAAGTGGGTGTTCCGGGGAAGTAAACAAAGTAGAGGGGCTCGGCTATGCTAGTGATGCTAGCTGAGGTGACGCGTGTGTGGCTGGCTGATAGTGATGTGATAGCGAGGTGATGTCAAGGTGATGGCGGAGTGAGGAGTGCCGCTTGGATGTCGTGGTATTGATTGAACAAGAGAATAAAACGAGAGAAACGGAACGAAGAACGAAAGTGCAGGTATGATCGAATGATGTACTGTAGCGCAAGCAATGCACAGCCCTCACTGGGGGACGCTGTTGACGGAAAGAGCAAGAACAGCGACAAGCAGGAAACACAGTGGGTCACAGCGGGAAGGGATAATCAGGCGTGAATGATAGAGGGGAGGGGGCGTGCTCTTGTTGCACTACAGGGGTGCAGCCTCACATTGGGCAGAGTTGCAAGCAAATGCAGACACCCCAGACCAAGATCGGGAATATTCTGGAGCCTGATGGGCTGGACTGTTGCACAAGAAAAGCTGTTTATGTTGGGTGCAATTTGTGGTCGATGCGATAAGCCGGGCAGCAAGTCGAAAAGGGGTGAACAGGCAGACGAGAAGAGCGGTGATTACATAAGCGTGAATGCGATCATGGGATGGTCAGCAGCCCGAGAAGGTCGCCAGATTATTGAAGAAGAAAACTTGACGAGAAGATTGGAGGATGAAGCTGGCGACGACAAAGCAGCGAGGTCGACAAGCCACAGGGATCCGTTTCGACGAACGACGACGGCGACTACTGCAGCCCAGTGAGCCAGTATTAAGCCCAAAGCAGGCTTTATGCAGGGAGTCCCTCCACCAGAGAGTGATGTGCATGCGAGACCAAGGCCGATTGGGTGCAGGGTGGGCCAGCAGTTGACTCTACGGAGGAATAGTCCGTACTACTATGTACGCTGTTGGTGAACAGGTCGAGGTTTGTTGGTGCTCAGGCGTCGACGTCGTATTGCCCTGCTTTGGTGCTTGTTTTTTGAGGCTTTGGTCTTTGGTTTTTGAGGCTTTGGTCTCTGGTATTTGGTCGGCGTCGGTGCTCTGGCAAGCGGCCAGGCCATATCTTTATTGCGCAGTTATTTTTGCATGCACTCGTGCTTTTCAGCTCTGACTGGCTACAGCCTTTTTGGCCCTGGCTCGTTCTCCGTCTTCTGCTTGTCCGGTCCCTTGTCTGAACACATTTATTCCCGCTTCTCTTTCATCCGTGGATCAGAGTATGTGCTTCCCAGATAGTGCTAATCAGAGAGAAGAAGGGTCTCAACCAGCCTACCAGCCAATCTGCAAGTGAGACATGGGCGGGATTGTGACGACAGGGCGCTGTCGATGCGAGACAAGTGTCGGAGGTGTGAACTGCGTCCGACCAAGCTGGCTCCTAGCAGCTGGCAGATGTCGCCGATGCGCAATTTTCCGGCCGTCAGACCAGAAGCCAGGATTCATTGTCTGATACATAGCCGGCTAGCACGGTAGGAGAGCAATTTTGGTGATGCTGGTGGTGGTGCAGACAGTGGCGTTGGCGGTAGTTGGCGTCCCCATAATGAAGATGTCAAGAAGTGGGATAAAAGGAAGACAAGCCCGGGGAAATGGGATAAAAGGGGCTTGATAGAGAGACAAACGCTCCTTCCACAAAGAGTTATTTGAAGTACCGAACGAGAAAGCACGACTGAAGGTCCTGCCCGGTTTGCAATCGCAACTCGGGCAACTACGATGCGCATCACTTACATGGCGGCCGAGTGGATCATTTCAACGTCATCTATTGATCGCAGCACTCAAAACCACGTCCGACTGTAAAGACAGACATGGTTAGTGTGCCATTTTGTATGTAATTTGATAACACATACTTATATGAGCACAATATTCTATTCTTAGGGCTATTTTAACTAAATAACCATATCATTAGCTGCTGCCAATGCTGCGATGCACGGGGCAAGCACCTCGACATAAAGAGATGAAGCATCCAAGAGACCCGAGTGCTCTGAAAAGAAGACATCGATATGACCTCCTGTGTAACAGAAATACCGGCGTTGGCTGCTGTTCTCCTTGCTTCTCGATTGAGTCTCCTCCTCATCGGCATATGGTCATCATGACCCGCGGTATGAGACATCTCGCGTGTTTCGGTCTGACAGCATTGAGTTTGTTTCTCTGTGATGTCGTCTGCGGATCACCGAGCACTGTACCATACCGTGGTCGAGTGCCACCGCCGTTGATCACACTTCCGCAGTAACTCGCAGTATATCGCAAGCTGGGCTCAGCAGGATTATTGCGTCATAGCTGCTGTGGTTTACGCCTATGAAGTAAGACAGACAGATCACCTACCCAGCATGGCTGTCTACTCTGCCACTCTAGCCAGCTAGAAGGGAACGCTACCGCATCTCATGGTATCCTACTTGTGCTGGTCTGGCGTACACCCCGGACTGCTCACCCGTTAATTGATATTCCATGATGCATCAAGTCAAAGCTACAGACATACCAATACAATACTTGCCCAAGGCGGCTCCGTGTGATGCAGTCAGTATAGCAATGGCCTGCATGGAATCCTGGTAGCCTAGTCGGGCGTTGCGTTGATGAGGCTGGCATATGGCGGTATTGCGAGCATACATAAGCATAACCCATTTGTGTAGTGGACTGCATCACCAACTAACATAGTACTGGAGAGCAACGTACTTGTACTGCTACAGACCTCACGCAACCAAGTGTCACCATCATCAGTCGTGCTTCACCATCCGTTACCAAGACATTGATGGACATTGAAACCCAAATATCAAAACACGCCCATTTGCTGATTTCTATTTCCCGCTCTATGATGCCGATTTCCCAAACACCGTTGTGAAAATGATAATATTAGTAAAGGCAGGGCATGGGCTTGAGAGACACCCGTTTGTCTGCAGTAGCCGCCATTCGCGCACCACAAGTCTGCTGTACCTAAGCACTTGAAAACAGCTTATATGGTCCGGCTGATGGCTTGCAATGGCGACCGAAACGACTTGAAGACAGACCCAAGTCGAAAGCATCCAGGACGGCAGTTCAAGCCCATTGCGGTGCTAAAGAAGAAAAGATAAAGCATATATGCTGAAATGCCGGAATGACAAAATGGCAAAATGGCAAAATGGCAAAATGACAAAATGACAAAATGACAAAATGCGAATCGTTTAGTCCACAAGGAACTCCTGGATCTCCTTGTCCTCCTCGTCGGCCTGCTCGTCGGCCAGCCGCTGCTCGTGTGCCTCCAGCAGCTTACGGAGCACCCGCCGCTGCCGCTTGCGCGCCACCTTGCCCCAGTCGCTACCAGTCGCAGCACCGACGCTGGTCTCGATCTCGGCGTCACTTTCGTCGTCGTCGCTGTCGGGAATGCCAATCTCGGCCGTCAGGCTGTCGGCTGCCGATGCGCCGCCGCGCAGGTCGTTGGCCGACAGGGCGGGCTTGGTGCCGGCGGCAATGGCTGCAGCCTCCTCCTCGGCCTCCTCCTCGGCAGCCTCGTGCTGCTTCATCTGGACACGGCCACCCAGCTTGATGATATACGGCCGCAGCAGCATGTAGGCGCCGGCAACAACAATCAGACGGATCCATTGTTGGGCGGAGAGGTTGCTAAACGACGTTTGCACGTTGGTTGAGAAGCGCGACGTCACCATAGTGACGACATCGGAGAGGCCGGTCATTCTGGGCGGTTGTGTGGTGTTGTTGAAGAAGAACAGAGGGGAGAGAGGTTTCGGTCGCGTCCTGAAGAAAGAGAAGAAAAAAAGATTCAACTCAGATTTGGTGGGTTCGCTCGTGGTGGTGGGTTCCAGACTGCCGATAGACAATGTGAAAGGTAATCTATTGGGAAATAGAGCCGTTCTGGGAATTCAGGAGCGAAATCTGTCCTGATCAGACCTGCGGGTCGGTGGGTGGTGGTGTTGTAATGCGAGAGGGATATTCGGGGGTATTTGGTGATGGAAGTCGAAGGAAGGGATTCGGCAAAGTTGAGAGAAATAGGGTATTATGCGCAGACCGTGATTGCTTATTAGCAGTTTAGCGGATCTCCAAATTTGACCACCCCTTGGGGCTCGATTACCAAATGCCTGCACTAATTGTCAGCAAATGCCCTGTCAGATACCACTGGAGCTGCCTGTGGGGCCCCGGGTAGGCCGGCCAAGCATTGAACGTCATTCGCCAGATTCGTCACTTTTAGTGCAGCAGCGCGAAGAGGCGTCGCTAAAATGGAAGGGGCGAGCGTCGAGTTGCCCATTCTAGAAGGCTGCTCTAGCGCACAAAATTGACACCCTGACTAATATGGTCTTATCTTATCGCCTTACAGTCGCGTCTTCAGCACAGCATCTCACGTCCGGCGCGTCACCCCTCCGATATTGCCACCACCAACGCCAAAGCACCAAAATGGCTTCTCGAGACGAAGAAGAGGTGGGCTACATTAGCCATTTGCCACTTTCTCTACCTATAAAGCCATGCTAACTATCCAGCTCAAATCTGCACTGTGGGCTGTCGTCAACGACATTGTCGACAAGGAGTCCATCAAGCAGACCCGGAATGCCACGCCGCAGTTTATCGGCGCATTGACCGACATGGTGTGGACACAGATCGCGTCGGTGGCCGTCGACCTCGAGAGCTTTAGCCGCCATGCGGGCCGTTCCACCATCACTACTGACGACGTGCTGTTGCTTGCACGGCGAAACGAGGATCTGCACGACATTCTCAAGGAGCAGGTCGACGAGCGCAAAGCAGACCGTGCCGGCAAGGGCAAGCAGAGAGCTTGAGACGTCTGATACATAAGATAACTTTATTTGATGACAGCATAATGATAATGACTTTAAAATTAAATGACAAACCAACTCCTTTTGCCTTTCCACTTCTTATTGATCCAGAAGAACGCCTTTATTATAAGCCCATTGGGCAACGCCAAACCGTATCAACACTGCAAAAGTGGCACGGTGAAACTACAGAAAGAGATCAATGGGGACACTATGCCCGTGCCTTGCCCTTGTTCTTTTTCTTGTTTGGCCAAAACTTCTCCTTCAACACCCGGTAGAAGCTCCAGCCCTGCCGGCTGCCGTGGTAGACATGGCCCAGCCCAAGCGCCGTGGATATGCAGGCCGAGTCAAAAAAGCCCTGGAGCAGCAGTGCCACGAGGAAGTGGCAGAAGCCATTGATCGACATGCCTATCGTCAGGTACGGGATCCAGTAGAGCTTGTGCAGGTCGTCCACCGGCTCGCCGTGTCGCATGCGGTACGTCCACGCCAGCGTGCGCAGCGCCAGCGCCTCGAGATCAACCAGGCCCAGAGTCGTCGCGAGCACTGCCGTGCACGAAGAGTACACTGTCGCCGGCAGCCGCGAAAGCATCGTGTCCGACTGGAAGGCCACATTGGCGTCGGGGTAGTACACGCCTCTAATATAGGTACCACGTGCCCGGCGCACGGGACTACGCGGTCCCATCAAATCGCTGTCGTCGGCCCCCGAGCTCTGCCGCAGCTCGGCCGACCACGCGTTAGGTAGCTGGTCGCCTGCCTCGGCTGCCTCAACATCAAAACTAATGAGCGTGGCACTAAGCTCGAACTCCTCCTCTTCGCTGATGTAGCCGTCATCCCCGCCGCCACTGGACACTGTATTGCGCCGACGAGCAGACACCGGTGATCCGGGCGCAGGTGTGCCAGATCTAAAGGGTGGGTGGCGGGAGCCATACTCTTCGTCGTCTTCGTCTTCATCGTGGTCATGGTCGTTCTCATGATCGTGCTCCTGCTCCTGTTCCTGCTCCTGCTCCTGTTCGTGTTCGTGCTCGTGCTCGTGCTCGTGCCCGAGTGCTGGTTCGTGTTGGCCAGGCTGCGCTGCCATGGTAGCCACAGCCTCCAGTTCTATCTCAGCCGCATGGGCCTCCATCGCATTACGCCGGCTGTCGTCAGGATCGCTGAATAGACGTTCGTTCTCAGCAGGCGGCGGTGGGATAGAAGGCCGTTGTTCCTGCTCCCTGTTCCCCCTCTCCCGCCCGCGCTCGCGCTCGCTCTCGCGCTCTCTCTCCCGAACCTGCGCCTGCGCCTGCGCCTGCGCCTGCTCCCGCTCATATCCAGTCTGGGGACGTGGGCCTGGCGTCGGGTTTGGATCCTCTGCAGGCGGTACACCAGCAAGCTGTCTTTCGCCTGTAAAAGGGGAGTAAAGCCACACCGGCCGCCGCAGTGGCGGGTTCGAGGGCGGGTCTAGCGAATCAAAAATGATGTGGTTCAGACGGTGGTGCAGCCTATCGTAGCATTCAATATAGGCAGCCATCAGCGCCATGGGTGCGAGGCAGAGAAATGTCTGACCAGCCCATTGGAGCATAGTTGGCCTTGATATTGTCTGCGGCAGCGGAGGTGGTCGGCTTATGGGCGATTGGCTGGAGAAGGGCACAAAGAAGAGCAGAGGCGGAAGCCACGGGTACTGGGGCGCAATCGACATGCGCTGAAGCCACATGTAAGCTCGCAGGTGTGCCCGCACAAAGACATAGGGAAAATGTTTCCTGTGTTGTCAGCTGGCTGCCACCAAGGACGTTATGCATAGAAGAAGGGAGAGGGACACTACCATCGGTCGCAGAGGAAAAACCCCCCATTGTACCAAGTCTGTGTAAGCTGGCGCTCGATAAGAGCAGCAGGGAGACCAACCAGAACGTTTCCAAACATGGCTTGCATGCTGTAGTTCTGCAGGTAGTTCTGGTAAGGCAGAGTGTCATTGAAGTGGCGAAAGAGCTGCTATCGTCAGTATTTTCGGTTGGAAAAGAAACATTGCAAACGAGAAGAAAAATACTCACCAGAACACGCTGGTACAGTGGCTTCAGCGCCCAGACGCCGACCATGCCGGCAGTGCGCAAGGGGGTCCAGAACTTTCGGCCCATGTGGTCCTCGTAGTGCTGCTGCAAGAGTCGGCGGTTGGTCTCGGCATCTGCGGACAGTAGGCCGCTCTCGGGCTCGGCAACACCGATCACCTGCATCACTTCATTATGTGACCGCACAATATCACGGTTGATACGCTTAGTCTCGGCATTGACAGGCCGGCCACGTTCGTCGTATTGCTGTCTCGGCGCACGAACGTTGTCCTCGCCCTCGCCCTGCACGACAATGTCGTACGGGGAGCGGCCCTATGCTGTTAGAAGCTGATTGTGGATATTGCGAGAAAGGGATAACAGTTAATGGCGATGGCAAATAGAATGACGCCGTTGATACGGGCAAAGCGATGAGATGGGGTGGTGAGATGGATTAGAAGGGTGAGAAGATGAAAAGATCACGAGGCTGACGAGATCAACAAACTTACCAACGCCTGTGACGTTAGCGGACCAAGCCTCGTCATTGTCTTGGTGTGTAGTCCTGCCGTCTGCGCGACATGAGATATGCCTTGGGACAAATAACGGAAACAGGAAGACGGGAGATAGAAGACGACAGACGGAAGAGTTGCGGATCTGTATCACGAGCCTCACAGTGCACCGTAGAGACCGTGAGAGCAACCGCCAGTAATACACAGTGGAGCGATAGAGCTGTCTTGGTTGGGAAGGTACAGTTACGACAAACGTGCTAGTGCGTCCGCCTGCTTAGCACGGCTCACGTAGATGCCAACGAAATGCGCCACATCTGTGGCGCAGTACTGACAAATTCGACGCTAAGATAACTTTATTTCCTTATCGCAAAAAAAGTTGCGAGTCGAAGAAAAGTCGAAGAAAATAAAGATAATGAAAAGAGGGTAGCGAGCGGGAAACATCTCGACATATTGACTTTGTCGACGAACACACGCCATCCCCCCCTACGTAGCGACAATGACCACAAAAGCCGCTTACAAGACGACCTTTGAGGTCGACGAGGTCATCCGGCCCATCTACACGGGCGGCGCCGTGGCCCTCGACAATGGCTCGCGCATCCTGGCGACGACGCTCGGCGAGGATGCTGTGCTGACCGACCTGGCCACCGGCAAGCTGTTTGCAAAGATTGAGGGTGTAAGTGCTTATACTGTCTTGTATGTTTTGGCTTGCGCTTGGTTATATGACTGCTAACACGGTTCCTAGGACGGCGAATCCATCTCGACTTTAATACGTACGTCCTCGATCTTCGATTTTCGATCCTCGGTCTTGATCCTCGATTCTTGATACCTGCTCTCTAGCCATGGCTTCATGGCTCCTGGTTTTACGGCCCACTAACATATTCTACAGTCACCCCTTCCGCCTCCCACCTCATCGTCTGCTCGCGCTCGCTAGCCATGCGCATCTACTCCCTCGCCGTTTCCGAAGACCTCGAGACCGTCGAACCGACCCTTATGCGAACCCTCAAGCCGCACGCCACTCCCGCCGTTGTTCTCGCGGTCGACCGCACCAGCACCCTCTTGGCTACCGGCTCGGCCGACGGCAACATCAAGGTCTGGGATATCCGCGGCGGCTACCTGACGCACACTTTCCGCGGCCCCAGCGTCCTCGTGTCGGCGCTGCACTTCTTCGAGGTTGCCGCCACCAGTGCGGACGCCGTCGACGACGACGCCAAGGACGCCAAGGACAGCAAGAAGAAGAGCAAGAAGAACAAGAACACGGCTGTCGCCGAGAAGCCCGTGGTGGTCGACCCGTCAGACACTTCGGCGCGGTTCCGGCTTGCATCGGGCAGCCAGGACGGCAAGGTGCGCGTCTGGGACCTGCACAAGCGCACAGTCATTGCCAACCTCGAAGGCCATGTCTCGGACGTCCAGGCTCTCGACTACTCGGCCGCACAGAACATCTTTGTCACTGCTGGCCGCGACCAGACCGTCACCTGGTGGGACGCCAAGACCTGGACGGTGCGCCGTGTCGTGCCCACGTTCGAGCTGATTGAGGCCGCTGGGTTCCTGGCGGGAAGCCAAGACGGCGAGGGCAGCATCAGCGCAGCCAACGACGGTGCCGTCACCTACACAGTCGGCGCCAACGGGTGCCTGCGTCTCTGGGACACGCGCACTGGCCGTGAGATCACAAAGGAGCAGCCCGCCCGGTCCGAGGAGGAGTCGTTTATTGCCGCTCTCTACCGGCCAGCGCAGTCTTCCCTGGTCTGCGTCCAGATAGACCAGACCCTGGCTGTTTACCAGGTGCCCTCTGCACACGATTTGCTGCAGCAGGTGGCTGCTGCATCGGCAAAGACCCTGTCTCCGCTCGAAGCCGCTCGCCGCATCTCGGGCACCCACGACGACGTCATTGATCTGGCCTACCTGCTCCCCGACCAGTCCCTCATGGCTCTTGGCACCAACTCGGAAGACGTCCGCATTGTCTCCGTGGCCGACGCCTCCAAGAAGGATGGCTCGTACTTTGGCCAGGACGTTGCCCTGCTCAAGGGCCACAGCGACATTGTGGTGACCCTGGACGTCGACTGGTCCGGCCACTGGATCGCCACGGGCGCCAAGGACAACAGCGCCCGTCTGTGGCGTGTCGACCACGACAGAGACAACGGCAACAAGGAGTACACGTGCTATGCCGAGTTCACCGGCCACGCCGAGTCTGTCGGCGCCGTCGCGTTGCCCAAGACAATCCCCTCGGAAAGCTCTCCCGCGTACCAGGACCCCCTCAACAACCCGCCGCCTTTCCTCGTTACCGGTTCGCAGGATCTGACTGTCAAGCGCTGGGACATTCCCCGGTCTTCCCCCGAGAAGAAGTCTGGCCAGCTCCGTGCTCTCTTCACCCGCAAGGCCCACGACAAGGACATCAACGCTCTCGATATCGATGCGTCCGGCCAGCTGTTTGCTTCGTCGTCCCAGGACCGCACCGTCAAGATCTACTCCGCCCGCGAGGGTGAGGTGCAGGGTATCCTCCGTGGTCACCGCCGCGGTGTGTGGTCTGTCAAGTTTGCTCCTCTGCATACGCCCTCTCTGACCAGCGATGTCGGATCGGTGGCTGGCGGCAGCCGTGGTTTTGTCCTGACAGGCAGTGGTGACAAGACGGTCAAGCTGTGGAGTCTTGCCGACTACACATGTCTGCGCACCTTTGAGGGCCACACAAACACGGTCCTCAAGGTGGCCTGGCTGGGTATCGGCGATGTGCCGGACATTAGCGCAAACAACGAGGACGAAGATGACGAGTACATGGACCTCGACGGCGACGACGAAGACGACGAGGGTGCGCCAAGACGCCGCTTGCCCAAGAGCATCCCCAGCCGCGGCCCGGGGCCTGTCCTGTTTGCCAGTGCAGGCGGTGACGGTCTCGTCAAGGTCTGGGACGCCACGTCCGGTGAGGCCACATGCACTCTGGACAACCACGAAGATCGCGTGTGGGCTCTTGCCGTGCGCAACGCCCCACCTGCCGGCTCTGCAGGCACGAGCCAGCACGCCAAGAGACTGCCGCGCATGCTTGTATCGGGTGGCGGCGATGCGACCGTCACATTCTGGCGCGACACTACGGCGTCAACGGCATCCGCCGAGGCCGAGGCTGCCAAGGAGCGCGTCGAGCAGGAGCAGCAGCTGTCCAACCACATGCGCCGTGGCGCCTACCGCGAGGCTCTGACGCTCGCTCTGCAGCTCAACCAACCCGGCCGCCTCTTGGCCGTGCTGTCGCAGGTTGGCGACTATGGCCAGGACAAGGGCATCGATGCCGCCCTGGGCTCTCTGACCGACGACCAGCTGTACACGCTGCTTCTGCGCGTGCGCGACTGGAACACCAACGGCCGCACGTCGACCGTGGCCCAGCGCGTTCTGGCCACCATTGTGCGCAGCTACCCGGCCGCACGTCTTGCCGGCCTCGCCAAGCGCAAGAGAGCCGGCGAGGATGCTTCGGCGCCTGGCATCAGCAGCAATGTGCGCGGCGCCAACATCAAGGACGTGCTGGATGCCCTGATGGCATACACCGACCGCCACTACCGGCGCATGGCCGATCTCCTGGACGAGAGCTACCTCGTCGACTACACTCTGCAGGAGATGGATACTCTTCAAGGGCCGGCCATTGCCACTGCTGGCGAGATTGAGGATGTTGCCATGGACGAGTAGAGCATCGCACTCGAGAGTCAAGTTAATACCGGGTCATCAAAGCACTTTTTTGGGATTGGAATTACTGGAGCATTAGGTTTTTTTTGCGTGTACATTTTATATTTGCATTTTGTCTGATTTAGAGAGTACCTTGGCTACCGTACATAGATGCGCATTTTGTTACATTTAAAAGCATTGAATTTATATTTATTTTCAGAATCAGCTTATTTTCCTTTTCATATGCATTTCGAGTCTATGTATGCACTTCAATTGATATAAATAAGGTCGAGTAACTACATAAAATATTCAAAGAGTCCCTCCTAGTCTCGAGCAAAGTAGACAAAAAATAATCTACTGGTCCATTAGAAACATCCATAACTCCTGTATCCGATGCGAGCAACAGTGTCGTCGAGTGCGAGCACAAATCATAAACTGTAACAAAAAAGACAACAAACTGAAAGAAGAAGAAAAAGAAACAAACAAGCAAATATGAAAGGCAAAACATATAGACGTAAAATCAGCATAGAGCCAAAATATCATAAAGCTGCTGACTATAGAATCTCCTGGAGCTTCTGCTTCTGGGTGGGTGTCAATGTTGTCGGGAACTTGACATTGTACTTGATGATAAACTTTCCGCGCTGGCCGGGCAGTTTGGATATCGGCATGCCTAGTGACGGGTAGGAGTCGCTTGAGCCTGGCTGCGTTGGGCCGGCCTTGTCGAGGCTGATTTGCTTGCCGTCGATGGTAGTGACAGTCCGCTTCCAGCCAGTGAGGGCTTCCTTGAGCTCGAGGTCGACATTGATGATGATGTCATCGCCGTCGCGAGTGAAGATGGGGTGCTTTTTCTGTTGTAGTTAGTATCTGTCATAATTCTATGATTTCGTGTAAAACAAATGTCATGGGCTTACCTCTTCGACGATAAAGACGAGATCTTGCTGGCCACCCTCTTCCTGATCACCGACACCTTTGAAGCGGATCTTGCTGCCCTTCTTCAGACCGGCCTTGATAGGCACATCCAGGACAGTATCAGTGGTTGTGCGCTTTCCAGAGTCGTCGAACATCTTGCGCTTGATCTTCATCTTCTTCTTGGTGCCGTTGAACATTTCTTCCAGCGAAACGGGTAGCGGCCGCTCGACTGTGGTAACCTCGGGGGTGTGGTGTCTGGCTGCACGCTCGTCGCCGAAGCCGCCCGACCGTGAAGACCGGGGCATGCCACCGCCCGGGAAGCCGCCACCTCCACCTCCGGCGCCTCCAAAGCCGTTGAGGATGTCGTTGAGGTCCGCGCCGCCTCCGTTGGCGCTCATGAATGTGTTGTAGATGTCGAATGGGTTATTTGACTTGAAGCCGCCGCCGCCGCCGCCGGAGGAGAAGTTGAACGTGCGAGTGCCGCCGCCGCCTCCGGGCATGCCGCTAAATTTATAGCCGGTACCGCCGCCGCCGCCGCCAGCAAAAGGGTTGCCGCCAGCGTCACCCTCGGCGCCTTCTGGGTATGGCACACCGCCCCGGAGCAGGAAATCCAGGCCATAGGAGTCGTAGGTTTTGCGCTTTTCGGGGTCGGAGAGGATCTCGTAGGCTTGCGAGCACTCCTTGAACTTATCCGCTGCGGCAGCATTGTCTTTGTTCTTGTCGGGGTGCCACTTCATAGCCATTTTCCTTATAACGTTAGTTTTCGTCCAATAGAACAGGATGCCTTTATTGAGGTGGGATAGAACAAGAACTTACCGGTAGGCTTTCTTGATTTCATCTTGTGACGCATCCGGCTTAATAGCCAGCTGGTCGTACAACTTGGTTTCTTTGACCATTTTGATGTTGTGTATTTGTGGTGTTGAGTTTGGGGTTTGATCCTGTGAGTGCTGTCTGCACTGTTGAAGAGGAACTGGTTTAACTTGTAATCCTCAAAGTTTAGAGGTCCTAGTTGAAGAGGGGTATGCGAGAATATGCTCGAATATTCGAGGCGGACAGGGTATTCACAAACTACGTGGCTGTGATCCAGGTCCTAATGGCGAGAGATCCGACGTCAGCGGACTATCTGGCGGTGACAGCAAGGTGGTCGTGTGGGATTTTGTGTTGTGCTGTGATATGCAAGCCAGTTCTGTCACGCAGTAGAGCGAGGTGTGGTGGCAAAACCGGAAACACGATTGATTTGTGACGGGACAGTTGTCCAATGGCAAACGAGGCGAGCCGGTTGGTAGCTTTGTGATGCCGACGTGAGGTCGAGAAGAGTCGCGACTGATGTGTATCGAGGAGAGTATGAGAGAATAGAAGCAAAGAATAGGAGCTGAGAATCAAAGAGAGGATAAAAGAGGGGGGAGTGCAGAGGGGAGATGGGAAAGCAGAGAGAGAAGAACAACAGAAGACAGCAGCGGGAGCTAGGAAGCAAGGATGCCGGGCCGTTACTATGTATGTATACAAAGTGGTGCGATTCCGGATGAGGTCACTCAGTAGGGGCAGGATGCTAGTGGAGGTACCTAGAAGCCGCTGGAAGAGCTCGGGTCGCGTGGAGGCCTGGAGGGGTGGTGGTGGTTGAAGATCGGCCACTTACAAGTTTCGTGATGTTGCTGGGGAGTTTTTGAAGGACGGGAAAAGCTTCGGCTGAGTTGCTCATTAGTAAGAAGCAGATGTATGCTGTTTTGTTCCAAATAGCGAGTTGGGAAAGAGCGAGATGTGGTCGAGGGAAGGAGCTATGAGCAGGGCGATAACAAGGCGGAAAGAGCGATTCGAACTGGCCATCACCACGATTTACTGCTACAGCGCTGAACATGCGGGGAGTGACGCCCTGGAGACGCTATCACGGCGGGGCTACAACACCACAGTAGGCGGTGCACGACAAAAGACAAAATAGTGGGCCGTCCCATAGTAGGTACCAGAAGCTTCGACGCATGCCGGCCTATGACGTCGCGTGGTTTGGGCGTAGCATGGCCAAACATGGTTAAAGGCGGGGGCTATCGTGTAAGACCACTATTGCCAATACCAGACACTGCTAAAGACCGCTAGAGTCTGGTTTAGCGCCTTATAGAGCTAAAGTGGTACCAAAGGTCAAGAAGCGAAGAAACGCCGGCGAGTGTCACGATGCTCACTGGATGTAATCTTTAAGTGGTACCTCTCATACGATAGACATGGGGATGCACTTTACAGGATAGACTGGCTGCTGCTGCTCCGTGTCAGCCGTTCATCCCGAAGTGAAGCTCGTCAAAACATCACGACATGGCCACAACGTGATCCCGACTTTTACGACAGAATCAAACCAAAGAAGATATAAAATACAAACATGGATTAGAAAGACTCCAGCAGTGATATGCAGGACTATCTAAAGATACTTATTGGCTGAGAGCCAGCATTACACTTTTTGTTTTCCTTCTTCAGAGAAGCTACACCTGGGCCTTCTCATCGTGGGTAGCGGTTGGGAAGTCGGCAGCCTTGGCCTGCTGCTGCTGCTGCTGCTGCTGCTTGTCCTCTTCAAAGAGGAAGGCCAGCTCCTCGAGAGTGCGGCCAGAGGTCTCGGGCCACAGCCAGTAGATCAGGCCGGCCTCGACCATGATCCAGCAAGTGTAGACGAGCAGGAACTTCCAGCCGATGCTCTGCAGACCGACGGGGTTGACATTGGTGCCAAAGAACTGCGCGGCCTTGCCAAAGAACTGGAAGATGGAGATGCCGCGGGCGCGCTGGGCATAGGGGAAGATCTCGACCAGGTACGTGTACGTGAGGGCGTTGAAGCAGGTGTTGTAGGCCGGGCTGTAGGCGTAGATCCAGAAGAGCGACAGCTTGGCGGCAATGCCGGCGGACTTGGGGTGGCTGACGTGCAGCTCGTTGTAGATGGCCGAGCAGATGGTCCAGGCAATGTAGACGGCGAGGATGGACAGGATGCCGGTGAGGTACATGGCACGGCGGCGGAAGCGCATGATGACGAGCGAGGCGCCGACACCGCAGACGAGAGACCAGCACTGGTTGCCGAGGTTGAACTTGGCCTTGAAGTCGGCATTGGAGTAGCCCAGCATGTTGAGGATGTCGCCGAGGTAGTAGGAGATGACGACGTTGCCCGACAGCTGGGTGAAGAGGCCGAGCAGGGAGCCGATGAGGACACGGCGGCGGGCACCGGCCGACCGGAACATATCGAACCACGACATACGCGCGTGCTCCATCTCGATGGAAATGGTGGTCTTGATCTCATCCATCTCGGCTTGCACAAAGGCGGAGTTTGGGTCGCCTTCGCCGTGGTACTTGATGAGCACTTGCAGGGCCTCCTCGTGCTTGTCCTTGCTGATCAGCCAACGCGGGCTCTCGGGCAGCATGAACACAAAGCCGACCTGCAGCAGCGAGGGGGCCATCTGGAGCAGAGACGGGATGCGCCATGCCCAGTCGGTCTTGATTTGCTGTGTGCCAAACGTGATACCGGCAGCCACGATGGCGCCAATGTAGTAGCAGGCGTTGAAGAGCGATGTGAGGACGGGCCGCTCCTTGGGATAGCCGAGCTCGCCAATCAGGCAAGAGCCGGCAACAATAGCAAAGGGGAGGCCGAAACCGATGATGGCGCGCGACATGATGTACATGACGCCGTTGATGGAGAACCCCTGGATGAGAGAGCCGATGATCATGAGGACGGAGCCGAACATGATGCACCAGCGGCGGCCGAAACCGTCGTTGATGTAGGGGATGAAGGGGAGGCCGATACAGGCTCCGAGGGGGAGGGCCGAGGCCATGATGCCCTGGTAGCCGCCCTTGGGGTGGTTGAAGTCTGTCCACTGGGTTAGATCGCGACTCTAGATGCGGGTGATTCCCGTAAAGGGTAGTGAGGCTTACATTCCAGCCAGGCCGGGACGATCTGGACGGCATTGATGATCTGGGAATCAAAACCAGACGTCATCTCAATGCCGATGACACAGGGGAAGAGGAGAAGGTAGAGCTGGCGCAGGTTCTTCTTCTTGTACCACGGGACAGGATCGTCCATCGCCATGCGATAGAGCACATTGTCGTTGTCTTTTCCGATGCCGCCACCCATGATTGCGGCAGTCTGGCGGAGAGCAGGAGCACGTAGTAGCTGAGGTCGAAGTTGTTATCAAGGCTGGCTGATTGAGATCAGAAGGCTCGGTGAGGGAGGGCAGACTGAAAGCAGAGAGACACGAGCAGATCGACCTGGGGACTCCGACATGATGTGCGTCTTATATACCACCAGGCCGTCTACCCCATGAACAGACACTGGAGAACCTTTGGCTCTCTACTATGTACGGGGTACGGAGACGAAGACACCCCATGGGCATGCCAAGGCCAAAGGATTGTCGTGTCGGCTACATCGACGTGTGGGTACGGCGTGCGAGAGCGATATCTCCAGAGTACTGAGTAGGTACATCTGAGGATAAATAAGCATTCAATAAAGGGACCGTCTATAAGCGCCTAATGAGCATCCAACGTCAAGCATCTGTAGAGGCTGCGCGCTCGCATACCCGTGGATAGCACTGCAATATACAGCCGGCTATGTATGCATGTTAATGAAGCATTCGGCCCGTGTTGGTGGTGAGGCCATGGTGGCAGGTGCAGATGCGCAGAATGACGACCTGACGAGGGCGGCTCGGAGACGATTGTCTCCGTTTCTGGCTGTGTTGCTTGTTGTTGATGAGATTATTGATTATTTGTTCTTTGATTATCCGTATTGGGGATAGACAGTCGTCTCCTATCATTGTGCCGGTGCCCAGACATGCCAACAAGCCATTCTCGATCTGGAGTCACAAAGCAACTCCAAAGTACTCTTCCAATGTCGTACCTCCTACTCCTAGTCGTGTGGCATCGTAGGATGTCGCCTCTGTGTGTTTATTCGTTCTTTTTCTACCTTGGATTTAGCCGGATCGACGGGCAACACCCTCTCTTAGTTGGCTTTGAGCTTGACCTGAGTCGACGCCCTTTGAGTCTCTCCTTCTCTGACCCAACTGCGTGAGACACATGCATCGTAGAATGACCCCCCGGTCTCTCAACTATGGAATACCGCAGGCGACACGGCACGTGGAACTACCACCAGCGTGGCACAGTCGAGGCCATCTGATGGATCTGGGCAAGACTTGTTGGAATCCGAACCCCAATACTCACGATGCTCCCCCGCATAAAAGCCCATGCTCGACACGGTGCTCCGGGGTAAATGCACCCTTGTTAGGCTTGGTGTGGACTGCCTCCGCACACCCAATCCTACGGTCAGTATTCCTCTTTGGTTCTAGACATGCCGTGCTCCGGTGTAAAGTCCGCCGGGCGATTTGTTGGCCTCTCTGTGCAGAGCATGATATTCAGGAGCTACTAGCTGTAATTTGGGTTTAGACGAATGACTTACTTTCTATATTCAAGCATGGCAGATGAAAACGACTCCGTCAAGCCGGGCCACTTGAGCCATTTGAGACACCATGGCTTTGAGAATCTGCGTGCATGACCATTCCACGCTCTACAACTTTCTATACTGCTGCTATCTGATGCCTTTCCTTTCAGTCCTTCTTGGTCCTTTCTCGTTCTTACAGGGCTGGACCTGCCAAGTATAGACCCCAATAGCCGTAAACGGCGTCTGGCTAAATACCCTGGTCGTCTTTTCATTCCTACAGCTCCTTGACTCGTCGGCCTGGCCGCTTTGTATCTCCGGGCAGTCCCACTGACACAACCGACTGGGACTGAGGGAGACTCGGTTTTCTAGTCGCCGTGTCCTTGTTATTATGTCTTGGATAGCCATCAGAGTCATTTTACTCGAAATGCGTAAGATCCTCTCGCCTGTGCTTCAATATACCGCGTCTTGGCATCCTACCCTAGCCTTCCGGTCTCCTATCATTATTCCATCCTTTACCTTGTCCTGTTTATCCTTTCCGCTAGTGTGTCTCTCGTTAGCCACCGGCTCTTCTTTGTTGACTCTCTTTCTGCCTTAATCTCCTCTTTCCATGTCCTCTTTCCATCTTCTCTTTCTGTTTCCTACGGTAACCTTTCCCAGAGAAGAGTGACGTTCCACTGGAGACGCTTTCCCCCACATTATTCTTCCTTTTTTCCATGACCCAAATCAAATACCTGCCGGTGCTAATGCTGCTTCTTCAACTTACCCCATAGTCATTGTAGACAAACATTTATTGTCTTCATTTTATCTCCAAAAATAGCAGGTTTTCGAATCTGTTTCGAACCAGCCAAGGTTGATAAATATGTCTGTTGGGAGGCCAGGCCGGCAGGGTTATTACATACTTAATAGCACGTTGAGGCTGCATGCTCATGTGTCATGCGTATTCTCTCAATATTGACTTGCCTCAGAGACTAGGTATTATGTCTGAAGTATCCAGCAAAAATAAAACTGCACTTCATTTGAGATGCGCGGAAACACGGGTCAAGCGCCGCACAGATGGACGTTGGTCAATGGCCATCTGACTGAAATGCTATGCCAAGACCTGCAGCCGGTGGCATCAAGGGCGTGCGCGCGGCTGAGCTCTGGTTCCCCCTCACACTCTAATTAATATCGAGTCACATCTGTGGTTACCATGGCCACTTTTGAAATCTAGAAGCTTTTGGGGGCGATATTTCAAAGACATGTTGGTTGCGGCATAGCAAATCTGTTTGCTGTCTGTGGGAAGATAATGTCAACTGATGAGGCAAAATTATATCTAAATGTGTTGGTGTCTATGAATTTTTTTATATTTTCGGTCCCTTTCTAGGAAGGGAAAATAATAAATAGAAACTTGAGAAAAAGAAGAAAAAAGCACCACGAAAACCAAAGATAAAAAATCAAGTGCAAGCTGCAGGTAATTAACAGAATAACCGCGCATGCTATCTTCTATTCTGCAATTCCTCAAGACTCTGTCCGTGTGCGTGTGAAGTACTTTGTCAAGTAGGAAGATATAAAAGTAAATTTATATACCAGTCATATAGACCTATCATATAGACCAGTCATATAGATTCATCTGACAGCACTTTAACAAGAGGTTGCTACTATTGTGTGACTTCCCGATAGGGTAATTATGCGTATTATTACATAATGGGCCGCCACTTAGGTAGTACATTTAGTCTTGTAGCAGTCATGATTCGCTCTGTTTCTGACTTGCATGCGGCTGTAGCGTATAGTGCATTTAGCTAGTAGCATGAGCACGTGATACATTCTACTAGGCAGAGTCGTCATGTGACCTTATCTGCTATCCGATCACTATCCTTATCAGCGTTTGTCTCGACAAACTCACGGGCCTCATGACCTCACGACCTCACAGCATCAATCACACTGCATCCATCCCTGGAGCTGCCGATTTCAAGCAGACTGCAACGCCACCATGTCGGAGCGCAAAGTTCTTTCCAAATACTACCCGCCGGACTTTGATCCGGCGGCGCTGACGAAGCGCCGCAACAAGAAAGGCAAGGAGGGCCCGAAACTGCAGACAGTGCGCCTCATGATGCCCATGCCCATCCGCTGCACGCGCTGCGGCGAGTTCATGTACAAGGGCCGCAAGTTCAACGCGCGCAAGGAGAAGCCCGAAGACACAAACTACCTCGGCATCCAAATCTACAACTTTTACATCCGCTGCACGCGATGCAGCGGCGAGATCATCTTCCGCACCGATCCCAAGAATCAGGACTACGCCATTGTGTCGGGCGCCAAGCGCAACGTCGAGCCGTGGAGGCAGACTATCGACGAGACGGACGAGCAGCGGCTAGACCGGCTCGAGAAGGAGCAGGCCGAAGAGGCGGGCGATGCCGTGGCCGAGCAGAACCGCATGGAGGAGCTGGAGGCCAAGACGCTGGAGGCGAAGCGCGAGATGGACGTGGCCGACGCGCTGGACGAGATCCGCACACGGAATGCCCGCATTGCGCGGGCCGACCACCGCGAGCACCTTGAGACGGTGGCACTGAACCGGCCCTCAAGCGCAGAGGAGCTGCTGCGGCAGCAAGAGGAGGAAGATGCGCAAGCAGCACGCGAGGCGTTTGCAGCAGCGCGGGCGGCAGCGCTCGAGGACGACGCCGAGGCCCCAATACAGCCCGAGTCGGCAGTGGCAGCGACACAATCGACACCCGACCCGCCAGTAACAACAGCAGACGTGCCCGCGCCGCCAACGCAGTCGTTCAAGATCCAGGCGAGGAAGCCAAAGAAGAAGACGGATTTGGCGGCGAAGCTGGGCATCAAGATAAAGAAGTAGTTCTTTTTCGTTGCTTCAATGGCGTTTCTGGCTGAGGATTGAAGCGTCTGTTGACGTTACGTGTGTCCTTTCTACGTTTCATCTTTGCTTCTTGTATACCCATCATTACATAGCTATTTTTGTTTTTCATTTTATGATAGTCTCGCCACGATTGTATTACCACATAACCAGCCTTGCCCTGCATCTTCACAGTAGGCAGATGTTGAGATGAAATTTATATTGTATAGAAGCTAGAACGTGTACGTGCACAAGGTGCGCTTCCCATCACCCCATTCCGCGGCCACATTCAAGCATCGTGTATTGATCGAACCGCCCGGACGCCCGCTAGACCGTGGTATGAGTTTTGATACCAAACGTAAGATAGACAAAGAACGAATGAATGATCATGTCATGCGCATGCCGTCGCCGAATAAAAAAAAGAAACGTAACAAAAACTAAAAAGGTATATGTACTGAGAGGAAGGGATAAGGGATAATGATAACTCGTATGACCATGGCAAGTCAGGCTGAGAATCAACCGACTATGAACGGGATGCTGGAACGCCGTTCATAATCGGTGATGTGCCGTTTGGCAGGGACGCGCTGTGTGCATGCCGGCGGCGCTGCTGGTGCTGGCTGTGGCCGAGAGGGCCGGCAACGCGAATGTGCGGCGGTGGTGGCGAGGCCGATGTGGCATCGAGCTGCTGCTTGGTGTGCTGGAGCATCAGGCGGGCATAGGACGACAAGTCGATCGGCGCCGTGGGTGATGGGGGCGCTGGCATATCGGAGCGGGAGTCGGAACCGGGCGGCAGAGGCTGGCCGTTGCCGTGCTGTCTCTGGTCGTGCTCGCGGTACGCATCGGCACCATTGGACTGGGTCTGCCGTGAACTGGTATGGAACTGCTGGGACGCACGGTCGGAGTGTCTGTCGGAGGAGGAAGACGTGTAGTGCGTGAGGTAGGCCGGGGACGACGGGGCAATGGCATCAATAGACGAGGTGGACACGATGGAGGCGCTCTCGTCGCCGATGCTGCCTCTATGGGATGAGTAGTTTGATGAAGACATTGTGGATGTTTTGTGTGAAGTGGTGACTGTTGTTTGTTGGTAGTCGGGGTTGGGGTGGGAGTATGAAGTTTCGATACGGAAACTAGAATGACAAGAAATCAACAGCGGAAGGCTCTTATTATATTCGTCTCGAGCCCAGTCGGATCTGTTGCTTGGTGCTTGGTGCTTGGTGCTTTGCAGTACTGCTTTGTTGTACAAGGCTCGTCAAGACCCGTTAAACAGGGAAAAACACAGGGTCCTCTTTTGTGTGATCGGCCCTGGTCTGGTTGAGACGCGGGAAAATAATTTATGGGGGGGCGTATGAAGCCGGCCTTGTTTGGTGGTCTGGTGGCCTACTATGTAGTGGTGTGTTTAATACTATATATGTATGGTGGTGCTAGAGCTGCAGACTATGAGGCGAGACCTGTTTGTCTTTCTGTTGTTGTCTGCAATGTGCGGTCCGTGGACAGCTAGAGGCAGGTGTGGAGGAATGGGGATTATGGAAGAAAACAGGGAACTCGTTATGCAGGTGATGCTAGGGTAGTGTGAGGGAGATGTGTAAAATATGTGTGATAGTTGGGTGCTAGGGAGTGAAGACGTTTAGGACGAGCCGACGAGATTCAAAAAATCAAAGACCAGACAAGCGAGCCCGTTCACAGTCATATATACACGCAGGAGGCAACAATGCTACACATTACGACATTTTGACACGGGATACTGAGCATACAGTAACGTGCACACGAAATACTGGCATGGTGGCTGAGATGTCTGCCCACTGGGGCGTGGGAGGAACAAACGACGTCAAGCGGACTACAGCCGATAAATGAAAGAAAGAACAAAGGCAAAACCGCATTCTAGGCTGTGGAGAGGGCCAAGAGAACAATGGCTCAATAATATTTCTTGGTCAGGCGCGTAGAACACTAACTGATGTCTTTGGTGTCCCTCTCCTACGTGATGATCGGCATTGAGGGGGGGGGGGTTCATCTACGGGGTTCTGTCCGTCTCCTCATCCAACGCCAGCCTCCCGACAGACTTGAATACAGAGTAATAATACATTGTAGAGTCTGCAAGAGACACAAGAGACAGGTTCACAAACTCGCAAGACTCACTTGTGATCCTCATCTACCTTGTCTTGGATATGACGGCATCAACAGGCTCGTACAATCCATGGCTGCTCCACTGACGGGTCATGTCCCCAGAAAAACAGCGGGCTCACCAACGGATCCAAGGACCCTGAACATTCCTAATCGTATTGTCGCCACACTACGACACTGCCCACTCGCTCTTTTATCTCGTTATGCTTCGTGTTTGTTCTGGACCGGTATTGGACAGCCCACGCGTTGGACAGCCCATGCGGAATCGGAGCATGCGCCAGAGTGCCGGCTGAGGGTGTAGGAGTATGATGTAAGATGAAGAGTACATACTTACTGTGTGCAGACCTCATGTGCACCCCACGGGTATCCGTCAAAGACGTAATATTACATGGGAGTCCATATTCAAACATTCTGATGGTAGTCCTGCATGTCGCCTCGCCTCGTCTCGACCTTGTCTGTCGACCGGGACTGGCTGCAGGGGCCGCTCGAGGTGCGAGGAATTGGCCAGACTAAAAGACCCTTTGGCTGTTTTTAGTATGCCTCGCTGGAGTTGGTTATTTCTCTGTACTTTTTGGGGCATTTGTCTTCGATCTGCGAGGTGCTTGAGGGGGTGCCGTTACTTGATTTGCGGCGTTGCAAATACGACGTCGACGCAGGCCAGCCAGTCTCTGTGGAAGGTCGTAGAACGCCCTGCAGGGCATTGAGCGCCCATTAATTACAGTGGCAGTACCTCTGTCTATCGCTGCAAATTCTAATTGACAGCCGTGCCCGTCGCACCTTGTCGACTGAAGCTTGTGATGGTTCCAAGGCCGCCTCGAGGCTCCAGGTTCTCGTCATCCTCCTCAATTACCTCATGCATGCAACTCTTGCAGATTATCATGATCGACAGACAGCTGACATAGTAATAATACCAAATGCAAACAGCCAGAATCTCGCACATTTTCTGTGTGCGCCCGTCGCAAGGATGTGGAGGAATTCAGGGGTGCGGCGAATAAAGTTGATCAAGCCGTCCAGGCTCAGAGAGGAGTGAGGTTGAAAAGCGACGCAGCTATGATGTCATTGGCGGACGGGCCCATTTATTTCCCAATGCGCCAGCTGCGCCAAGAGAAAGACGGGCTCAGGCTCATTTAAAGAAAAACGTAAGAGAGCAACAACAAAGAAAGCGGTGGTGATATTCATTCTTGTGGAAATCCCCAATTGATCGAGTGGAAAAAGCAAGTAGGAATAGAATAGAAAATAGATTGAAGTGCGGAGCAGCAGCACTGAACCCCCTCGAATGACGCCAGGAAAAGCACGGCCGGAGAGAGAAAAGAACATTACCCTCGGGCTCGCCATGCTCAGATTAGCCCTGCTGCGACAAAGAAAGAACGCCTGAAATCTAGATTTTTGTGCTAGTACGTACTCTATGTACATGCTTGTTGCAAAGGTGCTAATTATTCTGCCTCGCCTGCTGGTCCAAGCCTACTGAATCCTGGAAATGTTGGCACAACCAGCGGCTCTACCATTGCCATGACACTGCTTTTGATAGTTCTGCAGATTAAAGCAATGCAAACGTCTGCATCTACCTAATACGCGGAGCCGGTCGTCTTTCCTCTTGCTGCCTCTGTCATCCTTCTTCTTGTTGGCCCGTCGTCCACGCCAGGAGCGCTGATCAGATCCAGAACCAAATGGCCCAAGCTAGCGCTGCGTCTACTTTCTTAATCACTTGGATTTACTGGTAATAATGTATCCAGATGCAGTCGCGCAATGCAAAGGAACACAAAAACAGGGTGTCAGTCGTGTTGTCTTGACTGATGGACAAGGCCGGGCCCGCTGGGCCATTAACGGCGCACGTCCATGCATCAACGCAACGACGTAATGTCACCGTCGTGTACAGGCAGTGCGAGTGGCAGCAACCACTCCCGCCGTCGTATGCATCGGCCATTCTAGTCTGGACTCGACTTTTAATATCTTGACAACTAGACATCTTGACATCTTGACATCTTGACATCTTCACACCATGCCGGTGAGCATAGCGAAATGGCTTGGCCGGTGTGAGACAAACAGCACTGTGCTCGGTGAAACGAAAAGTACAACACACAATAGAGCTCAATGAAATATTACGATAATATACAGGAATACAAAACACAAAGAATGATGTCGCAGATTCTCGACTTTGCCATCATGCACCGACGTCGACAGCGCGCCACTGGATCCGCTCGCTTGCCACACGTGACGACATTGCCCCTTGTGTCGGCCAGTATCCTCTCCATAAACACCAGTTGGGCCTCGATCCTGGTCGTGCCTACTTAGACAGGGTGATCGAACAACGACTAAACGCACTATACTCCGGAGCTGGCTCCGACACGGGTCATAGGCTTATCCACACCATGTCCTATATAGTCCGAATCATGCTCCGAACTGGGAATGCCCACTGACGGAACGGGAAAGTGAGACGGTTCAGTGTTTGTTTTGGGAGTCGTGTGCTCTTTCCAAACTTGATCCTAACATTAAACACACATACCAGTTTGCACTTGGTGGCTGTAAGAGCTGCCCGGCTCCCCGGATTAGTCATCATTCGCCAACAGAGACAGCAAAATGCAGGAACAAAACTCTATTCTATAAGCTATGTACTGCTACCACTGCCGCGACTACTATGTACATATCTACCTGCTGCCTCTGCCGTCACTCAGCATCTCTGCAAGCATGTCCCACTTGGCCGCTGCCGTTGCGTCACTGCTCGCCCGCGCCACCGCCTGCAGTCCGCCCGTCACAAACCGCAGCGAGTTGGCTAGTTCACTGCTGATGGTCCGCAGCGTCTCGCTGTAACTCTGTCTCACTCTCGCTCTCACTGTCGCTGCCGCTGTGGTGTGTGCCTGTTCGTGTTGTTGTAGCCCTTGGCGTTGGTGATCCTGTCGGCTGGCAAGGTGTGGTATCAAAAGAGAGTCGTCTCCACCCTCCTCGTCATTAATCTCGTTACTTTTCCCGTCATCGCCGTCATGGTCGTTGCCATCATAATCATCATGACCAGGGTGATCATGTTCTTCCTCATAGTCATATTCCCCTCCTTCATCCCCCCCCTCCTCTGATCGGCGCGGCGTCGAAAATAGTCTTCTCCGTACAGACCCGGACGCGGATGCAACTGCTGCCGACGCTGCTAGCTTGTTTAAGCTCTTGGAAGGTGTCTGGTACGGTGATGACAGCACTGACAGTCGCCATGTCTCCTGCAGCTCGCTGGCCTCTCGCGCCGCGTTCGCTCGATGCGCATCCTCAAGACGAAGTGCCAGATCAAGCAGGTCCAGCATCACGTCATGGATCGGACTCAGCTTTTCGCCCAGGCATGCCTCCGCGACCAGTGCTCTCAGAAACTGTGCGTGCACTTCAATCATGGCGTCAACATCCACAGCCCGTCGGAGGTCGGCCCGTAGTCCTTCAACCCGCGGTGCAATCACCAGCGTCACCATGTACGACTGCAGCGTGTTGCAAAACCATAGCAGCCGCGAGCGTAGCGTAAAATACAGCGCCCGGTCACCCCTTGGCAGGCCCTTGTCGCCTTGGTCTTTCTGCTCGCCATCTGCTCTGACGTCAATGCCGTCATCGAGCAGCCGGTGGCCGCTCAGCAGACTGCTCGTACGCCGTATCTGTAGCAGCAGTGTGAAGACGTCCTGGTAGCGCGAGATGCTGTCGCCTGGGACGATGATCTGCACAGGCCACGACAGTCGGTATGATAGCCTGATCCGCTTCAGGCCGTGACGGATCGATCGCCGTGCCACGGCTGGGTCGTCACTATCCATACCCTCTCTGCCTGCCCTGTCCACTCCAATAGACAGCCTGTACGTATCAAAACGCTCTGCAAAAGCCTCCCGCGCGAACTCCGTCATGGCGTACCGGTCGTGCCAGCGCGGATTGCGCGTATCCAGGCTATGGAACACGCGCGATGAAAACGCGTCCGTCGCCGCGCCATCCGCCATCAAATACACGCAGTGCAGTGCATCCAGTGATGACCACAGACCACAGGCATCAAACAGGGTGGCTTGCAATGTCGCCGATGCCGCGTGATGCTTGCTTTGGATCCAGCCCTCAAACGCCTCCTCAAATAGCTGTGCGAACGGTGCCATCTCTGCGCCGGGCGGACACACATGAGCAAAGTCCAGCGTCGGCTCCACAATCGTAGATGCCAACACACTCCTGCCCAGCTGCCGCAACACGACGATGCTCTTGCCCGTCGTAAAGATCTTGGAAGCAGCCGGCTGCAGGAAACGAGGAGCGTGCAGGATGCCAGCACTCGTTCGCAGTAGCTTGTACTGTTTTTCCCAGATCTGGTTCAGTGGCACCTGTGCCGGCGCGCCCGCAACGAAGAACACTTTGTCGCCGTCCAGCAGCTTTCCCTCCTCCATCCATAAGCGGATGGGGCGTAGATACACTTGAAAACACTCGAAAAAGATAGTGCCCAGAAATTCGTAGAGGGCCTGCTCGCCCTCAAACTGCGCGACAGATGCTGCGTCAAAGAGGATCTCGAGATACCGAAACGCATGCATGTTGCGCTCGGATTCTAGTTTCTGGACAACAACAGACAGCGCAAACAGGCACAGCAGCGACGGGCGCAGCTCATCCATGATTGCAACCAGGCTGACCAAAACATCACTCTTGATGTCGACGAACCGCGCGTGCATATTGGACAGCTCTTGATCGAGCGAGTGCAGTCGCCGTCGGATTGCTTCTTGGAACACCTGTAGCAGAGGCACGCTGCTTCGTGTCGGTTGGTTTGGGGCGGCACGCTTCCTCAGAGGCATGAGTTTGCGGCCGCTCTCAGCCACAAAGGTGAGCAGCGATTCGTGTGCCTCGAGAGAGACATTCGACAGACAAAATGAGTCGACAAGTACACAGTCTGGGCCGAACAGAGTCGTCCTCAAACCCTGCAGCATGAACAGCGACTCTCGCACGATCTGAATCTCGGAAACCAGCACCTTTCCGTGTGTCCCGCGGGGTGTCGGGGCAGACTCTTGCATCCCTTGCGCCGGCCATGTGCCGCGCCAGGCCTGGCTTTCCCGGACAGATGCCAGTAAGGCTGCCAGCTCCTCCCTGGTGTGCTCGTTTGCAACAAGGTCACGGTACGTTCGTGCCTGCTGGTCTGGCGTGTCGATGCTAGTCATGGTTGTATCTTCAGAAGCCTCGTCCTGATCGTCCATGTCGTCGTCGTCGTCGTCGCCATAATCATAGTCGAGCTCGTCTCCCGAAGTGTCGCCATAGTCGGTGGTGTTCCATAATGACGGTTCATTCGCCCAGCCATCCTCGCGCGAAATATCCTCCCATCGGAGAGGCAGCGGCTCATCTAGAAATCTGGATGTACGCAGCGCTTCCAGCTCGTCGAGGCTCGCGTTCTCAGCTGGCCGGTCAGATAGCTCTAGCAAGAAATGGAGAATGTCTGGCGTCCACTTGGTCGCATGATCTGACAGTTTGGCGCGGCAGTCTCTGAGAGCATCCGACAGTCCTTCCCGGTCGGCAACAAGGAATCGCTCTTCTAATCCTTGTAGCTGCTCCTCGACCTCGAACTGGTTGGTGCGCAGATTGTTGTGGTACCGCAGCGAGCGGAGTGTGGCCTCGCGCAGCGCACCAAGAGCTTTCGAATCCTTCTGTCTGTCAGTTCAATGTCCCAGTAGTTCCAAAACACTCTGAAATACTCTCAACTATAATATTGTGGGTGAATACCTCGTCTGCTATCGAAGTCACGGCGGTGATG
This sequence comes from Ophiostoma australiae, assembly GCA_022392945.1. Taxonomy (NCBI): domain Eukaryota; kingdom Fungi; phylum Ascomycota; class Sordariomycetes; order Ophiostomatales; family Ophiostomataceae; genus Ophiostoma; species Ophiostoma australiae. The sequence continues at coordinate 557,457 of JAKRGJ010000018.1, read as the reverse complement.
AGCTCTTCCGTCTGTGCGGCCAGCTCTGAAAGAAACGCCATGAGTGCAGACTATCAAGTTGGAGCACCTCTGCCAGAGACAGGAGAAGCGATCTTATACGAGAAATAGCAATGCATTTATTCGAAAGGTGCGCTGCTGTGAATCTCACGATGCAGTGCCGAAGCAGTGTAAAACGGCTTAACGCGTCGCGTGTGGGTCACCTAGGGTCACAGTGTCTCTGCTGATAATAGCACAGTATACACACAGTGCATGGTCTACAGAGGAGCCATTGGCCACGCGTTAGTAATGCTAGTAATGACATCAACCCCTATTCTACTCCTCAGCGAGCCACTTCCAAAATAGGGGGGTGCGGCAGGGCCTAATTTGCAGCTACATGTATATGAACAGCACAGTGCTTGCCAGGTCTTGGATGGGCCACCTAAGCAGCTAGCTAAACCGCAAAACGCTGAAACACATTTTGAAGCTTTCTAGTCGACGATCTACCAACGGCGACGACGACGATTCGACGACAGCCACGACAAGCGCATGCACAAAGGGAGCGTCTGCAAATCGATTGGAAGCACTCAATTCAAAATATAGTCGAATATTATTGCCACCAGGCTTTGTTGAAGACCGACGGCCATCATCGCGAGAGCCACCAGACCGGCGACTGGCTCGTGATATCCCCAGTGCATCGGCGCCGCACCGATTTACGAACTCTTGGCGACGACACGCCCGGCAGGCAGTCCACAAGCCGGGCAGGGCCATCTGTACTCGAGTCTTGAGTTCTCTAGCAGTGCAGTGCTGCGGGACGACGACATCTGTCACGAGACCTCATCGATACCTCGACGACGACGACGACACTCGGCGTCAGCAAGCTTGTTGTTTTGCAGCTCGCTGCTCATCGACTTCTTGGATAGCCAAGGGCTTAAGGGCTGACGGACACCGACTATCTCGGCCTGTTCCTCTCAAGTTTCATCCCTCTCGACTTCCTCTATCCTTCGATTTCTCGATCTCTCGATTCTTCACACAACCATCATCATGACGATTGCAAGGCCGGTGCGGGCCTTTATTGTGGCGGCCGTCTTTGCGGCATGTCTACTTATCCTCCACCTAGCCGGCTCGTCGTCAGACAAGACCTCGGCCGTTTTCAAGCTCGACTCAAACGAGCGTGACCCAAACCTAGACCGTGAGTCTCTTCTGCGACCAAACACGGCCACGGCCACAAACTGACATCTGCAGCCACACATGAGCCTGCAGGCCTATTACGACGCACAGGTCCCGGCTACCTGCCCGGCGCCGAAGGCACCGAGCGCATAAACGCGACCCTGCTGGCCCTTGTGCGCAACGAGGAGCTCGGCGGCATGCTGCAGGCCATGAACGACCTGGAGCGCACGTGGAACCACAAGTTCAACTACCCGTGGACGTTCTTCAACGACGTGCCGTTTTCCGAAGAGTTCAAGAAGCGCACGCGCGCCGCCACCAAGGCCGAGTGCCACTACGAGGTGATCCCCAACGAGCATTGGGAGAAGCCGTCGTGGATCAACAACGACATGTTCCAGGAGTCGGTCAAGATTCTCAAGGAGAACGATATCCAGTACGCCGACAAGCTTTCGTACCACCAGATGTGCCGCTGGAATAGCGGCATGTTCTACCGCCACCCGGCCCTCGAGCACATGCAGTTCTACTGGCGCGTCGAGCCCAAGGTGCACTTTTTCTGCGACGTCGACTACGACGTGTTCCGCTATATGCAGGACAACAACAAGACATACGGCTTCACTATTACGCTATACGATGCACCGCAGTCTATCCCGACACTGTGGCCCGAGACGATGAAGTTTATTGCCGAGCACCCAGAGCACGTGCACGAGAACAACGCCATGAACTGGCTGACGGACCGTGTGCGCCGCCCCGAGCACTACAACAAGGCCAACGGCTACTCGACGTGCCACTTCTGGACCAACTTTGAAATTGCCGATCTCAGCCTGTGGCGCGGCAAGGCGTACGAGGACTACTTTAACCACCTGGATCGTGCCGGTGGTTTCTTCTATGAGCGCTGGGGCGATGCTCCGGTGCACAGCATCGCGCTTGGTCTGTTTGAGGATAAGAGCAAGATCCACTGGTTCCGTGATATCGGCTACCAGCACATCCCCTTCTTCAACTGCCCCAACTCGCCCAAGTGCAAGGGCTGTGTCACTGGCCGCCTGACCGACGGCGAGGCGTGGCTCAATAAGGAGGACTGCCGGCCGAACTGGTTCAAGTACGTCGGCATGGACTAGATGTTTGGGCATGGGCAAAAAGGAGAAAAGGCAGCGCTTGTACACTGTTTCTCGTGCATAATGCTGCGGGAAACTTGTGCGAGGCTGTTTGTTTCGTGTTTCGTTGTATTTTTTACTTTAATCTCTGTTTTGTTTCGTTTTTTTTTTCGGTTTTCCGTTGTTTTGTTGTTTCGTTGGCAGTATACACAGAAAGCATCGACGAATCACAGCTTTGAATTCAAAGCACACATCAACATCTACACACACATATATAATACGATCTGGGGAAGAGGGGGGACTTTAGACATCAATGAATATAATGACTACATCTGAGTGAATTGTGCGTGGCTGGATCGTAAACTTGTGATGCATCTATATTCATATATTACTCTTGATGAAAACATAAAGCTACTGCCCAAAGACAGTCACGACACCAGAAGTGCCACCCACACAAAATTGGTCTCCCCAGCCGCCGTCTTGCCATGCCAGACAGCTTGTGGCATTCCGTCGCTCCTTTTCACGCCCGTCGCGGCCGATGGAGCGGCTGGTGTTGATCGTGCCGGGCGGGCCCCAGGGCACAGTCACTGTGGCCACAAGCTTGCCCGTCAGCAGATCCCATGCCCACACGCGCCCAGACGGCGTTGTACTGGGCACGCCTGCAGGCCCAGCAATCCCCAGCTCGTCGCCAGCGACCACAAACCGCTCGCGTCCGCCCAGCAGCGACTGCACCCGCAGTTCTTCGTTTCGCCAGGCCACTGCCGACGTTCCGTCTGCTGCATTTGCCGCATAAGTGCGCAGGCAAGTTCCGTTCTCGCGGTCTAGCAGCCGCAGTTTGCTGTCCAGGGCTCCAACCAGCAGTGACCGCCCATCGCGTGTGATGCTGAGACTGGTCACGCCGGCCGTGCCACTGATGACGTCTGTTGTCATGCGGCCAGTGCGCGTGTCGTAGCTTCGCACACGCCCGTCAACACTCGCAGCGATAATCTCGGGGCCGCGCACAGCCAGGGAAGAGATGGCATCGCGGGCCTCAGTGAGTGTCTGCAGTGGCTTTGCGCCGTGTCCAGAGCCGCCACTGCGCGTGTCCCATATCCGCACAGCGGTATCGAAGCCGCCACTGACGACGAGACTGTCGCCCTCGCCGGCAAAACAAACACAGTTGACACGGCCCGAGTGCCCGCTAAATCGACGCAGTGTCTGTGCTGTAGTCACGTCCCAGAGAAACACGGTGCGGTCGCCACCGGATGAGACAAAGCGCGCATTGTCGGCTGCACAAGCCAAGGACAGGACCTCGTAGCCGTGCTCGGTGTATGTCTGAATAAGACGGCCTTCGGGGACAATCGGCGATGCATCAGAGGCAGAGTCCGTCTTTGTCACAAACCCCTGGCTTTTGGTCTTTGTCAAGCCCGTAGAGGGCTGGGGGTTGTACAGGCGGATCGAGCGGTCCGAGGAGCCCGTCAAGATGTATGTGCCCGAGCCGGCAGAGTACGTAACAGCGTGAATTGGTCCTGCAGAGTAAGCCGCTGATTACAATATGTACAATTAATCAATAAAATAAAATAAAATGCTTACCGTTTGAGCCCAATAGCTGAGCCACAGGTCTCGTTGGAAACGCCATGACGAGGAGGACGGCTGATGGGGGGTGATGGGGGTATCAAAGAAGACTGGAATTGCCAATTGATTCATTTGCTCAAACGAGCTGCTTCAGGGCCTCTTCAAACCATCCTGCGCCTTGAGAATAAAATAACAAAAAAATAATACGCACTGATGGGCACGTCGCGTGAGCTGGACGTGAAGCTTTGAGCTTCAAGATACTAGCGCTATTATGCTTACTAAGCAGTATCGACAATCGCTTACTCAGCCCGCATATATCGATATCGATATCGGAGACCCACCAGCCCCGCCGTGAATTTTCTTTATCACCCCGCTGAGTCGAGTCACTTACACGCGGTTATCCATCCCGACGGCCAAAGAAATTCGGAAAATAAAGACTAAAATAAAGACTAAAATAAAGACTAAGTAGGCAAAGATTTTGCCGTGTTCCCATTCTCTCCCCGACACGACGAAAATGACAACCTAAATTCGCGACATTTCATCACCACGCAGACCCCTCCTGCCCCCCAACAAGCCTCTACAGCCTCTGCCATGGCCTCCGTGTTCTTCTCCCTGACGGGAGAGTCCTGCTACACGCCGTCGGAGGCGCAGAAGCTCACGGACCGCATCAACGCATCGGGTGCGCTCCAGATCGCGGCCATTGGCGGCCACTGGTCGTACCATGTCAGCCTTAAGGACGGCACTGCTCCCAACGACGTTATTGACCGCCTGGAGCAGCTGCTGCCCCTTCCCAAGACCCCGGCCTCGGCTGGCAATGCGTCTACCCCGGCTGCCTCCGGCCTGGCCGTGACCATTGCTATTGCCCCCCGCAACATTTCCCCCTGGAGCTCCAAGGCCACCAGCATTGCAGCCGTGTGCGGTCTTGGCGCCCAGGTCGAGCGCATCGAGCGCAGCCGTACCGTGACGGTTGAGCTCGTGCAGCCCCTGGCCGACTCAGGCGTCGACGACGCGGCCACGCTGCCCTTCCGTGACCTCGTGCACGACCGCATGACCGAGGCCATCACTGTCGGCAGCGAGCCCGACCTGGCCCGCATGTTTGCCCACGAGGCCCGCCGTCCCCTCGAGACCATCGAGCTGTTTGGCCAGACGGGCACCGAGCCCATCGACGTGCTGCGCGCCTACAACCGTGCCAAGGGCCTGGCCCTGGACGAGAACGAGATGGCCTACCTCATCCAGGAGTTCCGCACTCTCGGCCGCAGCCCCAACGACGTTGAGCTGTTCAGCTTTGCCCAGGTCAACTCGGAGCACTGTCGTCACAAGCAGTTCAACGCCAGCTGGACCATTGACGGCGAACTCAAGCCCAAGTCGCTCTTCCAGATGATCCGCAACACTCACGAGTGCAACAGCAAGCACACCGTGTCTGCCTACAGCGACAACGCCGCCGTGTTCCACGCCGAGCCTGCCAACTTCTGGGCCCCCGACTACAACACGCGCGTGTGGCGTCTCGTCAAGGAGGCGGAGCAGTCGTGCTTCCTCGCCAAGGTCGAGACCCACAACCACCCCACGGCCATCTCTCCCTTCCAGGGTGCTGCCACCGGCGCTGGTGGCGAGATCCGTGACGAGGGTGCTGTCGGCCGTGGCTCCACGCCCAAGGCCGGTCTGTGCGGTTTCTGGGTGTCGGATCTGCTGATTCCCGAGCTGCCGACCCCCTGGGATGTCGACATTGGCAAGCCGGCGCACTACACCAGCAGTCTGGACATTATGCTGGATGCGCCCATCGGCTCTGCCCGCTACAACAACGAGTTTGGCCGCCCCTGCCTGACGGGTGTGTTCCGCACGCTGCTGTCCAGCGACGGCGAGGACGACAAGGCCCGCGAGTTCCGCGGTTTCCACAAGCCTATTCTTATTGCCGGTGGTCTGGGTACTGTGCGTCCCCAGCACGCGCTCAAGAACCCCAGCGACGTGCAGGACGGCGCCCACGTCATTGTTCTGGGCGGCCCTGCCATGCTGATCGGTCTTGGCGGTGGTGCCGCATCCAGCAATGCTGGCGGCGAGGCGTCTGCCGATCTTGACTTTGACAGCGTGCAGCGCGGCAACCCCGAGATTGAGCGCCGCGCGCAGATGGTCATCAACACCTGTGTGGCTCTGGGCGATGAGAACCCTATTGCCATGATCCACGATGTCGGCGCTGGCGGTCTGTCGAACGCCCTGCCCGAGCTGGTCAACGATGCTGGCTTCGGCGGCAAGTTTGAGCTGCGCCAGGTCGAGAGCGCCGACCAGAGCATGAGCCCTCTGCAGATTTGGTGCAACGAAGCCCAGGAGCGCTACGTTCTGCTGGTCAACTCGGCCAGCTACAACCGCTTTGTGAGCATCTGCTCGCGCGAGCGCTGCGGCTTCTCCAACGTCGGCACTGTTGTTTCCAAGGACGCCAACGGCGTGTCCAGCCTTGTTGTCACTGACCGCGATGCCACCGGCGCCCCCAACCCCATCGACATGCCCATGTCGACCCTGTTCCCCAAGAACCGCCGCCTCGAGCGTGTTGTCGAGACCCGCAAGACCAAGCTGGCCGTGTTCGAGCCTGTGCAGAGCATCCGCGAGTCGTACGGCAAGGACCTGAGCGAAGCTGATCTGCTGCGCGAGACCACGCGCCGCGTCCTGCTCGTGCCTTCGGTCGGCTCCAAGTCGTTCCTGATTACCATTGGCGACCGCACCGTTGGTGGCCTTGTTGCCCGTGACCAGATGGTCGGTCCCTGGCAGACCCCTGTCGCCGATGTTGCCGTCACTGCTGGCGGCTTCTCGGTCGACGGCAAGGATCTTACTGGTGAGGCCATGGCCATGGGCGAAAAGCCCACGCTGGCTCTGATCTCGCCTGCTGCTTCGGCACGCATGGCCGTGGTTGAGTCGCTGATGAACCTCGGCGCCGCTGACTTGCGTGGCGGCCTGACCCGCGTGAAGCTGTCGGCCAACTGGATGGCGGCCGTCAACCACCCCGGCGAGGGTGCTGCTCTGTACGAGGCCGTGCACGCCATTGGCGAGGAGCTGTGCCCGCGCCTGGGTCTCGAGATCCCTGTGGGCAAGGACTCCACGTCGATGAAGACTACGTGGAAGGACCGCAGCCCCGAGACTGCCAGCAGCACCGACGGCGGCCTCAAGACGGTCACGGCCCCTGTGTCGGGTGTGATTTCCGCCTTCTCGGTCGTCGGCGACATTACCAAGACCTGGACGCCCCAGCTGCGCCGCGTCGAGGACGTCGGCGAGACCGTGCTCATGTTTGTCGACCTTGCCAGCGGCCACCAGGCTCTGGGCGGATCCGCGCTGGCGCAGTCGCTGGGCCGCATTGGCCACGAGGCTCCTGACCTGCGCGACGACAAGGGCCAGAACATTATTGCCGACTACTTTGACGCCCTGTCGCAGCTGCACGAGAGCGGCGTGGTGCTTGCGTACCACGACCGTTCCGACGGTGGTCTGCTAACGACGCTGGTGGAGATGATGTTTGCCGGCCGCTGTGGTGTCGATGTCATGCTGGACGGCATCAGCAAGTCTGGCTCGCTGGAGGATGTGCTGCCTGCTCTGTTCAACGAGGAGCTGGGCGCCGTGTTCCAGATCCGCAAGAGCGACGAGCAGCTGTTCAAGTCGGGCTTCTCGACCTGCGGCCCGCCTGCGGGCCTGATCCGCAAGTTTGGTGTGGTCAAGGCCAGCTCGCGCCAGTCGCTGACTGTGCGCCACGGCCACAAGACTGTGCTTGACGTGCAGCGCAGCGAGCTGCAGCAGTGGTGGACCAAGACCTCGCACGCCATGCAGCGCCTGCGCGACAATGCCGAGTGTGCCGATGCCGAGTTTGCCACGATTGCCGACGATGCCGACCCGGGCATCTCGTACAAGCTGACCTACAAGCCGTCCGACACCCTGCAGCCTCTGACTGCGCCCATCTCGCGCTTCTTTGGCAAGGCTCCGCGCGTTGCCATTTTGCGTGAGCAGGGTGTCAACGGCTATGCGGAGATGGCGTTTGCTTTCCGCGCTGCGGGCTTTGACGCCGTCGACGTGCACATGACGGACATTCTGGAGGGCCGGTCGCTGTCGGACTTTGTTGGTCTGGCTGCGTGCGGTGGTTTCTCGTACGGCGACGTGCCTGCTGCCGGCATGGGCTGGGCCGCGTCGATTATGCTGCACAAGGGCAACGCACGCCGGGAGTTTGAGGCCTTTTTCCAGCGCCCCGACACTTTCACGCTGGGTGTGTGCAACGGTTGCCAGATGCTGTCGCGTCTGCAGTCGCTGATCCCCGGCACGGAGCACTGGCCGACGTTTGTCAACAATGCCAGCCAGCAGTTTGAGGCGCGCTACACCATGGTCACGATTGCCGAGGACGAGTCGCGCACGGACGGCGTGCTTCCGTCTGTGTTCCTGCACGGCATGGCTGGCTCGTCGCTGCCTGTGGTTGTGTCGCACGGCGAGGGCCGCGCGCTGTTTGAGTCGCCGGCTGATCTGTCTGCGATCGACCAGGGCGGTCTTGCGCCGATCCGGTACGTGGACAACCGCCTGGACGTGACGGAGGCGTACCCGTACAACCCCAACGGCTCGCCGGCGGGTATTGCCGGTGTTCGCAGCCAGGACGGCCGTGTTCTGGCCATGATGCCCCACCCCGAGCGGTCAATCAAGGCGGGCATTGCCAGCTACATCCCGGCGGGTTCTGTGGAGGAATGGGGTGACTTTGGCCCGTGGATTCGCATGTTCCGCAGCGCTCGCAAGTGGGTTGGTTAGATGGTAGACCGGTTGATGTCTGGATGTCTAGATGTCTAGATGTCTAGATGTCAGGATGCTCCGTCTACATCTACAAGTCTACATTTGTTCTGGTGTTTGGGTTGTCTTTTGTTTTGATTTTCTCTGTTTACTTTTTTGTTTTTGTCTGCGTCAACTACCATTATTATCACCATCTAGATACGTTATATAAGCTCGCACGAGCATCGCCCTACAATCAATACTCATTCAACTTTGGGCGTTTCTTTTGTTGACTCCCGGCCATCTTCGGTCTCGACATCGGGCTCTCCTCTTCTTTCCATTTTCCATTTCCCTTCTTTCTTTCTTTTGGTGTTCAGTCTAGTCTTCAGTCTTTTTTATTGCTCTTCGTCACATCGCCTATTGGTGTTAGAACCTCGACGGCCAGCCACCCCGTCCCGATATTTAACAGCCTGTCTATTTCCACTGCCATCCTGCAGAAGAGTTGCAGTAGTTCATTTACCTGACATTGGCTGTTGGTTTTGCTTTTTTGCCGCTATTTGCTGTTTCTCTTGTCTTTTTTTTTCTTTTTCCTCTTCTTCTGTCTTCTTTTTTCTTTCTTCCGTCTTCTTTCTTCTCCCTCCTCTCCCTTGTCTTCCCCCCTCCCCTCCTCCTCCTCCTCCACCCGTCTCACTCGTTGATCAACAATCACCTCGCGTCTGCCCGGCACTACTGCCGTCCACATGCATCTGCGTTGGTTGTTGGTGTCTGCTCCGTAGCGTCTTGGTGTCTTACTCTGGACAGGTAGTCTCGCTTCTGGGTGTGTGTGCGTGTTGGCTCGTTTATCCTGCTCCGTCCTCCTTGCGGCACCAAGGTCGCATGTTGGTTCCCACGAACATCCAGTGGCTTGCAGGTGTTCCTTTTGTCCATCTTTGTCGTTTCTCCTCCTCGCATCATGCCCCATCCCCTCCCCTCTTTTTCTTTTCTTCTTCTTTTCTCGTTCTCTCTCTTATCCTCTCGCATCTCTTCTATTCTCCATTTGGTCTCGTAGTCACCACTCGTCCTGTTTGCTCATATTCCTGCCATTGCTCCTCCCTCGTACCATGTCGCATATCGTCCCCCGTCCTCCCTCCTTAGCATTGTGCACATTGAACTCTACTCGCCTCCCTTGCATGGCTGCCAATAGTGGCGGCCAACAACCGTGGATAGACGAGGCAAGGGTCTGCACACGCCGCCATGGTTCTGGTTTTTGGTGCACTGTACTATGTAGGCTGTCTGTTGGTCAGCGATGCCTGAAATGCAACAGCCAACACACTGATTGCCCTGCTATCCCTGATATCCCTGCTATCCCTGGTATCCCTGGTATCCCTGGTATCCCTAAATCCTCCCAAATCCTCCCAAATCCTCCTGCATGAATACGAGCAGCTTCTTGCAGCTCTCCAGGGATCAGTCCCGACATGATACAGCCTTGGTTTTGTCCGACTCCCGCAGACCGGCCTATCCTCCTCCTAGACACTGGCAAGGACAAACTACCGTTGCAGGCCGGAGGAGGTGCCTCGAGTATCAGCTACGCAGCCACGCAGCCATGCAGCAATGCAGCCGTGCAGCTGTGCAGCTGTGCAGCCTTTAAATAGAACAGATGTCCCGAGGATACACAGAGAGCAAGTTGTACAGCAGCGACTATTGCGTTGGAGAAGACAGTCAACGGGAATAAGGTCGGAATCGCAGGATGTGAAATACAAGATGCCAAACAGGAAAGAGCGAGGGCATCATTATATAATCACACGTGACTGGGTATTATACTATTCAAAGAAACCCGAGGCAGGGCTCTGGATGCAGATGCGCACAATGTATGAATGATATAGTAGAGTATAGTGTAGCAATATAGACAAACGCACCCGAGCATGCGGTGATACCGCTGCGTTACGCACACTGAGACGCGTGATCGCGCAAGAGAGTGCTCTGCAGCGATAGTGTTCTTGTGACAACGGGCTGTGCGACGTCGTGTAAAACTGTACGACAGAGGTTCAAGGGCTGATGGTTTTGACATGTGCGTACGGAGCAATTACTAGCACTTTCTGTGGCACTCTGTCGACAGTGTAGTATAGCATAGCATGTAATAGTACATAGTTGCCACCATGTTGCGTGCTGGTCAGCGCTTAGGCCGTCGGCACGGCGAGCCGCTGGTCCTCCTCTATGCCTACATAGTACTCTCGCCAGCAGGGGAGTGGAATGCAATCTCTGGATCCTCCGGGAAAGTCTCTCAGGCCGAGTCGGGGAGTGGTTTGTTATGGGTGTGTTTAAATGCAAGCGAGCTCAGTGGTCAACCGTCCATGGTCAATGCCAATATCGACAATCTTGGTTCGAGAGGTCGTGGCCCGTCTGATCCATGATCATCTCCATCCATCTCCATCCATCTCCATCCAATTCATCCCGTACCATGTACCATGTACGATACACCTCCAGTCCGCGTCTGTTCTCTGTTCCATCTGACGAGGCTACCTCGATTGGGTATGTTGTCCGACTGTTCGTGGTAGCATTCGGTATATGTAGGTCAATAAGGCATATTTGCTCTTTGTGTTTCGCGGTTTTATTCTCAGTATTTGATCTTCTTCTCTTTTTTTATATTTTTGTTATTCTTATTTTCATTCTCCATACGTAATTGCTACGTACTACGTAGTGTTTCTTACACAGGGGGATATGGCTGGTACTCTGACATGGTACTATCGGACCAAGGTCTTTTGCCTTTGGCCTTTTTGCCTTTGCCTTCTGCCTTCTGCCTTCTGGCCTTGTTACCTTCCTGTATGAGCTGTGGATGCGACGTGGCCACGCTCCAAAGTATTGACGGTTACAAGGACAGAAGCACGGAAAGGTGTTGAAGAATTGCAAGATGGCCAGGACAGTTGCTGTCTACGGAACGGCAGTACTATGTAGGGGTAGTGCACCTGATACACGCAACTGCGACTGCAAAGCCCTCTGCCAACATCCAAGTACGGAGTGCATTAGTACCTGTACACAACTCACCCGTCCACCTCCCATCTCATCACATCACATCACTGTCCCAGGCCCAGAAGTGATGCGTGTGTGCGTCTGATGTCGGGGTGTCTGATACAACCCCGGGGGTCCCGTGTCGATGGGTGTGGGATATCGGCTAGACAAGGGCAATGCAGGCATACCAGTGCAGTGCGTGGCAGTCCTATGTAGGCACAGGGTGCTGGCTAGCAGTCGGTGCTGGGTCGGTTGGTAATATCACGGCAATGGTGAGGGCATGGCGGATGGCAGAGGATGACGGCAGATGATTTTCTATTGTCCTGCATAGTATGTATTCATGAGGTAGAAGAGACGGTACTAATGCCAGCCATCACGTATCACATCGACGGCAAAGCAAGACACTCGGGTTAAAAATAGGCGCAGGTTCGGTGAGCAGGCTTTGCAGGCTTTGCAGGCATTGCAGGCATCGGGAGTTGCTCTTGTCCGATGCATGTATTGCTGGTTGTACGGTCTCTTTGCTTCTTTCTGCCAAAGCCTCGCTTGCAATACCCCTATCAATATTGCAGGCTCTTCAATATTTCCTGTGCATGCATTATTGGTTTGAGAGCTGTTAATCCAGCTTTGTTAATTCCACTCTGTGCTCGCCCAGATTGCTCAGCGCTCGGCAGATGGTGTGGGTTTACACGTGTATCGTACTGACTACTGAGTGAAGAAGAGACACTGAAGAATTCAGAGAAGCTACAGAGTGCATTTAACGAGGGAGTTGTGGCCGGAATTAACTCACGGCATGTAGTATTGCTTTGATCATACGTGAGTAATTGGCAGATACGAAAATGGTTAATTGCTCGTTATCAATTATCTGTCGCGTAACCGAATCAACAGAGAACAGTCGCTGTTTTATATACCTTGCAATGTACTTTCTCTTGTTTATCCATATCCCTTTGATTAACACTCGGCTCTTGAAGACCTAGGGCCAGCATACGATGCAGGGCGATCATTGGCACTTGACTCGATCCAGGAGGGACGAAGAGGAAAAACACCTGCAGCAAGTGCCAGTACATACTATGTAGTATGTACTCTCTCTGTACGGAGTATTACGCATAACGGATCGGTTCTCCGTCGAGAGGACAGAGCACATTTGCCGTGGATTTATGCCGGCGCCGAAGTAGAAGTAGTAAAGTAGAAGAAGGGCAGAAGAGTGCTCTACAAAAAGAGGGAAAAGACGAGCAAAAGAGAAGAAAAGAAGAAAGAATAAAAGAAGTCACAAGAAGTAATAACAAGAGGAACGAAATGAGCCAAGAGATAGGGACCAGAGGATGCGAGATGACGGGGCAAGTTAATGCTCCGAGCTGCACCTGCGCTTGTATTTACATTATATATGAATTAACAAGTAATACGTTGTAGTATGTACATTGTCTGTTGTGTCGACATTGCCGACGAAAGGTAGCCTGCTCGTTAGAGTATGTCTACCACCGAGTCGAGGATTGCCGACCGAGTTACTTGATAGGGGCAGTTGAAACAAGTGTTGATGCCGGCGTACGTAACAGGGTTTGAGATGCCGGCAGTCTTCAGCCGACTTTGCAGCTGCAGTCTGCAGTCTCTGCTCGCAGTGTGTGTAGCAGGCTGCCGTGCCTTTGGGTGGCAGTCTCTGGTGTAGAATGGCTGCCATCGCCGAGAGTCGAACGTCTTGACCGGGACGGCCGAGTCAGCTCGGACGACTGAAGGAATAACCAAGCGGCATCAATAAAGAACTTTAATAATAATAAACGAGAGAAAGAAGAAAAGGAAGAAAAAGAAGAAAGCAAAGAAAAGCACTATGTAGAAGAGACCGCATTGCAGTAATTACAGGGTAGAGGCACCAACCAAGAATACCAAGAATATTGGCAGACGTGTTTGGCTAGAGGCCGGCGTGTAGTACGAGTATGTGATACTATGTAAGTTATAGCGCACGTTGCAGGCACTACTTCTACTTCTGTGAAGCTACTGCTCTGTATGGAAGAAACGCCGGAGTTGCTGGCAGAGCCGAACCCCGTCGCGTCCAAGACAATAATCAAGAGACTTGAGACAATGGTTCACGACGAGACACTATGTACAGAGTACAGTGGATAGGCGCAGAGGTGCAGGTGTAGTAGCGCATAGACGCAAAAGTCGGAGTGGGATATGTGTTTTGATTTTGATTTTGATTTTATGTTTTTTTCGTGATTGTTTATTTTACTTCTTTATAGTTCCCTTAGTCAAGTCCCCTATTTAGTCCTATTTGGTCCTATTTAGGCATATTTTATGACTTGTTAACTGATATCGTCTCTCCATGTGATCTGCTGCTTAATGGCTCCTTCCTAGTCCGCTCGCCCCCAAAGATAGATAGCATCGGTCACGTTACATAACAGGAAGGCAGCAGAGAGGAAGCAGGAGGTGCAGCAACAGGAAGGTGCAGTGGGAGCCTCATGCTCGGCTTTATGGCTCTGCAAAATAAGCAATAAAACATGCTAGCAGTTTCAATTCGAGAATTACAATGCCGAAAGCCCAGCATTACTCTGTGCGCAGCACGCAATAAGACCGTAGAGAATACACAGTATTACAGGGTATTACACCTCACAAGTGCCAACGGTCATGAACATGTGGAAATACCATTTGGAAACCCGGCGTGTCATATGTAAATACTACGGCTATTACATCTCCTACAATTTTACTTGTCTTGCAGGGAGGCCTGCCAGGCTCGCCAGGCTCTGTCGGGGAGAGGCCGGCACGCAGTCAAGTAGATTTACTATGGTAGTCTGCGGTAGAGTAATAATCAATTACTAGATAATGGATAGCCAGGTCGAGAAACATACTACCACATATGTATGTAAGCGAGCGGCCGTACGAGCAACGAGCCTTGCTTTACGTAAAGCACGCGACCCTCTATCATTGTTCTACATAGCGCGGCATGCGGAGAGGATTAGATAGTGCAGAGATGCCATGGGAATGAATTTGATTTGATTTTATATATTGAATATTTAGTATTGAATACTCTTGAATATTGAATAGCAGCTGCCAGCCACCGACTGCTGATCATCAAAGCCCGCGGAGGTAACTCCTAGAGAAATGATACGCTTTCAGCACAGACAGTGCCGGGCGATGACATCGGGGTGGCAGCCACAGACTCACAGACTCAGACTCGCAGACTCACAGACTCAGACGCAGACTCACAGACAGGCATAGTAGCACTCGCAGCAATGGCATTGTTCACATCGATACACAGCACACCGTCCTCAAATGCACCACTCCTCGGCACTGCCATACTTGACTCGGCCACCAGCACTCGGGCAGGGCTCAACACGGACACTCGTATCCCGTACACGGTCTTTATTCAATGACGGCAATGGTCACCCACGGCCTGCGCGTGTTCGTGGGGGAGACACCCCTGTCTTGGATCTCAGACATCTAGGGTATCTACTATGTGCATGCATGTATGTACCTGTTCTCAGAACTGGGTCTGCTGGCTGTAGTAACGGCGTTATATTGCTCTTTGGGGATGTCTCCTGCTGGTTTGTTTTTGGTTTTCTTTTCTTTTTTGTTTCAATTTCATTTTCATTTTCAGTCCCGATATTGTCGACATCCTGTTCAACGGAGGTTTGCCTCTTCCTCTTTGCAATGGCACTTTACTTGTTCAGGCCAGCGCCGGTGCTGCGCCTCTTCAACATACGACAGGCCCCTTGGGTCGTCTGAACTTTAATTCTGCCTGTACTTGCATACCCGTTGGGCCTTTCTTCTATATTCAGTATTCAGTACATAGTATGATGATAGTACAGGCTTCTAGTATGTATGCTTCTAGCCTTTCAATCTGCCTTCTAGACTGGGGTGGGTTGTGCTGATAGAGGCTGCAAGTAGAAGATGACAGGTGGATAAAGAGAGTTGTCACAGTGAGTGATTCGAGGCTGATATCGTATTCAAAGAACAGTCTTGCAATGCAGCAGCCATGCCAGGATATCGGCGTGCACCGTTTATCTATCTATCCTGCTGATAAACCATGCGAACATCATCATGCAGGTAAACCATCATCAAAGAAAAACAAATACATCCCGAATATAAAGACTGATAAATAGAAGAAGACGAGAGATGGACAGGCCGGCAGCGGCTATCCTTGCCCTGATTTGCTGATGGCTGCCGACATCACCATCCCGGCACAGACTCGAGGAAGTGTTTCAATATCATCCCCAATGTGATCCGACGTCGACTGTCTTCTTTTTCGTCTTGTTGTTACGCATTCCTCCTTGTATCCTCTTCATTTTAATCTTCTCGCGCAAGTTCTCCCGATATCTGATCCAATAAAATCGGATAGCGGCTGATAAAAGAATCGCCGCAATCACCTCGCCCGCCGGCATCCATGTCCCTAGAGATCAGCTCCGATGTCGACCTCGGCGTCGTCACGCCAAGGAAAGCATTGACAAGAATAAGCGAGATGCAGATAATCTGATCAGATAAGTCAATTGCCGAGGTGTGGGATATCTTTTTATTGGGAATGTTTAAAGAAATCTTTGAAAAATCTGCATTTTACACGCATTTTGCACATGGTCTACACCACTCTGCAGTCCGATGCTATCAGATGCGATAGCATCCGAGTTTTCACGTTTAAGCTCGCTGGTGATATCCACATCGGCAAAGACGGCGAGAAACCGCGTAACTGTGTCTTGGCACCAACACAAGCGAGGAAAAATAAAAGCAGCGAGACAGGACCGAGGAGTCTTGGCGATGTGAGGATTATGGGTAGAGGTGCTGTACGTGCATGGCAGAAGCAGAAGAGCGTGAGGGCGAATAAAGACGAGATCAAGACGAGATTAGAGAAGACTGAAGAAGAAGAAGAAGAAAGTATCGGAGAATAAAAGGCATAAAATTGAAGAAGAGAATTTAATATGTTTACGTTCGTATAAAGTGTTCTGGAGGCTGTTTTTGCCATGATAAATTATCCATCATTAAACAGATTGCCAGTAGTAGCATTAATATTTTATTTGGGGTTTAAAAAGGATAATAGAAAAAAAAGAAAGAAAAAGAAAGAGAAAAAATGAAGAGAAAAAACGGTAGAAAACAACAAGGCGAGTAAATCCTAAACTAAACCATGTGGACCAATGCGCGAGCATCAGACAAAACATTGCCCTCCATTCATGATACGCATGACGAGCATGATAATGGCAGTCACAATGACGTTTGTACACCTTGGCATGGGAAGCATGGACGAAAAAGAACATACGATGCTGCCGACGACGGTGTTCTTGCCGCAATGGAGGATGGCGAGTTCAAGATGCTCGGCTGTTGGGTCTGCGCACTATCTATAGTACTATATTGTTAGCAGCTGCCATATTAAGCGACGGTACCGAGCGGGCAACGACGTCCTGAGGCTTAGCCAGAGTATGATTCTGGTCTGTATTAATAGCTAATAGTCAGTAGTACGGATTAGAGATTAGAGAATAATACAGAACAGGTACTCCGTAGTTCGTGCTCATGGCAGTCGCAGAGTGTGGAGTAAAGGTGGGTCCACTGCCATGCCATGCCATGCCGTGGCCTTCCGCTTTAGACTCGTCGGCTTGCTGGACTCGATAGGGTGGTGATGGGTGACAGTGGCCATGGAATAGGCTTGCAGGCCGATATCGATAGACTCTGCTAGTGGCACTGGACCCTGGTAGCTCTGGCCAGCTGGTGCTAATATGGCTAGTCTGGCCATGTGGTGCTTAGATAGCATAGATAGAGTCTAGGTAGACAAAGTGCCGAGAGAGGGGAAGTGATGAAGTGTATTTACTTGAGGGTGTATTGGATTGGATTGTATTTGTAGTTGTGTTTGCTTTTGTGTGTGTGTCTACAATCTACAATGTACAAAGGTTGTCAAGGTAGTGGTGTTGACCATATCCGAGCACCAGGCGGTGGTGATGATGACACCCAGATGACACCCAGATGACACCCAGATGACACCCAAGATGCATTTAAGAAGATCATTATTGCAAGGGAACAGGAAGCGGGAAGAAGGGAAAGAATCAGAGAAGAGAAGAGACACAAACAACTATACTCATATAACAGCCAAACGAGATATACTATGTACCGAAAAAAAATATAAAAACCCCTTCTCACTGCACTACCCGAGTAGAAATACCCTATCGCCCAGAACAAGAACAAATATAAAATATAAATACCATGCACAGAGCACGCCGCAGCAGGTGGAACAAGTGAATCCTATGTAGGAAAAGGGACACCAGTGCGGAATCTCACTTGTACGATACGTCGTACTTTGGACAGGGAAGACCGCCAGATGCAGGCCGGACAATTTACCATTTTGCCATTTCCCCCTTTTGTCGATCCAGCCCATCAGGTACTTTCTCTGGCCATACATACTATGTACATAGTAGAGTACGTGTGCTCTACTGCATCGATCAATCAGGGTGTCCCGGCCCGGCATGCGGCAACAAGGCGGACACGGCAGTAGAGAGAAGATAGTGCACCAATTCTACTATTACTAGAGTACACCGTAGTTGAATATTGGATTTAGAATACCAGACTACGCTCGTACTTTGTAGATACAATACATAGTACGATAGAGGCTTGTGTCTTGGCAATACGTGTTCTTTTGATAGTTGATAATTTGATGATTTGATAATTTATTGCTTGCTCGTTTTGGTTGCTGTGCTTGTCCATGGCTGGCTGTTGAGCGCCTGGCCGGTCCGGTGTACCGTTCGGGGTTTGGAAGAGTGCGAATAATCTGGGATAAATGCGGGAGAAAAGGAGTGCAGCGAAGGATCGCTCTGTACTCTGTATGTAGCTCTGCAGAGGACTGCTGGCATCGGATTGCTGACCGAACGCCTGAACAACGCCACACTTCATCGGGCGTCGAGTGATCTGGCGCCCGCCTTGACCGAGGGCGTACTTTGTACAGAATGTATCTTACTATTAGTAGACCGCCTGGATGCCACTTGCAACACCAGAGATGAGACCAGGTCAGAAATAGGAAGCGAGACTAACGCCACGATGGAAGACGCACGGGGACTGGATGCTACTAAATGCTACAGAATACCACGCAATGCTACAGAAGGACGCCAGAAGCTTGCTTCTTTGCTCTCTAGCTTCTTTGCTCATTTGCTACCTTGCTCCCTTGCTCCTTTGGCTCTCTTGCAGCTTATCTTCTGTCATCCCCCACGAAGACACTGCACTGACTCCTGCACTGTCTTCGGTGGGATCGGCTATGGAATCACTGCTTCGTATAGTGCACGAATCAAGTACTCCGTTTCTTGTTCTCCTTCTTGTCAGAAATGTGCAGGCATCAGGTAGTAGAGTAGGGTGGGATGTAGAAAAACGTTGAAGATGGTTAGAAGACGACGCAGAGAAGACTGGCAGAATACTGGGAGAAGACTGGCAAAAGGCAGACAGAAGACACAGACGACACAGAAGAAGACGAAAATCAACAGAACCAAAGAAACCAGACAGCCCCTTTTCCCACACATCCACCTCGCCTGTAGAACGAATAGGAAGCCGGCACCAACACGGTTTTCGTCGATCGTTTCCCTTCTCGGGAACCAGCCGCTCGGTAGGTCGCTTTAGGTCTCGTTTTTTTTTTGCCGTCTGTGTTGAGAGTACCGTGTATTTATGTACATACTGGTAGCAAATCTCTTCCAGAACTCTGTACTCTGTAATAACTACATAGCACTGTAAGATACAATGTATTCGCAAGTTTGAGTGCCGGTATTTGCGCTGATCTTTTGTTGATCCTTTCGCCTTCCTGAATCTTAGATCCGCTGGCTCCGTCCTCTCCTCGCAGTTCCATGCTTCAGTACTATGTATATACCTACAAAGAAGTCGTTCCTTGATTGGGCGGCCCCGATGTTTGTCGGGCAGTATGGGAGATCTCATAGTTCATTTATTTTCGACTGAGAGGCTTTTTTGACGTCGATTTGCGTTAATATAATTGCTCGCATGTAGGACAACGGCTGCGACGCAGCAAGCGTTCCGATGTGGCACATGCAAATGTGGGAGACGGACCTGTTTCTTTTGGTATCATATTGAATATTAGAATATCAAAATAACAATAAAAGGTCAGGGCTGTAATGCTGAAACAGCAGAGATTTCGATGGCTGCATGAGGATCACATCCCAGCGAGGTCTTGCTCCATCCTCTCTTCCGTCATTTATCTCCTCTCTCCTCCCAAATAAAAATGTGTACACGTCATACCTGTTGGTGATACGTATTGTTGCACAGCAATCAACATCCGAGACATGCCTGCCAGTGCCATCAGCCTTCAGCCATCAGCCATCCTCCTCCGAGGACAAGACCCAAGATAAGAGTTTGTGGCACTGCATAACCCCTATCTTATTGCGTCATACGGCACATCTTTCGGTGCCGGTGTACTTGTATTCTAATACGGAATCTTCACCGATGCACAATACTCGTGTACATCGTACATGAACACCGTCTCCAACGAGATCAGTACTCGAGTAGATACATAGTAATACAGAGCAGAAGGTTTGGTACTCGACGGATATGGGTGTAACAAGGGAATACGAGAGTGAATATCAGTTGAGTATTCCATGGTCTCGGAGATACTATGACTGCTTGCACAAGAATTCTTAATTGCGAGCTGCAAGACGCAGTATTTATGCAGCAAAGACGACAGCATTCTAGAAGGCGCAAAGATTTGCTGTTGATCTATGCCATCTCTGCCATCTCTGCCCATCTCTGTCCATCACTGCCCATCACTGCTGATCAGGCAGTCTGCTCTCTCTGCAGTGTTACTGAGTACTCTGTACAAAGGCATAAGGTACAGGAGAGTGGGCAGGCTGAGGGTGCTGGCAGCTAGGCAGCTAGTCTG
The DNA here is from genome assembly GCA_022392945.1 of Ophiostoma australiae. Classification (NCBI taxonomy): domain Eukaryota; kingdom Fungi; phylum Ascomycota; class Sordariomycetes; order Ophiostomatales; family Ophiostomataceae; genus Ophiostoma; species Ophiostoma australiae. The sequence continues at coordinate 537,141 of JAKRGJ010000018.1, read as the reverse complement.
CTGCTCTAGTCTCATCCTCGCTCAACAAGACAGAACGAGGTTCTTCTTCTACTTTTGTATTTCCCGTATCTCGCCAGTCATACATAGTACTGGCGCCGTTGTTTCTCGCTAAATAGCTTCCATACTCGGCCTAGTCTGTATTTTTGGTTTGTATTGTGTATCTTGGTTTGTATTTTGGCTTGTCTTGATTAGTATGTAGTGCATCTGCTTGTTGCTTTTGATTTTCTTTTGCAAACAATGTAACAGAAAGCAACGTCTGATTGATAGACATGCATTCGACACGCCAATGCAGAGTAAGAATCCGATACGTGTATTCGGACAAGTCAAGGTCAAGTTCGCAAGGTGGTCTGTTGATAGCCAAACAAGCAACAAGAAAGCAACAAGAAAGCAACCAAGAAAAGCCGAGCCGTGTCGATTTCCCCGTGCCATCTCAGCCACCTGCAGGCCTTGTGCAGAGGTTCCGCGGTCCTTGATGTGACGGCATCTTGAGGTAATATATTGTTATTCACTGTTATTTGATCATCTGCTTTTATATGATAATAATTGAGTATAATAATAGCAACGGAGGTGACACTGCTTCCAACTGGCGTAGTTGACGCCACCGAGAAAGAAATGCAGGCAATCCTCGATGCGTGCAGTCGTCGAATCCTGATAACATTACGTGTACCTGTAAAAATATAGTGTACGTACTGGCTGTCATACAGGCATGTGGTGAAAGACAGCCAAAGACTATTCAGAGCAAGTACCGAAGCAAGTGGGAATTTCTTACATTGTATCTTCAGACATTAATGCTCTCCATCTGGAGTGGACAAATTAGAATCATGCGTCAGAAATACCTTGCCCATACAGAATGGGTAATACAGAGTACACCCGTTCGTCAGTAGTATCCCATACGCAAGCACATTCACATGGTTTATGCTTTGTACGGAGTACAAGTTGTGTCACTGGAGATATGCCATCCGTCAGACCAAGTGCAACCGCTTATTTCTTATTTCTTAGTTCTTACTTTTGGATTTTTAGTTCTTATTTCCCGGTGTAGGACAGACAGGGCGAGACATACGGAGTAGGGTGAGACGCATGAGACAGGTTCGATGTAAGATTAACAGAAAAGAAAAGAAGAGGAAAAATAGAGAAAAGAAGAAAACGACAACCAACAAAACAAGCAATACCGCGTCTGTGCAGTCAAGTACCGTCGGGAGTACTTGGATGTAAAGTTTGTGGTTGCATGCAAGATTCTGTGCTCATCAAGATAGGTTTCTAAGAAATGAAAATAAAACACATCGAGTCAGGGGCTCGGCGGAATATCTCAACTAAGCTGTAGGCTATAGAGTAATAAAGCCGGGCGGATGTCGGTGGATTCGCTACTGCCCATTACAGTGCCTGCTGGCGAGGTAGTGAGGTGAGGCATCGCTTGCGCAAACGGCCTAGCTTCTTGCCAATCCGAAGAAGCGCCATCAAAGGGCCACAGAACAGCCAGTGGGCAGAGTGTACTCAGTATTACATACATACTACCAGCAGTACAGATACTTGATACTTGCATACTCCCAGAAGCGCCAGCAATGACAGCAAGAGAGTGATAATCTTCAACGTTGCAATGATGGTAGCGTGTAGAATATCATATATTACATAATGATGGGCAGGAGACTGGCCGCAAGAGAGCAGGTATTTTGGCATATCACGTCGCAGAGAAGGAAGGGGCAATGCCGTGTAGATGATGCGCGTTTATGGAAGGCAGACTTTTCCTACTCTTTTTATATGCAGACAGCGTACTACGGAGTACATAGTAGGTAGGCATACGGAGTACAGAGAGCGGAGAGCGGAGAGCGGAGCAATGGCCATGATGTGGAATGCTCCTTCTCTGTTTGGCTGGGCGCGCCGTGGGTGGTACCGACGAGCTTTTCTCGAGCAGCTGTGCCAATCTTTTAGTCTCTTGGACAACTTTACCCAATGGGCAAGCGCCCGAAAGAGAGTCAGCATCGGCAGTCGGCACATATTGGCATAGCAGAGATAGTGACAGGGAAGAAGAAAAAAAAGGGAGATTATGACACGAAATCACGAGAGAAAAGAAGAAGAAAGGAAAAAGAAAGCGCGAGGAATCATGCAACGCTCCTTCCCAAGACGGCCGGGCCGGTCAAGCCAACCGGTCCTTCATCTGAAGAAGTAAGAAGTAAGAAACAAGGGTGGTTGAAAACGGTTAGATGATTATTTTTATTTATATAAAAGAAAAGATAAAAAAGAAGAAGAAGAAAAAAAAATGTGAAAAAAAAAAGAAAGAAGAAAAATACACTTCCACACACTGAATGCCACCACAACCCGTTTTTCCTCTCTCTTCTCTTTTTCTTTTTTACTCTGCAATCTCTCTTCTTTATTGTTCTTCCCAGGGGCTTGGGATCGAAACTAGCGAGTACATGCCGAGCCCGTCCCTTATTAGCCGCTCTATTGCTGGGGTCAACTCTCAATACCCAGTACATGTACTTACTGTATTTCATTGTATGTACGGAGTACTATGTAAGATATGTGAAGAGCTTAATGCCTGCTATTGCCTGCGCCTTCCCATCTGGTCTCTTCGTCCGGCCTATGCTTCTTTTCTCCGTCTAGCCCCAGTCTCCTACCTCTCTTTCAGCCAAGGTTGCCTTGGAGGAAAGGCACCCTAGCGACGTCTAGCGAATAGCAGCGCAAGCCAACCGAGAAACGGCGGCATTGACCAGGTCGATCCCACTGCCCACTTTTAGTATTACGGAGGAAAAGAGAGAAAGAAAAAAGAAGAATAAAAAAGAAGAGAGAAAATACACAGTAGGGTCTCTCACTGTGACGGCTACTGATGGACTCGTCCCGACTACGATGCTCCTGGAAGCCCCTTTCATCTGAACATCATCAAACAGTCTGATTTTGGATACGCGGGTAGTGGTGTGATAGAGGGAATGCCAGGCCAGACGAGACGAGACCGATATGTCTTACCGAGTAAGATACTGTGTAGTTATCAGTGCTCTGACCAAGGCGGATATAGCCATCCTTGAGTCGTCCGTCAGTTAGTGACACTACTATGTATGTCTGTATGTATGTATCTTACTCACACGATGTCAACATGTCAATACTCAATATTATATATGCAACTTGAACTCGTATGGACAGTCAAAGCTCTCGATAGTTCTCCAGCAGGCCCATGTTCTATTGCACCAAGAACAGTCTAAGCATACATAGTAGAACATACCACCTGAGTTGCCTTGGTATTTATTAGCTGATCTGGGGACTGGTCCGGGCTTGGCCAGGGGTGAAATTAAAATTGAGAGCATGCAGAGCATGCTCTAGCTAGAGGCTAAGGAGTACCGTGGGCGCACGGGAGTGACGCAGGCATAAAATGAGCTTATTCTGGGCTCATGCATTAGTATCAACGGTGCGAGTACTCGTATTCTACAGTACCACTATGCAAGTCTTCTGCCAGCACTGTCAGCAAGTCAGCATGTCAGCATGTCGACACGCCAACACGGCCAGCATGTGAAGGCCTTGAGAGTGCAACTACTATGTACAGCTATCGAGGTGCCAGCCTACCCAACTGATGTCAAGCCTCCAACGGCCCACGGCTTTTCAACAACACATCAAAGTTGTTGTTTACAATCTATAGAGTACATCTGCAGAGTATCGCTGCACTCTGTACACATAGTATTCGCAGCTTGGCTCAAACGCCATCTCCTGGCGATCCACCCAGGGGTTGCTAGCACAGCCAACAGACGCAGAGAGAGCAGAAAGAGGCTTAGAAGGAGGGGCCAGAGACCACTAGATGGCAACTAGAAAGAAGGCTAGGAGCAAAGAAGAAGGAAGCGTGGCTCGTGGGCACTCATCCTATCTTACCAGAGTCTTTCTAATAGACTACTGTACATAGTACGTACAAGCAAGTCGGCACAGTACAGGGGTGAAAACATGGGGTAATCGCCCACGGGCTACCGAGGACACGCCGGCATACGATCAGCACCTGTGGTCTAGGGTGTTGATTTTCCAGACTCGATACAGTATTACATAATTAAGCATTCATACAGTAGCCCGTAGCTCATAATAATAAGAATGAGTAAAAATAGCTCTTGTTCATCACGGCACGGACCAGGCGGCCGAGAGTGAGTGGACGGCTGAGGAGTCGAGGATTTGGGAGATGAGATGAGATAGAATGGTGCATAGCAGGAACAGAGCACATATAGCATCCTTTATCCCGTATTTTATTCACGAATAAGACAAGGTGTGCTTGCTGTGTAATACTATGTATATGCCGGCGGCTTACAGAGTACGGCATCGCACAACTCTATTTATGCATGTTGCGACAGCGGCTGATTGTGCTAGGGGTACTGACTACTGCGCACAGTACAGGGTAGTACAGGGCACAGGCAGGCACAAGCAAGTAGTACAGAGTACATCGTACAGAGTAATACGGAGTACAGAGCCGGAGTAGTTCCCGTGCTCTATTGCAGTGTACTCTATCTACATAGTACGGAGAACGCTTTCTCGTTGTGCTCCTGCCCCTTTTCGACGACAGGGATTCTCGAAACAGCAGGTCCGTAGGTACTGGTACTCGCAGCTTGAACAAGAACAGGAAGGCGCCTGCCGCCTTCTACGGAGTACTACGGAGTATGTAGGTCTCCATGTCTTGGGCAAGCTCGTGTCAGCACCGAACCCATATGATAGACTACTCTGTACCAGTATGTATGGGAATATACGTTGTATTGGTAGTGCCCGCAGAGACCAGGGTAATTATATCGTCTCGGCACGTTGCTGAACGGGCCATGCAAGTACTGTTCCGAGCCTCGAGACCCCATATATTCCGGGATTTATGGGAATTATTACGGATGACTCTGTCTTGGTTTGATTTCTGCAGCCGGCTTTAACCTGCGGATATGTGAAAAGAAGGGGAGAGATGAATAAAGGAAAGACAGGTAAGAAAGACAGCAGAAAGACGGAAGAAAGACAAAAGAAGGACAGAAGAAAGACAGGGAAGAGGGAGAAAAAGAAAGAAGGGAAAAAGAAAAGAAAGAAAAGAAAAGAAAAGAAAAAGGAAACAGAAAACACATCTACCCGAGATCAGGAACGGATAACAGGGACCGCAAAAAGAAAGAGAAGAGGCAAAGGGTAGTACTATGCAAGACGAAGAATTGAAGCAGTAGAGAAGACGAAGACAAAGATGAAGAAGAAAAACACCAAAGTGACGAAAGGGTAAGAGTTGCGAGCAAAAAGCAACTTCAGCTGTGTAGAGATACTCGTAAACGGCCCTACCAGTGTACTCCATTGTGACTGCATACATAGTACTACTACTGCTACTGGAGACTGCAGAGGCGAGACATCAACAGACAATAGTCTGCGCAGTCAATACTTGTCAGAATAAGACAGACGCGGCGGGACACATGCCAGGTGCACGCTAAGAGCGAGGGATGTATCGAGGTACACATATCATACATACCATAGTAGCACATACAGACAGTGTACTGTAGAGAAAGGTACTGCTGAATGTAATAAGCAGCGGGTTAGTTACTTAATCACGGCAGACACACAGACGGCAGGCACAGACTAACAGTAAAAGGCCTTCTTTCCGTATTACGACGTAGTCCGTGGAGGACCAATGCTTGCCGACTGATCGCCGCCACAGCCCTTGCAACGACCTACTCTTATGGGTACTATGTATTGATTTTCAGTTAAAGAACGTCCGCTGGCCAACTCAACTGCCATGTATTACTGCTGTATGTACGGAGTATCTTAAATAATATTGGCCCAATAATCCCGCGGCCCGGCCAGCACATCGGCAACCACCAACACAGCCGGCACATGCCCAGCGATGCGAGCATGCGCTTGATTTGTGCATAAATGCAGAGGCCAGAAAAGGCAGGCAAGAGACGTGTGTACTATGGTACTATGTAGTGCTATTCAATAGCGTCTACTGCGACTATGTGGCAATCTCGCTTCATCTCATCACGCGCGGCCACCGGCCACTGCTGGCCACTACGTAGTACGGCCGCGACTGGCCAATGCCATGCTCCCAGCTGCCGCACCCGCGGGCACGCTACGCACATAGTTTGCAGCCTTTGCAGGTCTGCACAAGCCTACGAGGCAGGCAATGCACCTGATTAGCTCCTGCTCTGGCGTTGTGCTGATCATGGACTGCCGGGCATCTGGATCTCCCGGCTGATGTCGAGGCTTGTCACGATCTTACTGGCTGTCGACAAGCGCTGGTGTACTATGACTTGGACTGCTTGCTGGCTTGCTGGCTTGCTGGCTTGCTTGTCTTGTTTCTCTATTTTGTTCTGCATCTACTCTGCATCTACTCTGCACTCCTTACTTCTCTTTATGTCGGTTCTACTTTAAATCGACTTGATACATCATAGTCCATCATGGCTATTTCTCCGGCTGCAGGTCCGGCGTGTTCCTCGTGGAAGCCACTCTCTTTTTCGACTCGACTTCTACGGAGCACCCTAGCCTGTCTGCTCGTGCCCACGTACATAGTACTGTACCATTATGTAGTCAGATATGTTCACAACGTACGTACACAAGTACTTGTGCCAATAAACCAAGGCTTCACACCCTCCATATCCAGGTCTCCAGAGTTTGTTCTGTTCTATCTACACACCTTGCCACGCCCCTCCATGTCGACACCCCCCCCTACTTAGTACTCTTCAACACGTTTACCCCCTACGGCGAAAAGTGTATTACAGCCCCTACCAATAATGGAAGAATAATAATCAAAATATAGAGAGTAGAATAATGAATAATAAATAATGAAAATATTCTCATAATGCTAATCCGAGAATAAAACCAATCCTTTGATGATTATGACTATGGATGGATGGCTTGTTAGCATCGGGCAGATTTCTCGGGCAGAACTCTCGGGCATAACTCTCTCCTTGCTCCTTCATACCAGCCTGCTCCTTCTTTGCTTCTGTCTTTGCTTCTCTGTCTTTGCTTCTCTGTCTTTGCTTCTCTCTTCTCTTCTTTTCTCCTGTGCTCCCCTCTCCCTCTAGACGGTCCGTAAATACCGGCATAGACATACAGAAATAGCTAGCCACCGTCATAAATCATATCGTCTGTCTGTTAGTATGTCGTCTTCTCTAGTCTTCCCCGGTCTCATCCCACGCATGCGAATGACACTGTTGCCTTTTTTCCTCCTGCTCTGTACGGAGTCTTGCATCCCTGGCGACTCGGTGAGCCGGTTGTTTTCTTTCTTTCTTTCTTTCTTTCTTTCTTTCTATTATTTATTCATTATTTAAAATACTAACTACTATGTAAACCACTCCCTTCTTCAACGCATTCCAAGAGCAAGCAAAACGAGCCTCGACTCCTGTGAGACAGACTCTGCAAATGCAACAGCCAAACGTTGTGTCTCGCCCTCCCTTGTCATTTACTCGGAAGTAAGTAAACAAGGTAAAAAGGAAGACTAAGAAAAGAAAAGGAAGAAAAGAAAGAAGAAGAAAGAAGAAAGCACAAAAAAGAAAGCAAAGAAGAAAAAAGAAAAGGAAAAGGAAAAAGAAAACAATAGCTAAAAGAAACCCGCGTGAGTATCGAGATTGCTCCGCGTCTCCATCTTCAATTCAATAGGCACGTCCTGTAATCCACACTCGTTGTGCTTGTATCTGTTGTACCATGTATCTGCATCTGTTCTGATGTATCTCTGCATGACATTAATTACCAACGCCCTCTATTGCTCTCTTCCTTAATACTTCAGGGTTGCAATACCACCTCGCAGATCAACACGCCTTGACTTTGTCTCTTGATTATCCGGGCAACTCGCGGCGGCTCGCGGCGGCTCTTTTATTATCACAGCTGTTATGGTTGTTAATGCCCCGTACTTTTATCTTATTGCTCGTTTTTCTTTTTTATATATTTATTGCCTTCTAATTTATCTTTATTGTCTATCGACTTCTCATCTCATCTTGTCTGTTGGATCTATCTACCCTTCGGACTGGGTCACGGCCGTTTACTTCCTTTTTCTGCTGTTTCTGACTTTTTCTTCTTTTTATTTTCCTGCTTTTGATTTATTATTTATTTTCTTCTTATTTCGATCAAAGCCTCCGACTTAACTCACTCTTCGTCCATCCGTCAGCTCATCTCGTCTATTTCCCCTGCGTCTATTCCGCCGTGTGCTGCCGGTGCTCGCCCGCACGCGGATCAGTTCATATCGCGGCGGGCCAGCTGCAAACTCGCTCACTGCCTCGTCCATCTGCCAAACTACATACTGTATTCTAACAATAATAAAGATAAGAAGGAAGAAGGGCTCTCAAACAGGCAGAGATGCATTGCTCTGTGAGCCGGGCTAATAGCACCTCGAGCCGGACTTGCGTCTGCCACGCTGCCGGCTCTCAATTACCACAGTTGTTTACCACAGTTGTAAGATCAGGCATCTGAGTGCACATTGAGTATATCAAAAGATAAACAGACGCTTGTTTTATTGCAAGAGCAAAGCAGTTGATACCACTCTGTAGACAGTTCACAGAAAACAAAACAGGCAAGAGCAAGGGCTGCGCCGCCCAACCACTCAAACGCCATCTTTACCCGGCGGATATCCCCTTTAGCGAGTCCAACGACCACTCTGATCTTTCTCCATTTATTGCTCTCTTATTCTATTTATTAATTGTTCTTTTTTCGAGTTATTTTTTCGTTTTATTGTTCTCTTATTTCCTCTATTTATCGACTGCATCTTCACCTGTACCTCCGACTTGCTCGCTTCGGTCCATGATCTTTTATCTACTCCCGCTTAGATCTGACCTTCTTCTACTTTATCACTCGACGGTCATCCTTATTATTCCCTTCGGCTTCTCCTCTTTCGTTTCTTTTTATTCCCTCCCGTCCCCTCTCTTTAGAGTCTCTTTGTTCGTCCACCTACACTTGTTGTTTTCTCTTCTATTTTCTGTTTTCTGTTCTCTCTTCATCTCTTCATCTTCTAGACTTCGTCCGTCTTCCTCACAGGTGGCTTCACGGATCAACTCTCCAGAGAACTCACCCTCAGATCACCATCCACTCATCTCCAACTCACCATTCACTCACCACACTCGCCACACTCACCACCACTCACCACATGCCACTCGCCTGCTCAACCCTCTTACATCGCTTCCAATGGGGTACCTAACTTCCGCCGAGTCTCAGAGCCACCTCCCACAGACACCACCCGACTTTACCTCGCACTCTTCTTACTCTGCACCCTCGTCGTACTCTTCGTCTTCAGCACGATACAACCCACACCACCTGCCGCCAAAAGACGAATTCCTCTCCTGGCCTCACCCAAAACCGCCCATCTCTCCGCCCATGTCCAGCCATGACCAGCCACCATCTCGCCTTGCCACGCTTCCCTCTCCAGCACGCCCATCATCTAGCGGAAGCGGCAGCAACAGCGTCAACGGGAGTGCCAGCGCCAGCATGAGCATGAGCATGTCGGCAGCAGCCACGGCACACCCGACTGCCAGCCCGGCTAGCAGTCCTCGTAAACACAATGTCCAGCGCCCGCCCGTCCGCGAGACGCTGCCCTCGCTCAGCAGCATCTTTGGACCCCCGGAAAACATCCGGCCCCTGCACCCTTCGCCGCTGGAACGCCCACGCGGCGACTCCTTGACGCCCACCGGCCCGCCCATGAGCCTGCCCATGGACCAGAGACACTCGCCCTCTTTCAGCTACTTTCCCAAGGTCGCCACGCCTCCGGCGTCCATGTCCACCCCGTCTTCTGCGCAGCCACTCCACCACCCGCCACGCAGTGTCTACCACCAGGACGACCACTCGCCTCGCCAGGAACCGGCCTCTCGCCAGTGGTCGGACCCACGGTCTAGCTACAGCTCGGCCAGCAGATGGACTTCGCACCAGGACAACACCAGCAGCAACGCCAACGCAGGCAGCAGATCAGAACGGTCGTCCTACTCTGAGCAAAAGCCGTACTATGTAGACTCGCAAAAGTATGCACACGCATCCAGTCCTACAGACGCTCGCGGGCCGGCACCGCCCGACTACCACAGACGCCACCACGAGCAGCCACCATACGCCTCCCACAGAGACCACAGAGACCACAGAGATCACCACCAGTACTCGCCCCCGCCAGCCATGGGGCCGTCCCAGAGCCCTGTCCGCGGACCGGCTGTGGCCATGCCGCCCGCCCCCATGGCCTCCATTCCGGCTTCGGCCTACCCAGAAGGCGCCACCATTCCTAAGGAAGGCATGGGCCCCAAGATCTGGACTGGCGTGGATTTCCTGCCCCAATTTATGCGTGCCGCCGAGGTCCCGGGCGAGGGCCTCTGCTACTTTTACGACGACGGCAGCCACTGCAAGGCAACCATTGACGGCGAGAACGTCAACCCTTACTGGGGCGTCACCAAGGCTGGCAAGCCGAGAAAGCGCCTCGCCATTGCCTGCATGACGTGCCGCGAAAAGAAGATCAAGTGCGATCCCGAGTACCCGCGCTGCGTCCAGTGTGAAAAGTTTGGCCGCGTCTGCCGATTCAAAAACGCACCGCGCGGTGGCAACAATGTGTCCCCCGGCACAACACCGTCGGAGCCCGCTGGCGGAAAGATGGGCGGCGGACCAGTCTCGCTCATCCGGCCGCCGCCGCCAGAGTCTCTGTCGCCTCGCGCAGGCATGAGAAGACCCTCCAGCCCCGACCGCGGCATGGACGCGGCAGGCGGTGCCGCCTACAAGCGCTCGCGGACCGACTACGACCACTACACAACAACAAACAATAATAGCAGCAGCCGCGGCCGCTCGCCGCCCTACAGCAACGTCTCGTCTACTTCGTCGGCCGATGCGCCGCGGGCCAGCAGCGCACTGCCGCCTGCACCCTGGGGCCGCCAAGATGCGCGCTACGCCCGGGACATGCACACGCCGTACAGCCAGCAGCCTCATCCCCACCCTCACTCTCAGCCTCAACAGCCATACCAGCGCCACTATGACGACTACCGCCGCTCGCAGCCCTCTTCTCCCCAGCAGGCCGAGCCCGTGCGCACCCTTCTCCCACCTCCCCGCTCCGGACCGGAGCTTCCTCGCATCCACGGCGATTCCATGGGCCGCCCATGGCAGCAAGAAGTGTAAGTTTTTCTTGAATACAGATAAAATAAGTCTTGGTTAAAGACAGCCACTAACATTCGACAGGCGTCACCATGGCCGTGCTTGATTGCTTGATTGCTTGTTGCTTGACTGCTTTAATCAAACACTGTGCGAAACTTTAACGGCCTCTCTTACGAACTATACGCCAGGCCCAGCCACTTGGGCCTGGGTAACGACCACATCCTGGCTTACTGCCTTTTTTACTATTCCATTCGCCTCTTGTTTTGATATGTGTTTTGTTCATCATTCTTCTTCTTTCTCGTCTTTGTATTGTTTTATTTCCTTCTTTCTTGTCAAGCCGTGGCCGAAACAGGCTTCATGTATTTGTACTTGTCCTTCTTTCTCTTGTCTTCTTCTCTTCTTCTCTTTTTCTCTCTTACCTGGAGGTATACTTCTGTTGGATTCTTTGGGTTGCATATGCTAGGCGTTTGGAGAAACACCGCCGTAGAGGCCTTTTCATTTTTTCTCGTTGTATTTCGTCACCTTCAATTTACAGTGGCACAGCCACCCAGAACAGAGTATGTCTGTCTCTTTCTCATTCCCCTTTACCCTTGCAGCGTGTCCTAGTTGATGGCGTATCTATTTATCGATGTCCTCGTCATGAACTCCTCGGCCCTCGCGTCCTCAGCGGGCCTCGATGACTGCTACACCCTGCAGTGGCTTGGAGCAACTATATCGCATTATACAATAGACCGATGTAATTCAAGTAGGTGTTAAGGATTCATCTCGCTGGGAACTAAGCAAATATAGCCTGCTATTCGTCTCAAATCGTGAATCGCCCTGTTTACAAAGACGCGGCCGCTCGCCTGTCCCCTACAAACAGCTCGACACTGGCAATCCACTGCGTGTTAGTTCTCTATTCGGAATGTCGTTGATTGCTTAGTCATGTTTTCTGACGCGCTGTCCAATCAGATGCGGTCAAAGTCCCACTCTCCTTTCTCTGTATGCCCCACCCCACCTACAGCCCTGCACTAGAGAGAGGGTCCACTGCCGCCTGCAATTTACGCATAATCCGCCGATGCATCCCCAACTTCGAAGCTTGTCGCATTGGCTTTTGCTTTCTTCTTGCCCTCCTATCGCTCTCTCTCGCCGCCGACCACCCACACTCGCGCTCTTGCTTTTTGTTTGCATTCTGATCTCCGCCTCGCCTGCCTCACCTCGCCTGCTCGTTTTCTCCTCGACCTTCCCCTCGAATCCCCCCCTTCGCTCTTGGGCGCCCCCTACTTCTCCCCCCTTGTTCCCGACAGCTTCAAACTCTTGGACCTAGGCACCCCTCGATCGCATACGCCGCATCTCCGTCGACCCCTATGGATAGCTGAGGACCCAAGCTACATTAACCCCTCCTGCATCCGGGCTACTTCCTCGACCTCTATACCTCTCTCTCTACCTTTGACGTAATACCCTCTCAGCCATGTCTTGGCTCACCTCCTTGGCGGGCTATGCCGCACCCCTCTTCCTCGTCTTCTCGCCCATCTTTTCCTACGGCGACCAGATCATGTCCATGAGCCGCAAGAAGTCCAGCGCCGGCTTCTCCATGGACATTCCTCTGATTATGCTCGTGGCCTCTTTTCTCAGGTACGCTCTTGCCAGCTGCAGCCTCGTCTCTTGTGGGCTCAATTATCGAAACTGACTCTTCAGAATCTTCTACTACCCTGGCGCACACTTCGACAAGGCCCTGCTTGCCCAATCACTCCTCATGGTCATTGTCCAGCTGATCCTGCTCAAGGTGGCCCTCGACCACCGCCCCCCTCCGTCGGCCAAGGGCGGTGAGGCTGCCGTGCCCTTTTCCGGCCTCAAGTCGGCCCATGCGCCTCTGTTCACGCGCCCCTACAACTTTTGGCAGTGGCGGTCGCCCAAGCCGTACTGGCAGTTCCTCCTCTACCTCTTTGTGGCGCTCGTCGTCTTCGAGATTATATTCAACCCATTCCCCGGCTTCTACTCGTCCTACTCGGTCCTTATCGGCTACATTGGCCTGTCCGTCGAGGCCACACTGCCGCTGCCGCAGATCCGCACCAACTACATCAACCGCTCGTGCCACGGCTTCCGGCCGTCCGTGCTTGCCAACTGGCTGGCCGGCGATGCCATGAAGATGTTCTGGTTCTTTACCTCCACCAGCGAGATCCCACTGGCTTTCAAGCTGTGCGGTCTGTTCCAGGCCGCCTGCGACTCGATCCTGGGCATTCAGTACTACGTTTATGGCAACGGCAGTGCCGGCAGCAGCTCGGACGGCCCTGGCATTATGCTCAAGGAGAAGGAGGCTGTATTCCGGGCGGCAGCCGGCTCCATCCTTCCCGTCGGCGGCCGGACAGAATAAGCGGAAGCTTGCGATTGCTAGACAGCTATTTCTGCAGCCACTACGTCTACGTGGCTGCACATAATCTGCCATCTTGGGTATGATCTCTGGCGTATGGGGTTACTGAGCTACGATCTTTACGATCTTTTCATGTTGGGATACAATTACTTGATAGTCCTCGTTAATGGGCAATGTTGCGTGTGTTGGGTAATAATGGCTACAAAACAGTAGGCCGGTGCAAGGCATCATATTAATATACTGTATTTTATGAGTTTTTATTATTACAACTCATCATAATTATTGATGTAATGGGAATTGTATCAAAGCCGGCGAAAGCTTTGCGTGAAGAGGAGCAGGACACTGTTCTGTGTCGCTCCTTCTTAGGTGCCTTGCATTGCCACGGGGCGGCCCGCAGATTGGATATTAGTGTGCACTAGACCTGGGGAACACGGCTAGCAGAATGTCACTATAAAGGGAAGGAGCTACACTTAATGCTACAAGGAGATACGACGACAGGCTGTCATACTCCAGCAGATCGTTAGAGCTAGCAGAGCTTACAGTGTCAGAGTCACTAAGAGACGAGGCACGGATTGGTTGAGAGAGAGCCATGGCACAGGTTGAGTGCTGGGCCGCCATCAAGCCGGCCCCTGACGCGAAGAGTGGGCGCGTTAAGCTCAGTTAAAGTGGTACCTTTGTTTAGTCGTATTTTGTGTGCAAATAGAAGTACCTTCTTAGCAGCTATTCACGCTGCTTCACGCGCCTGCCGTGCTGCCTGGACCCCAGCCACCGCATTTTTACATCTCCAGCGCCAGGGTCTCTCTATCTGAATGACGGGTATTTGTTTGTATCTACAAGTCACTTTATGTTCTTCCTCTGTAATACTCGTTTTTACACCGTCTTCAATTGCAAGCTTGATTTATACCCATATCACCATTCCACCAATCCGCGCTGCCAATTCAATTCCTCTTCATCTCCAGCTTCATCCCAGCTTCATCCTCGAGCTTGCAGCTGCCACCAAGCGCCACATCGAGGTGAAGCAACCGTTGCTAGGGCGTCTCCATCCTCGACTCCAGTCGTCGCCGCCGAGCACTCTTCACCCACCGACAACGATGCCATCCAATTTCCGGACATACGAGGCTCAGAGCCGATTGCTGGCCGCCGTCATTGCCAGCAACCCGTCGCTCAAGCTCAACTTTAAAGGTAAGACCTGCTTCAATGTGCTGTCTGTCTCTGTTCGTCTCTCTATCTCTATGTCTCTGTATCTGTGTGTCTCTCTGTCTCTTGCTCTTGTCTCTTGTCCGTCTACTTTTAGTTTACCTACTTGTCCGATTGCCCCGCCGTGAAACACCGGTCTGACATTCGCCGCACAGCTATTGCACTGCACTACGGCTCGGACTCGACGGCGTCAGGCCTTGAACACCGCTTCCGACCAATCAAGAAACAAGCAGCAGCCATCCGCAAGGCTGTTGCCGAGGGCACAGATGCGAAGGAGTTGCAAGATATGTTTCTTCTCAGCGACAAGGGTAGGCAGAAGGCAGATGAGACAGCATGAGATCAGATGAAAGACGGTTGACGCCAATGACACGAATATATAGCAACACCTGAAAACACAATGCTAACAGTGTAGACATTGCAAAGTACTTTGGAGAGTCTACTCCCATGGGTGTAGAGTTCCAGTTCAGATCCATCCGCAAAGAAGCCAAGGCCCTGAGAGAGGCTGTTGACAAAGGCGAGAGCCCCTTGTCCACGAGGAGAGCGACAGCATCTCCCAACATCCGCGTGTCGACGGTCGAAGGATCGCAACGGAAGCGTAAGGCCGCAGCGTCTACTGCTGCTGTCGGAACCACACAGGCAGTTTCCAAGAAGCGGGCTCGCACGGTCGAGACCATCTTCTCTAATGAAGAAGAGAGCGTCACCAACGACGCCAACTACGACGAGCTGGATGTGACTCCCGTGTCGACCCCGGTACGGGGCCATGGGCCGTCATCTGTTGCACCCGTGTCGGCGGCTGCTCCATCCTTTATTGACCTTGCTGCCACCACGCCCACACCCACAGCGTCCTTTGTCCCTGATGCGACACCTGCTCTGAGCGTCAGTGCCACGCCGACAGACGAGTCGCCAGACGCTGTCCATGACGAGTTCCACACAGCGCCACGCATGCAAGGCCAATATCAGAACCAAAATCACCAGTACCAGCAGCACAGCCAGAACCACAACCAGTCGACGCCTCGCCAGGCCTTCCTCGCAACATACAACATGTCGCACTTTGACGACGACGACGACGACGACGACGACGATGACATCTTCATCATCGACACCCCGAGCAAGGCTCCCAAGATGGTGGCGGGTGTATCCAACACCACGACTGCTTCTTCCGCCGATGTAAAGCCACTAGCACTGTCGCCACCCCAGCAGCACGCCTCCAGCTTTGCTACTTTGTCCGCCGGTGACAGTGCCGGCAACAGCAACGAGCTCAACGACTACAGCCTCGGCACCAGCAGCTGGGACAACCTCAGCCAGGAGCAGACGCAGAGCCACTCTGCGTTCTCCTTTGACAGCTCCGATACCTGGACACAACCCGACCTCTTCAGCGCCTCGGAGACGGTGCAGTCCTTTACCCAGGAGACTTCGTTCTATGATGACGATGCTGCCATCTAAGCGCTGCACCTTTTCTTATTTCACTTTGCTCATTTCTGCATTTTTGTAACTATCTCCCTGTCTTTCTGTATCTTTATATCCCCTTGCATGTTTTCCCCATTGATGTTTCCATAATCACCCCGTTTTCATTGTCTCTGATACCACCAAAAACTCGCTACTCCGGAGCCAGCGTCTGTTTGTCTGTTTTTGTTTGTCTGTTTTTGTTTGTCTGTTTTTGTTTGTCTGCCTCTCGTCTCTATTTTCCCTCCGCCCTGTCATTCTATGCCACCACCTCCAGCTGGGGTTTGCAGTTTCATTTCTTCACATTTGTGTTTGTTTTCTTTACTGTCTTATAGGGGATATCTGGCGTTAAATCAGTCCCAAAAGGTTTACTACCAAAGAGTGTTCAGTCACGGTACAGCGTAGGGAAAACGCCGGGAGGGCTGGGCTAAAGGGCTAGGTCCATCTTAAATGGTATCTAGACTAGGTTTGCGTTGCTTCTTTCTTTGATTACATAGACTTATTTTCTCATTCTCGCATAATCACTGACTGGCTTGACGTCTCTAATGCTATTTAAACGTGACTACCACAACAACAAGAACAATAGTAAAAGTAAAATGCTACAACTGAAAAGGCTCATGACGAAATCAGGCTCCAGAGAGCATCCTTCTCGATAAAGTTGTGGTGGATGATGTTCACCAGCCAATAGTCGTTGCGTGTCTGCTCCAGCAGCTTGTCCGTGACCGAATTCTTGGGGTACAGCGCTGCCCATTCCTTCCAGATATCAAAGGCCTCTTCACTCCATGCCCGGAAGCTGACCTCCTCGATAATCGTCGGCGTGATGATCTCCTTGCCCGGAAAGACACCCCATGTGACGGCGTTGGTGCTGGCCTCCGGGACATCGTCATCCAGGTCGTCGCCCTGGGGCGCACGTGCTGGCGTGGCGTCTGAGGACTCAAAGTCGCCGCCCACGTTGATGGCAAAGAAGCACACGCTGTCGCGCACGGCCGGGTCTTGGAGACGCTTCCGCAGCGCCGTCCAGTCGGCAGACGGGATGAAGAACTCAACAAACGCCTTCTGGAACACGAATCCATGCGTCGGGCCCCAGCCAAACACGGCGTCTGTCGACGGAATGCCGTTGACTGCAGGCTGCGATGCCACTGTCCACCAGCCCTTGGAGTTGAGCCGCACAAGCTGCTCCTTGATCGTTGCTGTCTCGGGATTGACCTCTTCCTCGCTCCACGGAATGGCCGGCAGCTCGCGGTTCAGGTACCGAGTAAAGATCTGGCTAATATCCTCGGGCCTCGACGGCTTGCCCCACAGCTTCAGTGCCTGGTTCACGGTCATGTGCAGGCTGGTTCCGTAGCCGTCAATCTCGCCATACGCGGGTGATCTCGCATCACCCCAACGACCGTTGGGAAAGTCGTCCCATGTCGCCTCGCGGCCAAGGGCACCCTCGCCCTCGGAGATGGCGAGAGTGTTGGACCGCGTGTTCACGGGGCCGGCTGGCACGCTTGCCTCGAGGGCAGTGGCTTCGTAGTCGGGGTGCGATGGCGTGCCGGAGACGATTACACGGTTGCGTGGGTCGGAGCCAATAGATGACTCGCGGCGTGGGTGGTGTGTCAGGGGCATCTTGAGAGCCTCGTTGATGCGGATGGCAGGCACGGTGATGGCCTCCTTGGTTGCTGTCGGGCCAGCAATCTCCACCACAGCAGGCTCCTCCTTCTCGGGCAGGATGAGGTTTGTGCGCTCGATAATAAAAGACACAGCCTTTTCAAGATTGAGCGTGTAGAAGTGGAAACCCTTTGGCCGGCCCGGCTGTGTCCGGCTCTTGATCTCCTTGACCTGCTCCACGAGCTCACTAATAATATCGACGCCAACACTCTTCACCCGCTCGTCATCCTTCTTCACGGCCTCGAGGCGGTCCATCAGCACATCGGGTATCCGTGCATGGCTCAGCTTTGTTGTCCGCTTGATCATCTGGTAGTTCTGGATCGGCATCAGGCCGGGGATGACGGCAATGTCCTTGAACGCGCCGCTGGGGTGCTCGACAAGCCCCTTCTCAAAGTGTTCGTAGGCGGCTGTGTCGAAAAATAGCTGTGTCATGAAGAAATCGGCGCCCGCCTTGGCCTTCTCGACCAGGTAGGGCATGTCGTGCACAAGGCTCTGGCCAAGTGGGTGGTTCTCCTCGGCGTGGCCCTCGGGGTATGCCGCCGCACCGATGCAAAAGTAGTCGCCATGCTGCTTGCGGATGTAACGGATGAGGTCAGAGGCATATGTGAATTCGAGGTCGGCACCAGACGCTGCAGAGTCTTTGGCAATGTCTGCTGCATCGCCGTACTCGGCCGGCCGCGGCGGGTCGCCTCTCAGAGCCAGAATATTACGAATACCCAGGACCTTGGCGTCCTCCAGGGCCTTGTCGATGAGGTCACGGCTCATGTTGGTGCACGTGAGATGCAGGCATGTCGTTAGGCCAAGCTCGCGCTGGCAGATCTCGGCAAGCTCGAGCGACTTTTGCGCTGTCGAGCCACCGGCACCCCATGTCACGTTGACAAAGAGAGGCCGTAATGCACGTGCCATGCGGTCCAGCCGGTCGCGAAGGTTTGCAAAGCCCATGGCAGTCTTGGGCGGGAAGAACTCGAGCGAGAAGTACGAGGCATCCGGCGGCAATGCCGCAATCTTGTCGGTGATCTTGTCCATTGTGAGGCGGTACTGAAGGTTCGGCGCGGTCTTTCCGACCGGCGCGGGACGAGGTGAGCGAGGCTGAAGGAGGGGTGAAAGGGAGGAACAAGGTCAATTGGAGCTTCGTATGACCAATTGACTTCTCTTGGTGTCGTAGCACGCGCCGCGGAAGTTCGAAATGGTGCTTTAAAGTGTTGTGTCTATGAGTCGAGGCTGGTGTGTCATAGGAAAGCCAAAGACGTAATTTTTTGGTGTGTAGTTCGTCTAATCGATTTCGGCACCTGCCCCACGAAGAACGATGCCGGCACTATTACTATGCATGCGGATATATGCGCTTCCTGGCTTAGCGCGATGAATGACCCGCAGGTGCGACCAACACGCTTGCCATCGGTTAAGGCAGGTGCAGTCGGTTCTGTCCTTCTATTTTGTATGATGCATATTGACCACTGGGTAATGGTGTTAATACTGCATGTGGAAAGTGCGCCTTTTTACTACTTAAGTGGCAGAAGCTTGAGTAAGGTATTCAAAAGGGAAAGAGAGCAGCAAAGCACCAGCCATACCTTCCTTTTGCAGCCGCTCATATCATAATCTGCAGTGAGGGGCCATCGACAGACACCCACTGATGTCATGCATGCGAGTGTATGATAAAGGTGTAGATGGGCATACTGGATACATGATACATATGTTGTGAATGTTTTTCTCGCTGAAGCGGTTTAGGATTTAGACGGAAGTCTACCAAATTTAATACAAATTGTGTAAATTCAAAAATAGAACAAAAAAAAACAAATAAACCAATGTACGTAAAATCGCCAAAAGTAAAACAAAAATGCAGTAAAATTAGAATAACAAATACAATGTGCCAGAAATTAGAAATAAATTAGTATATCTAAATATGAAGTATAAAGACAGTACCAAAGAAACAAAACATATGTACAAGTGGCCGATTGGGAGACGTTGAAACAGCAATCAGTTCAAATACATGCGCCACAACAGGTGTGGCGCTGAATAGACACGCCATGATTGGCCACAGCTGACCAGCGCACGGGCCACAGCTACTTCGAAAATTAGGCCAATCCTCACAGTCGCGAATTCTAGCGTCGCCCCTGCTCTGCTGCGCGTTCTGCATCCCTTTACACGCATCACCAGCGCCGACGACAGCCCACCGACTACCATCGTGCGTACACAACCCGAGCTAGCTGCATCGCGCCCACAATCCGACCGTGCCTACAAATCACACACGTCGATTTTCGATTGGCTTGCGATGCGCCAACTCCCGACTTGATTGACGACGAACCAAGAAAAACATTGACGGCGACAACAAAACGACGAGCTTAAAAAGGGCAAAAGACTAAAGACAAAGCTTGAATCGGAAAGCTACACGGCTTCAGAGCGCGATAATCGACGACACAAGAGCATCTACGCGCAAATTGCGACGACCGGACACGGGAGGCCTTGCCGAGAGACCACAGCCGCCATGGCACCACAGGCCGGCCACACGATTGACGCAACGGCCGAGTACGAAGAGTTTATCAACAAGCTGCGCGAGTTCCATCTGCAGCGCGGAACAAATTTCGAAGTCGAGCCCAAGGTTGGCCAGACGCCCGTCGACCTGCTGAAGCTGTTCAAGATTGTCATTGAGAATGGCGGCTATGACAAGATCAGCGACGAGAAGCTTGCCTGGCGCAACCTGGTGAACGCGCTCGAGCTGTCCTCAAGCAACGAGGCTTCGGCCGCGTACAGCCTCAAGCTCGCGTACTACAAGAACCTGGCTGCTTACGAAATCAAGACAATCTACAACAAGGAGCCTCCGCCGCCAGAGATTCTGGAGCACATTTCGGCCAAGGGCGGCAGTCTGCTGACGCGCACACTGGAAAACTTTGGCGCTGCCCAGCGTCTACCGCGCCCGTCCGGCGTGTTTGATCCGCAAACGGACGGATCGGGCGATGACATGGGTACGCCAACCCGCCAAATAGGCCCGGGCGCAGACGGTACACCGGTGAGTGGCCGTGCTTCAAGGGGCTTGCGCGAGGCACCCCCACAGAGAGTCATCTTCCAGCCCGACACTGGCTCAACACGGCAGTCCCGGCACGCCTCTGCCCATCACCCCAGCGGCGGTGCCGGTACACCAGGACCCGGGGGTGCGGCAGCAGCAGGCACACCCCAAGGCCTCGCCGGACAGCAGTCATTCCCCATGCACAACTTCCCACCAAACCAGCAGGGCCACCTAAACCAACAGCACCAACAACAGGGCACCCGCGCATCAATGATCTACAACCCTCCGAGTACCGACACCTTTTCTCAAACCGTGCAGTCCTACGAGCCGCGTGGGCCTGTACCGATTATGCTGCATCCCATCGAAGCGCCGGTGAACAAACCTATTAGGTATCTCCAAGAATATCGCAGGGAGCGCCTGGGGGCATCGGGTGTCGACCTCGGCCGATTTATGAGAAGGCCGCCTGTGCCCCCAGGATATGAGGGCCCCAATATCTATGTGCGCTGCCTGGGTGCTCTTAGGTCGGGCGTGCCATCGGAAGAGGCCTTTGCGCTGAGCCATTTGGTCAAGATCTCGTACGAACGGGGCGACAAATACAAGTTCGAGTCATTCCCCGGTCTTGCCGAGGGCTTGTTTGACAAGGCATTGCAAGTGGGCAGTTTATTCTACCACGATGTGGAATGGAAGGTGTCGTACGACATTGAGACAGACGAGTCTGACCTTGGCGAGCTGGATGGTGTTAATGGCACGCCAGACATTCTTGAGCGCATTGCACAGCTGCGTCCCCGGGACGCGGTTGACTGCATCCAGACGGAGAGCTTCTCCGACCAGATGGTGCTGATCACGGAAGCCGCGCTGACAATCCGCAATATGGTGACGCTGCCGGAAAATGCCTTTTACATTGCTGACTTCCCCACATGCCGCGACTTTTTGTGCATAGCCCTGAACCTGCCAAGTCGCGACGCCGTGGTCGAACTGAAGCACTGTGCACTCGATATTGCCGAGCAAGTGACGCCATTCCTGTCACTGAACGACGACGACCCGCTGTACCAGACGCTCCTGCAGCAGCTGGACTCGGCGGACCGTGGTGTCGTGCTGTCGGCGCTGCGGGCGGTTGGGCGAATTTCTATGAACATGACGCAGATGAACCGCCTCGGCAATGTGCCACCAAGTGTTCTGCAGAACGTGATGAGCTGGCTTCTACTCAACGACGACGAGCTTGTGGACGCGTGCTTGGATTTCCTGTACCAGTACACGGCCGTGGCTGCCAATGTCGACCGGCTGCTGCGCTCAATCCGGACCGAGGGACTTGTGAGCCACCTTGTGCGGCTGCTGTCGCACGGCGCCAAGAGAGGGCACAGGGATCTTGTATTGCAAGCTGAGCGCCGGATTGCGGCAACGGAGGAGGTGCTGCAGCCACCACCGGAACTGCTGACACGGCTAGTTGAGACAGACGAGCCGGAGCGGTGCTACACGTGGTTGCGTTGTTTCTTTGAGGAGGACCCTGAGTCGTCGATTACGCAGATTGCCATCTGGCAGGCATACCAGTCGTCCTTTTTGCAGCCGGTGCAGCAGTCTCGACGGACGATGCTGGGGGCGGCCGAGTTCATCCGGAATGTTACGCACGTTTACCACGGAGCCGGCGCGCAGATCCAAAAGGAAAAGGACGAGCGGGGCATGGAGGTGCAAAAGTTCATCATTAAAGGCATTCGGCCACGCACAGGCCCAATCAGCCCCGAGGGTCAGGAGTTTTTCAAGTGCCAATGGAAGACGGCTACGACAGTAGCGGCACCCGCAGGACCTACCTCTGTGCCTACCTCTGCACCAGCTGCGCCCGCGACACGCAAGGTTGTGAAGCAGTGCGGAACCTTTTTCGAGAGTGCCGAGGACATGTACAACCACATCCTGACACACCACTTGAAGGAGAAGCTGACGGTCGAAGGCAAGGTGGAGAACAAGGAGCGCGAGCTGCAGTGCGTCTGGAGCGGATGCTACAAGTACCCCAAGTCAGAGAAGGCGTCGCTGGCCGAGTTTATGAAGCACGTCAAGACACATGTTGTCAAGGCGGAGCAGGACATCCGGCAAGGCGAGCCACCGGCCAAGAAGAAGAAGAAGACGGAGGATTCGTCAGCCACAGCAGCATCGGCGACATCAACAACGGCAGCAGCAAACGGCACGGCCAACGGCAGTAGATCAGCAGCCGATAACAGCAGCAGTGCAGACGCCAGCCAGGGCTCATTGTCGCCGAGCAACCCGCTCAAGCACCAACGGCAGCGCAGCAGTGTTACCAACGGCGATCTGATTGCTGTGGGTGGCGGCTCTCTGGTCAATGGGCCGGGCGGAGGCAGCGGCGCCAACGGAGCCAGTGGCAGCAGCAGCAGCAAGCGGCAGAAGCGATCGTTTGTGGTGCCGGCCAAGACGCTGAGCGTTGCCTATGAGGATACAGTGACGGTGCGCGACGAGCGCAACCCGAACCTGCCCCCGCAAGCCGCCGGCATTCCGCTGAGTGCGGTGCTGGTGCTGCGCAACATTGCACGCAACGCCAGCAAGGTGGAGGTGGTGCTGGACGAGCACGGCCAGGTGGTTCTGCAGCACGAGGACGAGGAGCAGCAGGGCAACCAGTCTCGCAAGGAGCAGGAGCAGGAGCAGGGCCAGAAGCAGCAGCAGTCACTGTCCAAGACTCTGGCACGATCGGCGGCGATCAAGCGCGGCCGTGCTCTGAAGTCAAGCACTCCCGGCACGCCTGGCACACCGGCCAAGCACGGACGCGGCGAGACGGCAGCCGCAGCGGCAGCACACGAGGGCGGCGGATGGAACGAGCGGCTGTTCCGGCCGATGCTGCCGCGCCTGTACGAGATTATGACGGAGAACCGGGCGATGGCGTCGTATGTGACGTCTCTGTTCCAGCTGATTGGCGAGGAGCCATAAGCATTTCTTTTTCTATTTCTTTTCTTTCTTTTTCATCTTCTTTCTTTCTTCTTTTCTTCTTCTCTGCTTTGCTTTTTTTCACGTTGATATACGTTTGATTTCACTTTACTATTACCTGTTTGCAAAAGGATGTCGAAGCGATGGATGGGAGTTTCGACCAGGCAGGGAACACTTTGCGGATCTTGTTTAATCTAATTTTCTCTTTTCCTCTTTCTCTCTTTCGCATTCTGGTTTATTTTTGTTTTCTTTCTCTCTTTCTCTTCTTCTCACTTCCACACTTCTACTAATCGAGTGCTCATTTCCATTTGCAGTCGGAGTCTGTAACATATATCTTCTATGTACTGTACCTTTGTTAGCCTACCATGGCATCACCTCAACAGGCATCTGCCGAGTGCCTATCTGCAATATCCACGCATTAATCTTTACCACGCGATAGTGATTGACTACTGTAGGCCTATTGATTGCCATCCCTAGTACACGGAAAAGAACCGCCATCCAGCAGCCTTCTGCCTTCTTGATAGTACTTTTCACGCCCTTGTCGTTTGTTTCGTTTATGATTGACAATAGCCTACGGCAGTTGGTTGGTGGAAAGAACCACTGGTTTCTTATTTTAGACATTTCAGACATCTTTTCCGAGCTACTCGTTTGGGGTATTTATGCGAGTGGCAAAGCTGACGGATACATCTGTAATAAGGGGGATGAAAAATGCCCATATTTTAAATATTCTGAGCGGGCAAGTCTGTTCCTATTCTCGCTGGAGGCTGGCTGCTGGTAAAATATGTACGAACAAGTCACCGAGTAGAGTTGAGGCGACATCGTCATAGTTGGCTTCATCTCCAGTTTATTTCTTGAATAACCTTGGCTTTGCGTGGGTTCATCAGACCCATCACAGTGGTGGACATTGCATAGTAGAACTGGCAGAAATCAAGTCATGAATCATGCGCGTCATCGACTGGGCCAGGCCACCGGTTTCTTCTACTTCACGGTACGAGAATATCCTTGAATGCATCCGAATGCATCGATTGTGGCATCTGGTCGTCAGATCTGAGATCTCTGGCGTTCCTGCGCCACTGCAGCTGCACACACTGGCACGATACACTAGTCTTGAGAAGAGACAAGAAAACGGGGTCAGTAAATGGGGGGGGGGGGGGCATGATTGGACACAGGTATCGTGAGATTGACAGGCGACAGGGCAAGGTGGAAGAATCGCTGGCCGGGTCGTGCCGTTGGGCGTGGGTTTGGGCTGCTGCGGTGCTGCCTTATTGTGTGCGTGCGCAGGTACAGTACCATGTATATAAACATGTACTAGGAGGCAGAGGAGGGCACGAGATCCACGATAGTCTAGAAGGGGGGCGTGTAGTATAGTATTTGGCCGTTGAGGAAGCCTATCACTTTTACTCACTAATATAAGAGGACCCTTCACGATCCTGTTTTAGTGCTTGTACGGGGCAGGGTGCTAGTATGGAGCCGGCTGTTGAAAGATCGTGAAAGTCTCAAAGTTCAAACAGAGAGGGGCCCTGGCGCTGTGGCGAATTGCGTGTTAGTGTTGGGGGCGTGCGTAAGGCTGAGAGAAAGGCAAGAGCAGGGCCGAACAACGTGGGCAAGTCTGGGGAAATGTTTCGAAGCTGTTTCTATTACGGAAAGAGCGACTGAGATGCCGTGATGGGAAAGGCAAGAGAGACATCAACCAATATACATAGGAAAGAGCACAGAACACACCAGGAAGGAGCAGCCAGCACCCTTACTCATCACTCGATATCATCATTGTTGTTGTTCCAGACATCCCGGCACAGCGAAGGTCGCCAGCGATCTCGCCATCTGTCGTGGTAGTTTCACTGCCTCACAAGACCAGCAATAAACTTCTATCAAAGGCAACGGCCTAGGCCAGAGATTGCCGTATGCCTGCATTGTGCGCCTGCAGATAACGAGAAGAGAAGCAAGGCCGAGGGGCGACATGGTAGTCAGGATGTATGGGGGGAGGAGATACGAGGCACACGAAGCACACGAAGCACACGAAGCACAGGACATGCACAACCTACGCAGCTACAGTTTTCGTACATCGTTGTTGATATGATCAAGTAGCAATGATCGGCCTGGAGAAGGCAGAAAGACGAGCTGAAGTTTGAGGGGTAAAGGAAAGTGGTAGGTGACAAGTGATAGAGTGATGAGCGAAGAGTAGATAGGAATAAGGATAGATGGGGATAGGATATACTCAGGAAGTGCAAGCATCGCACAAGAGCTCCGAGTTGCGGTCGAGAATGTGTACGTGCACATAGTAAGGGATATTGAGAAGGACAGAAGACAGAACAAAAGACAAAAGACAGAAGACAGAAGACAGAAGACAGAAGACGGAAGGCGGAAGACGGAAAGACAGACGACGGAAAAAACAACCCTCGCCCCTTCCTGCTCTTTGTTTTACTGCTGGTTGAGGAAAGACGGTGCGCATCCCTTCCTTCATCTTCTACCATAGTACATTGTGTGCTGATGATTGGCAACTCCTATCCATCTCCGCTCTCGGTGAGACGAACGGGCAGATGAGAAGGAACGAGACAAAATGATAATAATAGAATATATAAAGTGCAAAGAATTTAAGACTTTTGAATAAACACACATGAAGATGAGCAATGCAGTCCCATTGTTTCAACCACGACCCCGTGGACAGAGCGGTCTTTTCTTCTTCTTTTTCTCTCTTTCATTTCCTTCTTTTTGTGTGTAAGCTGGTGGCACCCGCATTCTTGTGGGTTCTTAAATGTTTGTTTAATCTACCTTGATTTACCGTTGACTCACCATGATAATTCTCCTTCCCTTTAAAGAACGGCGTCTGTCTGATGAGTGATAATCAGGAGGGCGGTGGACGTGCACCTCTTCTCACCCCACGCCAGTGAGCTCTAGAAGGGGCGTGTTAGGTAAATGGAAATGGAAATGGAAATGGAAATAGTTCCAATAGAGTAAGAGCTGTAAATTATTCAAGATTTGAACAATCTACATACTGATAATACTATTCTACAAAAAGGAGACAGGGTGTCATTGTTGCGGTGTGTGGGGAGCAGCTTTGTCGGAGCACTGTTACAATGTATGTGACGGAGATGCAGAGGGCGGCAGTTCCTGGCTGGGGCAATAACGACCGTCGTGAAGAGGCGGAAAACAGAGAGATTAACACAGCAAGGAAAGCAACTTTACAGAGAACTTTCAAGTGCTGTACATGGCAGCGAGCCGAGCATTCATCTCTTGATTAGTCATCCACAAAGTTGCCGTGCGAGATGATGCACGTACACAACTATGTAATATAAACACAAATCTCAACAAAAAAGAAAGAGGAAGCTCGCCCAGTACCCGTACAGCCAGCTCTTATCAACTAGAGACACGGAGGAGTGAACGAAAGAAGCGTCGAGCAGGTCATCTGCCAGGCTCCCCTCCCCACCTTGCACGCGGTGTTTATGCTGTTTTGAATAGTATTGACTGGTTTGATTGATTGATTGATTGATTGATTGATTGATTGATTGATTGATTGATTGATTGATTGATTGATTGATTGATTGATTGATTGATTGATTGATTGATTGATTGATTGATTGAGTGATTGAGTGATTGAGTGATTGATTGATTGACTGGTTTGACTGATTTGACTGATTTGACCGATTTGACTGAATTGATTAAATCGATGTCTGATGGTGTGTGCCCGACAGACCAGCGTCAAAGCTTATGCCTAGTCGGTGTGAATAATGTCCGTAGGCTTGCCTCCAGAGGGCCTACGGCTGCACGCATTCTAGAACGAAACAATGGAAGCCGAGGGGCAGAGCGAACGAGGTGGTGGCAGACGCAACGCTAGTGGAGGTCTCGAGTGTTCTGTAGCTCGCCGGCTTTTCGACGTATTTTATTGGGCTATTCCCAGGACAACATCGCGATATCTGGTCACAGTGTCATCTGACATCTGATGCGCGGCGCGTCAATCTCCAGCCACCGTCCACACCGCCTGTTCTGGTCTGTCTTGATCATTGTATCGTGTTGCTATTGCATTCGATTTTGCAAGGTAATACTGTATGCTATGCAGGCCGTACTCCGCAAACCAGACAAGGGATCAGTGTGGGAATAGCGAGTCTAAAATACATACAGCTGTTGGCGTTTGGCCGCGGGGAAGAGCTCCGGGCGGATCAGATGCCGGCGTGTTTGTATTCGTCTTTGTATATTTACATGTTTCAGTGCTCTGGTTCGGCCTATTATCAGAAATACGACCAGCCCGTGCGTGCTGCGTAGAGACTGCATGCCATCAATACTCTACATCGTAGCACGCATGGGCTGAGCCGAGCTTGAGCTACACCAACCACCACGAGCTCCTCACGCCTGTCTATCTTATTACTTACTATTCAAGTTGAATAAGTGTCTGTAATTGCACAGTACAAAACGTCCCTTGATCATCCTGGGCTGCATACTATGTAGAGGCTGCCTATCGAGAGCAGCGTCCTGGCATCTTCCCCTACGTAGACAATGGACGCATCAGATAAATGCAGTTCTACCCCATACTCTCTGTCAAGACAACTCTCGCCTCCCGCTCCCGCTCACTCTCACCACTTCGTCAGTGTACAGCGTATCCCATCCCAACCGCTTGCAAGCACCTGTACAAGTACTTTGTACTTCTCAGAAGCTCACCGCATCTGCACCCCGTTTTCAGCCTCCCGCCAGTCAACTCCGTACCATGTACGCTGTGCTCTTACTGCTAAAAGATGCAAGGGCACGAGCGTGCACAGATCACGTCAGCACTCGAGCTTTGAGCTCTTGATTATGGGATCTTGCAAGAAAGCACCTCCCCGTCGGTACATAATATCTTACAAGCACAGATTTATCCTACTCTCATCAGTAAGACGTTGGAAGTACGGAGTAGAAACACACTTACAAAAGAAAACAAACCACCCCCCGTTATGTACCCACACTTCACGGGGTATGCCTGTCGTAATTCGTTTTTTTTTGCTTCACATGACCGATATCCTGGTAGATTGGTGTGACGGTTGACGGGTGCTGTAAGGATTTAGGAGATTTGTGTTATCGTGAAGGAGATTGTAGCTTTGCTTCTAGCTCTACTATGCACTTTTGATGGACCTGTAATGTTTAGATGGAGCGGTGAGCATGCAGCTAGCTAGCCAGGGAGACCACACTGTAGTAGAAAAGAAATAGAAAGGAGTCAACGAAACAGAATCAAATACAAACAGCCGTGTATTAAAAGTACTCTGTCTAGATGCCAAGTATGCACAGATGCGCCTGCTCAAGACCCCCACGGCAGATATCTATTATTCTACTCTATATTTCCTATTATTCCTGGATACGACATATCACACTATAACTCCCAGCGAACTGGTCTTATTACAGTTCAAGCTCTCCTACCTCCGTGTACTCCGTCAAGCAGACGAGCCGTGTAGCCATGCAACGCGTAGCCGGGCCAAGCCAGAGGACGACAGGCCGTACAGACGAGGTGGCTGCGATGCGAGACAGCCAGCAGCGAGTCAACGCAGCGCCGGTGAGACAGCCAGACAATAGAGTACTATGTAGTCGAGGCATACGAAGCCCCAAGATGAGACAACAGAAAAACAGACGTTATCCCATGACCTCTCCCTCTGAGCCTCTCTCACTCCCTCTCACAGTCTGCCCACAGGCTGCTGGAATGCGTCTCAGACCCCGCACTGCATCGACCCGGGACGGCCAGTCATGTATTCATACCCAGTACTACAGAGTCAGCGCTTTTTTAGCGATTGCAATGATATCTGTCAACTCGAGATGATGGATGATTGCATGACCCAATAAACCAATTTAATCTACCACGAATTTAAATATCTAAATACCTGCCTATCAATAACACTGTAATACTGTATTTACACTTTTGTGGTCGCTTGCTCAGTCGCACTTTCGTCTTCTGTCTTCCTTTCTGGCTCTCTTCTGGCTGCTCCTGCCATTCTGGGCTCCTGATTTCATGTCATGTCTGTTCCTAATAGTACATTCTCGTTCTTTCTCTGCCTCTCTGCTTCCTTGTTTCTGCTGTCACCACGATCCGTAATTGACTCCGCACCAATTTGCAACTTCAACACCGGAATACTCGAATACTCGAATACTAGCAGCATGACTCCTGTGCACCCCACACGCATTGATCCTGCATCTTGTGCTCTGTGCCCTGTATCGCTGTGCCGTTGAGAGTTGAAAAGGACGGTGCACCCAGTATGGTGCAGTCGCGGCAAGTGCGTCGGTCGCACCTTCTTTGTAAGCCCGCTTGTAGACACAGAAAGGGAAGGCACGATGCGCGCACCTTCCTGTCGTCCCTCATCCCCTCGAGCTGCAAACCTCTCACCCCCTTTCCCTTTCCATCCCCTCCCACTCTCCTCTTACATCCATCTCATCTGCCCTTTTCACCATCAAAATAGCCTCAAAAACACGTCCCCTGAGACTCGTCTGGGCATCGCCGAAGTCTCTGTACGCGCCACGCCACACCCATCTCTATTAGCATCTGCGGAGTAATAGGCGTCTCCCATCCCTGTCGTACCGTGCTGTTACCTCAATCTTCCTCCGCCCTGGTCCCGCCGTCTCCCATTAATCCACCACCGCATCACTGCATCATTCCAGCATCTCCATCGGTTCCCATTCGCCTTTGTTGATTTCCATCAGCCAGCTCTTCCGCTCTCCACAGAGATCCATCGCTGTAAGTAGACTGATGACGCATGCATGAGCCGTCGTGTTTTGCTTTTGCTTGGACTTTACTTTTTGCTTCTTCATGTCTCTATGACTTTAAATCTGTTTCACTCAACTGCGTTGCTTCTCTCGTCCATAAATTCTATAAATTCGGCCGCTGAGAATAGTTCGTATCTTACCAGGCGCATCTCCCTAACCCCCCCATTGTAGCTCTGCTGGCCTGGCCCGGCCATTGTTCAGCCCACGCCCTACCCCGTCTGAGCACCCACCTGCGCCCGCTACACACACCTCCCATCCTTTCTCTACACACCTCCCCTACCTCACCCAACAGAAGCCCAAGCACCTCAGCACATTGCACATCCAGCAGCTGCCAGCCAGCCAGCAAGCAAAGAGACCAGTCAACGCCGAACACCGCAGCGCAGACTTTTTTTATTTCTCTTATTTTCCTTTAATTATTCTTGTCTCGCCACTGCCGCTGGCTTGCTCTAGTTTCTCGCGCCGTCCAAAACAGTCCAAAGACCCCTTTTCGCTGCTGCTCTCACTGACTCCAGCCCTCGCTGACTCTGAGCTCTCTCATATCTCCCTCCCTTCCTCCCTCCTATAAAAGACTGCCCGTTCAGGCTCGTCCTTTTCTTCTTCTTCTTTCCTTTTCATCGTCCACCAACTCTTTCGTTTTGTCGTCGTTATTGAGGTGCTAGGGGCTTTCATCGTGCCTCTTCTCTTCTCTTCACTTTCAAACTGCTTCAAAATCAGCTTTAAAACTAGCTTTTATAGCTCGCCTCGAGAGCTACCACTTCGGTGTTGCATTCCCCACACACAGCTTCCCAAACTCCTGGAACTCAATTGAATCCGCCTCTCGTCGAGTAGAATTCACGATCTAGCTCAAAAAACACCCCACTACAAGCTCACTTACACGCTTTATTACACCTCTTCTTGAGCTCTTACCTACAGTACCTATTCTTCTAACTCCCTATCGCCTTTGAAATACCTCTTTCTTAAAACACAAAATCTCAAACCTCACATTCACGTCCACACCCACAATCATGTCTTTCTCCCTCGCTCGCTCTGTCATGAGCTCTGCTCGCGTTGCCTCCAAGGCCGCCCCATTTGCTCGCTCGGCCATGGCTAAGCCTGCTTCTTTCCGTGCACCAGCCCAGTCGCGTGCCTTTTCGGTCGCCTCGCGCCTGTCCGCAAAGAATGAGGTGATCAAGGAGACCGAGGTTCCCGTGTCCATCTACACTCCCGATGGCAAGAACACCAGCGCCAATCCCGACCATTTCAACATCCCTGTCAAGAAGGGCACCGCCGAGGCCGCTGCTGTCGACCCCGAGGATGCAGATGTTGTCCCCCTCGACCCCAAGGCTTACAAGAGCCTGCCTCCCACTCTCCAGAAGATGTCCGTCATGGGCAAGGTCATCATTATTACTGGGTAAGCATTTTCAAGCTCCTCTAGATTCGTTCGCAGCCAATACTAACAAGTTAGCGGTGCCCGTGGTCTTGGCAATCACATGGCTAGAGCCTGCGTCGAGGCTGGTGCAAAGGCCCTGGTCATCTTCGACGCCAACCAGGAGCTTGGTGACCAGGCTGCCGAGGAGCTTCATCGCAAGTCTGGCATCGATGTTGTCTTCTTCAAGGTCGACGTCCGTGACGGTAATGCCATCAACGCCGCTGTCCAGCAGGTTGTCGACATCTTCGGCGCCCCTGACGTCCTGGTTAACTCGGCTGGTATTGCCGACTCCAACATCAAGGCCGAGACCTACGACCCCGCCATGTTCCGTCGTCTCATCGACATCAACCTGACTGGCTCCTTCCTCATGGCCCAGTCTGTCGGCCGCGCTATGATGGCCGCTAACAAGCCTGGCTCAATCGTTCTGGTTGCCTCCATGTCTGGCAGCATTGTCAACTACCCCCAAGAGCAGTCTTGCTACAACGCCTCGAAGGCTGGCGTTGTCCAGCTCGGCAAGTCTCTGGCTGCTGAGTGGGCCAAGTATGACATTCGTGTCAACTGCATCTCGCCTGGTTACATGGACACTGCCCTCAATAAGGTCCCCGCCCTGGACGCTCAGAAGAAGATCTGGAAGGGCCTGACTCCTCAGGACCGCCTGGGTGCCGTCGATGACCTCAACGGCCTTTGCGTCTTCCTGGCCTCGGACGCGAGTGCCTTCATGACCGGCTCCAACGTTCTCATTGACGGTGGCTACACCCTCTACTAAGCCGGCTGCGTCTTGCAGCTTAGCTTGTTCTGCATGTAAAGCAGACTATACTTCCATGATACCCCCAAGGATCTTTTACTCCCAACATCTACACCCACTTCAATCGCTCTCTGTTAATGTGGAAGTGGAAAGAGAGAGTGGTGTTATCTAGGACTTGATATTTTTTTCATACTCCCCCCTCATCATGACCTACATTATTTTGATTTTTAGCGACTCCCCCCGGAATGGTGGTTTAGAGAAAGGATCGCCTTGCGTTTGCCTGTTTTTCTTCCCATTTCTCCTCATTTTCTCCTTTTTTTCCGGCTTTGTCGGCAGTCTCGTAAGCTGCCCGAGCAATTAATGAAAGGGTTGTTTGACGCAAAGGAAAAAACAAGACGGACCTTATGGTCTGCAGCATACATACATAGACACGGTATCGACAACACGGCAGTGCAGTACGTGTTGATCAAATGGTTACGAAAAGAATAGAAGGATGTCAACATCCAAGTACGAACACATATCGACCTGTGACTTTGACTCGATCATTCGTGAACATGTACTTCAAGTCTTGCGACTTAAATGGAAAGCTGCCGTGATATTCAGCCGATGTCGTTGATTTGAATTGTAGTCGAGGCACACACAAATGAAGCTAAAAGTTCAGTTGAATCTCTTGTTGTTATATAGCCTATGACAGTAGTGTTTGCTCGACTAGCTACGCAGTCTCTTTTTTATCGCTTCTGCTGCAATGTAATATCTTCCTCCTCTTCCTCCCGTGGTATATCGTCGCCTTGCAAGGAAAATAAAACGCCCATAATCCCCTTTTCTTTTGTTTGCTGTTTTGTTGTTGCTGTATGGAGAGGGGCCTCATTTGTAGTTGTCCTTTTTTTGTCTTCTGGAAAGTTTAAAAAAAGAAAAAGAAAAAAATCGTGGAAAAAAAATCCAGTCGTAACTTTGGCAGAAAGATCGCGGGCCGCCATCTAGGCGTCAACCGTTTAATCTTTTAACCGTTTCTGCTTGCTGTCTTGCACACATCGAGACCTAGCCCTTGCGCGCCTTTTCGTGGGCCTTGGACTCGCGAGCGGCACGGACAAGTGGTGACAGCTGCGTCAAGTCCACACATAGCTTCATAAAGTCATGCTATCCAGTTAGTATTGCCGGTAGAAATCAGTGGCTGGGATATACATGAAAAAAAAGACTTACTCTTAATAGATCGTGGGCGCTTGCCCGCTTTTCGGGTTCTACCTTGAGCGCAAAGTAGAGGAAGTCGCGGAAGACCTCGGAGAGGTTGTGCTCGTCCTTGATGACGGGCGTGCCATTGGTGGCAATCAGCCACAGTGCACGCAGGGGTGACTCGGTCAGGTAGGGCGGCTCGCCTTCGATCATCTCAATAGCCATGATGCCGAGAGACCAAATGTCGACCTTGCGGCCATACTCCTTGCGGGTCACAACCTCGGGAGCCATCCAGTACGGCGTGCCGACCATAGTCGTGCGCTTGTTTTGAGCTTCGTTGATAGTCGCACAGAAACCGAAATCGGTCAGCTTGATGTTGCCCTCCATGGACAGCAGGATGTTGTCAGACTTGATGTCACGGTGAATGACGCCCTTGGAGTGCAGGTGCTGCAGGCCACGCAGCGTCTCACGGCATACCGACGCAATCTGGCCCTCGGTCATGATGTTGTACGTAACCACATCAGTCAAGCTACCACCCTCCATGTACTCCATAATCACCCATAGCTCGCCTTCCCACAGGTAGCTGTCAATAAAATTGACAATGTTGGTGTGCGAGCTTTCCTTCATGACGATAATCTCGTTGATGATGAGGTCCTTCTTGGGCTGCTGCTCTAGATTCATCTGCTTGATAGCAACAAGTCGGTTGCTGCCCTTTTCAAAACCAGTGTAGACACCGCCCGATGCACCCTGGCCAATCTTGTTAAAGTTGCGGTACACCCGGTGCGGGTCACCGTCGGAGCAGATCTGGCGTAGGCGGACCGTAATGTCGGTGCTTGTGTTGGCCCGCGGACGCTGCCTGGGCCGGGCCTGCTGCAGCTGCTGCAGCTGCTGTTGCTGGAGTTGTTGTTGTTGAAGCTGCTGCTGCTGGGCTGTAACCGCAGAGCGCGGTGCTTCGGCGGGCCGGCCAAACTGATGGTGCTGGGACTGTGGCGGGGTCGGTTGGCCAACGGCTGGCTGTTGCTGTTGACGTTTACTCGCAGAACGTCCGATCTGACCAGACGTGGGCGCCTGCGCCTGCATGAGGGCCTGGTCCTGCTGCTGCTGAACAAGTTGCTGCTGATACGCGGCTGCCTGAGCTGCAGCATTTGCCTGTGCAGTGGTTTGTGGCGGCTGGTAAGGGGCAGTGACACGGGAGTTGGACCGCGAACGATGCTCTTCGGGAAGCATGGGAGCATTGTCCTTTAGCGGCGGTGCCATTTGTCCGTCGTCCTGATGGTGGGACATGCCAATTCCAGAGTCCTTGGTGGGCTGGAACGGCTGAGGCGCAGAGCGAGACGGTGCGCTTATTGGTGGGCGGGGAGCCGGTCTGCTGGGCATGAGGTTGAGATCCTTGCCGGGGGCCCGTGGCACTGGTGGTGGCGAGCGAGGGTTGACAAAGCTGCCTTCAAGGTTGACGAGCGGGAAGCGTGGGCTTGCTGGCGGGCTGATAAGAGGCGACATGGGGGAGTAGGCCTGGGCGCTGCCGGGCTGCGTCATGGTTGTTGACACGGATGAGGAAGAGAGTGCTGGCGGTGGCATACCCGGACGGGCGTCGTGAAACTTTTCCATATTCTGGTCTTCTTGGGGCCGTTCGCTGGTTTCCGTATAGAACTTGATGACTTGCATCAGGGTTTCCGGGTTTTGTGTGCGCTCTTTCTCTGTGATTCCGCTCTCGCTGATTAGCCGCTGCCATTCTTTGGGTAGACCCTGTTGTTTAGTTAGTAATTGAGATGAGCTTGAGAGAATTAATGCAGTAATGAGTGACGAGCATACGGTGAACTGTCCGGTGTTGCTGTCGTAGCCGACATGCGTGAGATGGACAGGATTTTCTGGAGCCGAGATGAGCGGCTTCTTTGGAGAGCTGACGAGACTGGTGACAAAGCCGGAAAAGCCCGACTTTTTGCGCAGAACGCCGGGCTTTGAGTCTTTATTTTCATCAGAGAAGCGTTTAGAGATGCTGAATTGAGATTCAGCCGATCTTGTATTGGCAGTGAGCGGAGCGGAAGGTGTTCTTTCGCTCATTTCGTGGGATGGCGTTGGTGACGCCGTGGCTGTGACTGGGGCGGACACAATTGACGTGGATGAGTTTCCGGCCAGTGGCGTGCTGGCGTTGGAGGCACCGCTGCCGCTATTGGAGGTCGGGGCCTGCATGGTTCTGACGGCAAGAGTATGAGGGTGTTGGACGGGAGTGGGAGTGGGCGTGGAAGTCTCTTCAATGCGACTGAGAATGGCGGCGCCGTCGAATGGAGCGCCGACGAACTCTTCCGACGTCGAAGTGAGCGCGCCTGGATTGCCTGGATTGCCTGGGTTACCTGGACTGGAAACGGGAGCGGATGTGTAATTCATGCGATGAGAGGGGGTAGATGCTGCAGCAGACGCGGCGGCAGCGATCGAGGGGCTGTTCTGGTAGTGCTGGAGGAAGGATGCCGACTGCTGTTGATGGTGTTGTTGTGGCACCTGTGATTGTTGTTGAAGTCGCTGCTGTTGCTGCTCCTGTAGCTGATAAGCAGGATAAGACGATTGAAGAGGCGACTGGAGATGCTGGTGCTGTTTTGGAGACTGCAACTGGTACTGCTGAGAGTCGGAAGGCAGAAACTCGCTTCCCGGCAGGATGGGAGACGGGTTGTTGAGCGACGGAGCACCGGCGGAGGGCAAATGGCGCGGCGAAGAGGAGGTGGAGGAAGAAGCGTAAGGAGAGTAGGAAGAGCGGGTGTGGGGAGCGCTGGGGGCGCGCCTTAGACTCGTGGAGCTGCGTTTGCTCTGCAGGGAATGGGCGTCAACGGTGCGACCATCGATGCTGGCGGTGGAATGGTGGTGATATGATGAAGAGGAGGAGGGGGGTGGTCTCTTGGTGAGTCTGCGACGATTCTGCTGGGAAGAAATGCCGTTTGAAGAAGACAGGTTCAGGCCGCCGTCCATGGTACAGAGGCGGCTAGACTAGAATAGATTGGAGGGTGGAAGGTGGAAGGCGAGGAGAAAAGAAGGAGAGCGGAGAACGGAGACGGTCGGGACTGGCAGTGGCAATGGCTGTCAGTGACTGGCAGTGACTGGCAAGCGAGTAGGCGGCAGGCAGACAAGTACTCCAAGTACTCTTTAGAGACGGGAAGAGACAACTGACGCGAGTTAAAATAAAATAAAAAGAACAGTACAAAGCAACAAAGTAACAAAGCAGCAGTTTGCAGTACGGAGGAGGAGGAGGAGGGGGAGAGAGGAGAGTAATATGGGATTATGAAAGTAGATGGGAAGCCGGCGTGTGCTAGAGATGAATGGCGGGCTGTGATTGGCGGACGGAACGTGGGAGGTGGAGGACGGATGGGCGTAGTATAGTGTAGTGTGGTGTAGTGTGGGAGTAGTGCGAAGAGTGGGCGGCTTGTGCTCCGTATTCGACACTCTAGACTGCAGAGAACGTGCTGTAGCAATGAACGCTTGCAGTGTCTCGGGGATTGTCTATTCTGGCGTAGTGTGTTGTCTCCGTTGGCTGTCGTTGGCTTCTGGCATTGGCTTTGGGCCCTGATTCTGGCTGCTGCGGGCGGGTTCTGGCGATTGGCTGACGACCCTCGTTTCGGGGTCTGGCACCTGTCCGCCGTGGCTGTCTTGATGGTTCTTTGTTGTCGGCTGGCTGTCGACGTTGACTGACTGGCCTTGTTGCTGTTTTGTCTTGCTGTTTTGTCTTGCTGTTTTGTTTTGCTGTTTTCTTGCTGGCTGGCCTTCTGAGGCTGCTACGACAAAAGGGTAACTGTGGGCCGCGGAGCTAGGAGAGGTGCTGGTGCTGCAGCGATCGGTGCTGGAGCAGAGCAAATGCTGGGTCAAGTGGGTTCTGGCTTTGGATCTGAGTGTGCTGTGTGGTTCGGCGAGTTGGTTGAAGAAATTTTCGTGGGCGATTGTGGTAGCGGGTGCAGTTTGGGGTGGATGCAGGGAGGGGGGGCAAACGGCAGGACGGTACGGAGTAGAGTATGTAGATAAAGGGAAAGGAAAGGACGAAAAGATAAAAGGGAAGAGAGGAAATATCGAGGAAGGAGCGACTGTTAATTGAAGCGGGCTAAGAGACAGTTGAGGCAGTTGAGACAATTGTGGAAAGAGCACGACAACCGATGAAGCAGGAGAAACAAAACAAGCAAGAGCGACTGGCTAGCAACTGCAGCAATGACAACAGCAACGACAACGACAGCAGATGGAGGGGCACCTGTAACGGCGCCAGTTACAGTGAGTGCTTCTGCGTAACGGAACTGTGGAGACGACAGCAAGTAGCCGAGCAGTGCCCACGGCAAGAGAGGTACTTGCAATATGGGGTGTAGGAGGGATATAGATGTTGATGTAGGTGTATGTAAATATAGAGAGGGGGGAGGGGAGGTGAAAGGAGAGGAGAGAGGAGAGGAGAGGAGAGACGTGTGAGAGAAAATCCAAAGCAAGAGCGATCGAGAGATGAGGACGGGACGAACGCGGAAGGAAGCTGTCGATAGAGCTGCCAGGGAAAGAGCGGCGCTGGGTTGTAAGACGAAAGTACCGTTGCTGGCGTATCTTCCAGACAGGGAGGAGCGGTGGGGAGATCAATGATATCAATCTATCAAAAATAGGAAGGAGCGGAGAGCAAGACTTGGAGAACGGGGAGGAGTTTAAGTTTGGGAGAAGTTGCAAAAGAAGTCGATGTTTAACACAAAATGCCAGAGATAACCAGAAAGACAGCTGCGCAGATAACGAGGGCGAAGCAGATAATCTTAAGAGCCGCCGGCCACTGTGCATTGTCCACGTCTGGTATTACTTGGGAGTACGTCAAGCCCCGTCTTCGCAGCGACGCTATCTCTCGCCAGTTGGGCAGGAGCAGGCCGGGGTCAGGCCTGCAGGCCTGCAGGACTGCAGGACTGCAGGAACAGGAAACAGGATGAAGCAAGACGTAGCGAGGCAGGAGCATAGCCCAAAGGAAGACAGAGTTCAGGCCAGTTTCTTGTATTCTCAGTACTGTAGTTATTATTAGCATTTATTGATACTCGGTATGGCTTATGTATTCTGGAGAGAGATGAAGGATGCGGGTTGTACGACGGGCACCAGCCGTAATAGCACTGCGTTTGATCCTTCCATCTCATTCTAATTATCGAATAATCAATCAATATTAATATATTGTCGATACTGTACTGATTATGTAAGCATTATAAAAAGGTGAGGCCATCGTTGACGGCTTTGAGAGAATTGCACTTTTCGTGTGCCCGTCGCACCCATCTCATCTATTTCATCCTCTTGCACTCGAAGGATGAAGGATCCATACTGGAATCCTCATCTAGCCATCTGATCTAGTGTCTGGCCTACATTGGTGCTACCTACCGAGATGGAGATATTGGACGACATGATCAAGGGCAATAACATCAACGCTCGGCAAGATACCTTGCCCACGCCACTACTCTCTGTGAAGATGTGGCTGCTCTGGCGTGATCCGTGTCTCGATTTTGGCTGTCTTTCTGTCAGCCTCTCTGCCAATACTGGCAGTCGCATACGAGAGTATCGCTTTGCTCTGTCTAGACGTGTGTGTACCCAATAATGGGGATAACATGTCTACTTACCAGAGCTGACCCTTTGTTTACCGCATTGCAATGAGTGTACTTAACACGAGCCGAGTGACTTGGCTGACTGGCTCATGGGTGGCGTGTGGCAGTGTGGATGGATAGACAAGACGGTCATGGCATTAACCAGGACGACAAGTGTAGTCTAGTAGTCTACGTCTAAAGCTGGACAGCAGATTGTAACATGGCCTTTGCCGGCTGGACTCCAATCTCAACAGATACATGGCGATCCAAGCTCGCCGTTCTCGCAAAGCATAGCTGCCTGAGCTTGTCGCCTTGAGCATCGGAGGAAACTGCTATGCTTGGCTATGTTAATCGGGCCACATCTCACCATCGTGTCTATATCTACATTCAAGATCCGGCGGGCATCGCCCCTGTGTGTGGCTCGCTACATTGCTATCTCATGCCGTCCCGTCTATGATGCCTATTCCGCCGCTGTGCATCTCTCATATAGCCCTTACCCTCCTGGCTATACGGCTATACAATATACAATATGCAACTTGTTGCAAAGCATAACTTGCCGGTTTTCGTGGCTAGCCATCTCGCCATTATTGTGTCCTTTCTATTGAAATTGTATCAATATCATATTGCGTCGGCATGAGTTTATCCCTAATTCAAGTCGTCTCTGAAAAAGCTAAACACAACACTCTGACACCCCCTAGATTGCAATAAATAAACACAACAAACCAACCAGCCATAAATAAGCATAAAATCAAGATACAATGCACCTCTTACTAAATACTATATCTTTAGCAGATATTGCTATGTCGAGTGTACATCAAATAATACGTCAAAAAGACGTCTCAAGGCAGAAGAAACACCATTGAGTCAAGACAGTCAAGACGGTTATGACGGTCAAGACAATTCAAGACCAATGTTCAATGCCAAGACTTTCTTATCGATTATCACTAACACCCCAATCGATCGACACTCGGCCTCAATGTGCGGGTGTCACATCGCAAGTAGAATGCGCATCAACGTACTTTGTAGATCTGCTTGAAAGGCATTTTAAATGCTTAATCATCTTTTTCTCTGTCTTGAACTGTAAGTAGCTCTTGCCATTAATTGCCAACTCGTTAACATTTTGTTTTAACGACGACAAGAACAGCTTCGCTCCTTCCTTCTACGACGTATCCCCCCTATCCAGTTCCCCACCTGTCGGTCTTGCTGTGGCTAGACCCATCGTTCCTTCCCTCTGCTTCTGTGGCCTCCTCTGCTTCTTCTGTCGACTTCCTTCCACCGCTAAAAAGAAGAAAAGCGCGGCTGCCTATTGGCTAGACTTGGCGTCGGCTGGCCCGTCCAGCAAGCGTCCAGCACTCAGTACTGTACAGTAGCATGTACACCCCTGCACGCCCAGACCGCCCTAGACTAACTCTACTCTGTAATACTGAACAGTGTGCTAATACCCATTACTACGGAGCACTCGTTGCGGACAGCTTGTCCTATCCATGTGTTGGGGAACCCTTTTTGTGGATCCACCCCTGGACCTCAACCTGCGCTCTCGCTGAGGCTACTATCCCGTGCTATTCAATCCAATTCCCACGCTTTTGCCCTCTTCCTCCTTCAACATTTCATCATCACCACCACCCCCTTTCACCCATCTTTACGCTTCCTGTCCCATTCCAGCATCGAGCTGTTGTCTTTGGGCCTCTCTGCCTGATATTCTGTCCACTGTAAGCTTCTTTCGCCACTCGCCGCCCCTTTAATAGGTGCTCAGTGAGCTTCCCCCCCTCGATCAAAACTGAGCATCAGCCTTTGACTTTCACCTCTCCTTCCCGTCGACGTCCCTTGCCCAATCGTGTATTCCCACCCTTTTTTCTGGCATCAGCGGTTGCTTTTAAGTGGTGGGCTCACCACATACTCGATATTTGTCACATAAGCGGCGCATTGCAGCTTGCTCAATATAGTAGACATCTGTGGTCCTTTTGGCTCGAGCTCGCCTCCCGCCCGCTCTCACAAACACTGTGCTCTTTCTTTCTCTTCTTCCCCATCCTCTTCCCTCTCTCCATACACTCTCTCTTTATCCACCATCAAATTTGACGTCTTCGTCACCTCACCTGCTAACTAATCCAGCTTTCATCTCCATCTTACCAACCCCCCCAAGCTCATCACTGCTCGGCTCTCCGATCCCGACCCCCTCTTTATCCCTCCGGTACTCAGCTCCCCGTCTGGTTCTCGAAACAATGGCCTCCGGTTCCTCATCGACTGCCCCTTCCGGCAATGAACTCTCTGCAGCTCAGCGCATGCTTGAGCAGCACAGCAGCCACCATGTGATTGTTGAATCCGTCCCCGATGAGGAGGATCTCAAGCATGATGCTGCCGTCGCTGCTGACAAGGCTGCCGCTGCCTCGTCTGGTCCTGCTCCCTCTGAATCTCCTGCCGCTTCTTGGGCTGCCACCCCGTCTGCCAA
Source organism: Ophiostoma australiae (assembly GCA_022392945.1). Taxonomy (NCBI): domain Eukaryota; kingdom Fungi; phylum Ascomycota; class Sordariomycetes; order Ophiostomatales; family Ophiostomataceae; genus Ophiostoma; species Ophiostoma australiae. The sequence continues at coordinate 495,527 of JAKRGJ010000018.1, read as the reverse complement.
GGCTGCCGGCAAGCAGACTGAGAACGTCCCTGCCCCCTCTGCCCCGGCTGCCAAGATTGACACCCAGTCCCACGAGTCTTTCCCTGAGCTTGGTGGCCCCAAGAAGGCCGCTGTCACCGTTCCCCTCTGGAGCGTCAAGTCTGGCGCTGTTCCAAACGGCTCTGCTTCCAATGGCGACGCTGCCAACGGTGCTGCCTCTCCCGTCCCTCGTGTTGGTGGCCCGCCTTCCATCAACATCCCCAACCGCGGCGTTTCCAGCGTCTCTCTCGAGGACCATCAGATCCTGCCCCGTGGCTCTCTGAAGCGCCCCATTCCCGACATCATCAAGGATCTCAACCGCAAGTCCCGTGCCAACATCACCATGCTTCAGCCCAGCGGTGGCCGGAGGCAGTTCAACGCTACCGGCCCCCCCGAGGTTGCCCAGCAGGCCCTGCGTGACCTGGTCCAGCAGATCGGTGCCAAGGTTACCGTCAACGTCTCTATTCCCCAGTCTGTGAGACCTCACATCATCGGCAAGCAGGGCTCCACCATCAAGGCCCTGCAGGAGAAGACTGGTGCCCGCATCCAGCTGCCCAAGGCCGAGGATGTCGCCGGCGACGACGACGATGCCACCATTGACGTCACGGTCGAGGGTAATGCCCTTTCCGCCCGTGCCGCTCGTGATGCCATCCTCAAGATTGCCGATGAGCGCTCTGCCAGCGTCAGCTCCCACCTGCGCAACATTCCCGCCGAATTCTTCCCCTTCATTTCCGACCCCAGACGCGGCATCGTGTCCAACCTCGAGGGCAACGGTGTCCAGATCCGTGTCCCTACGGCTAGCCTCAGGTCCGCTAAGCCCCCCACACCCGCGGCCCCTGGTGGCCGCCCCATCTTCTCTCCTCTTCAGGACGACAACCACATCCAGCTCTCTGGTGAGCGTGTCGCTGTCCAGAACGCCCGCGCCGAGATCGAGAAGCTTGCCGCTGAGCTGCATCAGCAGCTGGAGCTGGAGCAGGCTTCCATCACCCCCGGTCGCCACCAGTTCATCATAGGCAACCTCGGTATCCCCGCCGAGGAGTTCTACAACCAGACCGGTTGTGTTGTTGTCCTGCCCGAGGACCCCGAGGATGATACTGTTACCATCGTCGGCCCTCCTTCACAGATCTCGGCCGGCTTCGAACTCGTGACCAACATGGCCAACGGCATGCAGTGCTCGAACATTGATATCTCGCGCTACCATCGCCAGACCGCCGGTGGTACCGCTGCCCATGCCCGCAATGTCACTCGTTACCTGCGCCAGCGCAACGAGATCAAGCGCCTTGAGCAGGTGTACGGCGCTCAAATCAACACACCCTTCACCAACGAGGGTGCTCTCCCATGGGAGCTATACGGACGTGACTTGAAGATGGCCTCCCGTGCCCAGACCGAGATCAAGAACATTGTCTCCAGCCACCCCCCGAGCCGCATGGCTTCCATGCCTGTCGACTCCTTCTACCACCAGCACCTGCGCGACAATGTCCTGCCCCGTGTCCAGGAGGACTTTGGTGTCTACATTGTCGTCCCCGACAAGGCTGACAAGTCCGAGGCTGGCGCTCCTGTTCTGTTCGTCTATGAGGGCAAGCCCGAGGACCCCAGCGCAGGCTACACTGTCCCCCAGTCGGTGCCCACTGCCCAGGAGATTGCCATCTACCAAAAGGGCGTCCGTGATGCTGTGCAGTACATCTCTGCATTCCTTGCTTCCCAGGAAGAACTACAGACCACCAGCCTGGATGTGGCCGTCAACATGCACAGCCGCCTGCAAAAGTTCATCAAGCGTGAGCTGGCTTCCTACCCGACCGACCGGCCCAAGGTCCGCGTCTCGAGCACTGGCTCCGTCGTGAACATCTCCGGTCCCAAGTCTTCTGTCGACGAGCTCGTCGCCCAGATCGAGGCCTTTATCGCGCAGGAGATTGAGGATGACAAGGAGCGTGGCTTCACCCTATCTTTCGATATCCCCAAGGGTATTGTCAACCGCCTTGTTGGCAAGGGCGGCAGCAACATCCGTGAGCTCCGTGACAAGTTTGACGTTGAAATCAAGGCCAACGACGGCTCGGTCGAGCTCAAGGGCCCCAAGGCCAAGGCTGAGAAGGCCAAGGCTCACATCAGCTCTCTTGTGCGCCAGCTTGCCGATGAGACCACCTACTCTGTTCTGATCGAGCCCCAGTTCCATCGTGAGCTCATTGGCGCCCAGGGCAGCACTATCAATCGTCTTCAGACAAGATACAACGTTCTCATCTTCTTCCCCCACGCCTCCAAGGCCCCCAAGGACGACGACTCTTCTGCTGCCAGCGATGCCGGCAAGCCCCGCCGCCAGCAGGCCCCCAACGAGGTGACCATCCGTGGTCCCAAGAAGGGCGCCGATGAGGCACGTGAGGAGCTCATGAAGCTCTACCTGTACCTCAAGGAGAACGCTTTCACTGCTACCATCGAGGTGCAGCAGAAGCAGGTGCCCCTGCTGATTGGCAAGGGTGGCGCTGCCATGGAGGCTCTTCGCCAGGAGACTGGTGCGAAGATTGACGTTCCCAACAGCCGCGGCGACCCCGAGTCGATTGTCGAGGTCCAGCTCAAGGGCACCAGAGAGCAGGTTGCTGCTGCGAAGAAGGTCCTGGAGAAGAAGAAGGCCGAGCTCGACGACACGGTTGTCGAGACCATTGAGGTCGACAAGAAGTACCACAAGGCCCTTATCGGCTCTGGCGGCTCAAACATCCGCGAGCTTGTTGTCAAGGCTGGTGGCTCGGATGACCGCAGAGAGCTTACGCGTGCCATTCAGTTCCCCAACCAGGACAGCACCGACTCCGCTATCAAGGTCGAGGGCCGTCGCCAGTTTGTTGACAAGCTTATCCAGCAGATCAACGACTTTGTTGCCCAGCGCGCCAGCCAGGTCACGGATGCTATTGACGTTCCCCAGGACAAGCACCGGTCTCTGATTGGCCGTGGTGGTGAGACGAGACGCCAGATCGAGTCCCAGTTCAACGTTGTCGTCGACATTCCCCGCCAGGGCGACTCGCGCACCGAGGTCAAGATCACCGGCCAGCCGGGTGATGTCGAGAAGGCCAAGGAGCACATCAAGTCGCTCATCAAGGAACAGCACTCGGACACCATTCAGGTCCCGCGTAGCGCCCACCACGCCATCTCCAACAACGGCCAGTTCTTCCGCCGCCTGCGCAGCGACCACCAAGTCACTGTTGACCACGCTGGCCAGGCCATTCCCGTCCGCCCTTCCGCCACTGCCGCTCCCACCAACGGCTCGCTGCCTCTGATCACTGACGACGAGGATGCTTCTGCTGATGCTCACTCGTGGAGCGTTGTTGAGGCCACTTCGTCCGAGACTGGCGATATCCCCTGGGTCCTGCACGGCACCCCCGAGAGTGTTGAGAAGGCGAAGAAGGCCATCGAGAAGGCTCTCGGCCAGGCCGGCGACAGCAGCGTCACTGGCTATCTCGTGCTGCCCGATACCGGCCTGTTTCGCCACGTCGTTGGCCAGGGCGGCAAGAAGATCGACTCCATTCGCAAGCAGAGTGGCTGCCGTATCTTTGTGCCCCAGGGCAAGTCTGGCCAGGAGGCTATCGAGGTTGTTGGTTCCAAGGAGGGCGTCGAGACTGCCAAGGACCTGATCCTGGTTGCCGTCAAGGAAGGCTCGCAGAAGCGGGAGCAGTAGAGCAGGCTCTCGCCTTATGCGCCAGAGGAATGGCCACGGCCTATCCGGTAAATACCACACGACGGGCCTCGTGCCAGCGATGATGGGTAGCAAACAATGTGCTTCCATATTGGACTACATTTTGGATGTCAACAGAAGAAGGCGAACAAAGCCAGTTGCTTGTTTTCTTGTTCGTTGTTTTCCCTGCTTCATTGCCTTTGCCTTTTACCTCTTTGCTTTATTACTATTCACAAAAATGATTGGAGGAGACAGTCAAAAAGTCGGATGTCATAGCGAGCGTTAATGTTTTCATTCTTATTATCTTCACTGCTTTCGTGCCATATTCATATTATTGCAGAACAACAGGCACCTGCAACAGCTAATAGCTCACATAATCTAACACAATCAGAGCGATATCTGCGTCAATTATGACATTGAGAATGGTGGATGTGAGACCGTGCAGCCTTGATTCGGAAAGCGCAATTGTAATCGTAAAAGTATGGCTGACATAAGTAAGGCTGAGACGGTTATTCACAGAGATCAAGCTGTGACACCTCACGTGAAGCGACTGACATTCGAGTGGATCTTCGGGACGGTCAATACTTGACCCGGAAACCCTTCCTATCACGTGCACTAGTTAGTGACTTTTGACTGTACCGTCTAGGACTAGCGCAAAAGCAACCATCTGCGTCGATTTGAACCTCTTTCCACCAGTTGATTAGGGCTCCACCGCACGAAACTCATCCAGAACAATTGGTAGAGCGAAAGAGCAGGGCGGGGGCCAGTGTACCAAAAATTTGTAGTGGGTTCGAAAATTTGCAGCAGAGGCCTACTTTTTTTTTGCCCTCCCAAATTGGCTCTTTGAGAAAAAGAGATCTTGCTGCTTCTTGACACAACAACATCACGAGTCGACCAATTCACGACAAACCCGTTCACCACACACCCATACCGACACAATGGCCTCTCGACCGACCGTCACCATCCACGGCGCCGATGGCAAGCCCGGCAACGCTACCCACCCCATCCCGGCGGTGTTCCTGAGCCCCATCCGCCCCGACATTGTCCAGCAGGTTCACACCGGCATGGCCAAGAACAAGCGCCAGCCGTACTCCGTCAGCGAGAAGGCCGGTCACCAGACCTCTGCTGAGTCCTGGGGCACTGGTTAGTGATTTCCCGATGATTGATGGATGGAAGACGAAATGATGGAAACAACGACATGGAAGAGGAGGATGAAATCGAGGGGCACGGCGAAGACAGAAATCGCGAGAGATGAAAATTTCGGCGGCAGACATCTTCCGGGCACAATATGGAGAGGAGGAACGCAGTTACTGCATTGAACAACAATACTAACAAGCCAGGTCGCGCTGTCGCCCGTATCCCCCGTGTCTCCGGTGGTGGTACTCACCGTGCCGGTCAGGCCGCTTTCGGTAACATGTGCCGTTCCGGTCGCATGTTCGCCCCTACCAAGGTCTGGCGCAAGTGGCACGTCAAGGTCAACCAGGGCCAGAAGCGTTTCGCTACTGCCTCTGCCGTTGCTGCCTCTGCCGTCGCTCCCCTGCTGCTGGCCCGCGGCCACAAGATCAACTCGATCCCCGAGGTTCCCCTGGTCGTCGACTCCAAGGCTTTCTCCACCACCACCAAGACCGCTGCCGCCATGGCTCTGCTCGAGACCATTGGTGCCGGTGCCGATGTCAAGAAGGTCAGCATGTCCAAGAAGCTGCGCGCCGGTAAGGGCAAGCTCCGGAACCGCCGCTACCGCCAGCGCCGTGGTCCCCTTGTCATCTACGACCCCGAGGTCGACGGCAAGGACCTGACCCAGGGCTTCCGCAACATCGCCGGTGTTGAGACCTCGTCCGTCTTCTCGCTGAACCTGCTCCAGCTTGCCCCCGGTGGCCACCTGGGCCGCTTCGTCATCTGGACCTCGGCTGCTTTCGCTGCCCTGGACAAGGTCTACGGCTCCACCACCGAGGCCTCTGCCCTGAAGAAGGACTTCCTGCTGCCCTCCAACCTGGTTGCCCAGGCCGACCTGACCCGCCTGATCAACTCTTCTGAAATCCAGAGCGTCCTGCGCGCCCCCAAGGGCGAGGCCCGCACCAAGCGCGGTGCCGTCCTGAAGAAGAACCCCCTCAAGAACAAGCAGGTCATGCTCCGTCTGAACCCCTACGCCGCTACCTTCACCAAGAACACCGTGGCCGAGAAGAAGATCTCCGAGAAGCCTGCCGGTGTTCCTGCCAAGTTCAAGACTCTGCTGAACGAGGCATAAGCGTACTAGTCTTTTAAATTTTAAAAAAAATTAAAAGATTCTGTATTGTTTATGTTTGCTTGTTTTAGTGAAAGGGTTAGTCTTGTCAATTTATTGTCTCTACGCTCGGTCGAGGAGTGAGAGACGCCCAATTCTGACGACTATGTAGAGAAAGGGAACGAAAAAAAAAGTATTTCGGGATTCGAACTGGTCAAACGGTGTTTTTTCTTTTGTCATTCTATTTTCTTGCCAAATTATGATGTATCCAACACGGCATGGGATTAATAATACCATGTTGCTGGGAAGTTACTCCCCAAAAAATATTAAACTTGGGAAATTCATCAACTGTTAGATAATGTGATGTTGTAGATGTGAAGTCTTCTGAGATGTCGTGGCCGATAAACTTTCTGCATATCGGCGAGTATTACCACACAAGGGTGACTGGCCGTCTGATATCAAATAGCAATACATTATCATCTATGCCAATATCCGTGTATGTCCTGTAGTTCGTCTATACACGCCATCAATCGTTGCTGCTCGCTCATTACAAAAGACAGAAAGCCAGGTAAAACACAAAACATAAAGATCAAACCCAAAAGTAAATCAAAACGACATCGACCCTTAGCAACCCATCCATTGGCCCAAGATGCCGAGCTCGCCGGCTGCGTGTGCAGCAGCAACATCGGCGGCCGCCGCGGGCGAGCTGCGCAGCAGGTCTTCAAAGTCATGGACCTTCTTGATCTTCCAGAATTTCTGAATACCGGCAACAAGACGCTTGGAGCAGGCGTCAATGTTCTCGTCACTCTCAGCGGCAAAGCAGAGGCGGAAGTAAGCCCAGCCCATTTCGGCACGAATCTCGTCCGTGGCACTGAACATGCTGCCGGGGCTCACAAGGACCAGGTGGGGCTTGGAGCTGAGCATGATCATCAGAGCCAGAGCGAACAAGGAGCCGTCAAGGACGGTGCTTCCCTCGCCGTCAATGTTGGCAATAATATCTGCCTCGGAGCGGGGCGCCTGCCATAGGGGATGGGCCTCAAAGTGCATGCGCAGCCACAGGAACATGCCGCCGCGAGGCCAGTCGAAACTGAAGAGCGGAGTCTTGGTGATGACACCCCAGTCTGCATCAGTACAGCGCACGGGCGTGCCCTGCTTCAGCTGGAACGAGCCTTCGTCAAGGATCGTGCACATGCGGTTCATGCGGCGCTCATACTCGCCGCGCAGACCCTCAAGCCAGCGAACCCAGCCGCCCACTTGCCAGCCAGAAAACGACGGCTCCGTCTTGCTAGCAGTCGCCTTGACGACACTCTTGCGACCAAAGAAGGAAGACTTTGACTTCTCTGCAGCAGCCGCAGCCGCAGCACCGTCCTTATCGCCGCCATCAGCACCAGAGCCCGAAGGCAGGGGGCCCATGACAAGCTCGGAGATGAGCGACTGAACGAAACCAGACGGCTGCTGGGTGCCGGTCTCGTTGATGCGGTTGTAGCGCTCAATGAGAGCAGGTTGGGCAGTGATCCAGCCTAGACGGCAGCCGGGGGCCACAGTCTTGGAGAATGTATCGAGGCGGACGACACGGCCATCGATGTCGATACTGAGGAAGGAGGGGACGAGAGAGTCCAGATACTCGAATCCCGACGACCGCTGGCCCGTGATGGTCAGGTCTGGGGCAATATGCTCATTCTTGGGCTTTGCCATGCCGCGGGAAGCAGCCTCGTTGACGGCGGCCGAGGGGAACTGCAGGTACCAGTACGGGTCGTCCTCTACAATGATGACATCAAAGCGGCTACAGACCTCGTACAGCTGCTTGCGGCGCTCCAGACTCAACAGAATACCAGTAGGGTTGTGGCCCATACTGCGTCGTTAGCAACTGCTAGGCCATTATGCAGAAATAGGTGGGTGGAGGATAAACTTACGTCACAGTGTACATCATATGAGGGCGAAGGCCCTTAGAGTCGTCCCAGTTGGAAAGGACGTCATCAAGACTGCCCGGGCCATAGGCAACCATGCCACCAGAGTCGGCGGTAATAGGGACAACCTGCATGCCCTTGGGTGCAATCTGGCTGAGCACGTTGCCATAGACAAAGGTCTCGCAGAGAAGACCAGGCCGCTCGGTGATGTCATTGCGGGCGGGGCTCCAGTCGTTGACAAACAGCTCGAGGGTCTTGTTCAGGCCGTCTGTGGAGCCGACCGTCAAGATGACCTCGGCGCCGTCCTTGTAGGGCACATTGGGATGCAAGTGCTCGCGCGTGAACTCGCGGATCCAGGCCTTGAGGGGAGGGTAGCCGTCGGCATTTCCATACTGCAGGGCCGTTGCAAGATCAATCTTGTTGATGGGGGTGGTGCCTGGGGGTGCAGACTTGGGAATGAGCAGGTGAGCGGGCGCCTGGCGGTCTGACGGCGCAGATGAAGGAGATGAAGAAGAGGAAGAAGAGGAAGAGGAGGAAGAAGTAGGAGACGGAGAGGTGAGGTTGACAGCAGCGATCCGGTCTGTCACAAGAATGGCATCCTCATCATCGGCATCGACGCTCTGCTTGTTGGGCGACGGAGTCCAGCGCTCTGGCTTAGCAATCTTGGCCTCGAGCGTATCATATGGGAAGAACTGCACATTTGGCAGGCCTTTTCAAAACAAAAAGTTAGTATCTGGTTTTAACATGCGTATTATATGTGGCATCTACGTGACAAGACTCACCGCCGGCCAAGTTGCCGATACCCGGGATCTGGAAGAACTTGTAATACTCCTTCATTTTGCTAGTGACACGGAGCTTGGTGGTTTCGGCATAGAGGTGGGTCAGGTCGCGCGGTGCCGGCTTGACCCCGGCCAGACCGGCATCGACATCGGCGTCGGGTTCGGAGCACGAGTCATCGTAGACATCCGGGGAGAAGGCCGACGGCGGGCGGGATGCCGACAGCAAGGCCGAACCGGAGTCCGGCGATGCGGTCGAGCAGGTGAGCTGGGACTCGATCAGGGCGTCGATGGAGAAGTCCATGGCGGCCATGTTGTTGAGAGTGGTGGTTGAAGATGCAAATATGCAAAGATACAAAGGCGAGAGGATGAGTGGTGAAGATAAGAGAGAGGCCAAGATAACGGAGGAACGGGGGTTGGCCCGAGTCAGCAGGATGAGGAAAGAGGTATGTAAGCCGTCCAGCTGCCTGGGCGTCGGCGGCAGTCGGTATCAGTGGGTGCAAGGAGGGCGTGTGCGTGCGTGAGTGTGCGTGCGTGCCAGTGATGGTAGAACGGAAGGAACCCGAGTGGGCGAGAAATATGACTGAGATAAAGATAACAGCGGTATTGACAAGGGAAGGCACGAAGGGCGTAGTCTTTAAAGATGGGGGGTGGGGGGGGGCACTAAAGAGGACAGAGACGCACAGAGTACTCGGGGAAGGAAGCAACAGCCAGATAAAAATAAAAATAAATGTAGGGAAGGAACGACCGAGAGCACACAAGTACACAAGCAAATGCACGGATACAAGGAAGAATCAAACAAGAACCAGAGAAGAACTTAGGGCGAGCCGGCCAAAGCACTGACGGAACATATGGAGGCATGGACTAACAAATGTTGGCATTATAAATCAAGAGCCACACCAGCAGACGAGCTAGAACTACGGCAAGGCGAAGCACCTCGGTCGGTGGAGATGTGATCCTGGGCGCAGGAACAAGGGCGGCCACTGCGGTAGCTATTTTATGACCAGAAAACAAAAAAAGAGCATTTAAATAATCAGTGATTTTTTATAAAATTTGCTAAACCAGTCTGTATTCAATTTGTTATTTCTGCGCATTCAGTTGTTGCGACATAAGAACAACAGCGAGGCGTGCCTGGCAGAAAAATGGGTCCAATACCGGAGACTTACACTTGCCATGCTTATCGTCGTTTGACAGGTCTCACCAGTATTAACTATTAAATAATCATATTTTATTTAATTATGCGGAACATCTCATGCACTCCGTGGGCCGGAGATAGCTTATGGGGCACGATAAGGCGATAAGTGCGGGAAAGCACCCAATACAAAGACGACAGCGACCGCAAAGTCGACGCAAGAGCAAGAACGTATGGCCAATAGCGCTAATCGGGAAGGCGCCCTTGTGAGCTTGCTTGCGCTTTCCAAATACAGAGCACACATATTTTGGATCGACCGGCCGGATTGACCTTCCTCTTCGGCATGGCGGCAGGCAAGGCTAGAGCCAGCACACGACCGCCTACAGAGTAGATACAGCGCACGCGACTGCACTGTAGAGCAAGTCAAATTACTACCCTACTGCTGCAGCCTGCTGACAAAGAATTGCATGTACGCCGTTGTGAAAACTTCTCACGGAAGCCCGGCGGATGTATGAGATAAAGCGTGTACTCTGTATGAACGTGAGCGCAACCAGCCCGTGCAGCAGTGACGAAGCAGAGGGAGGAACGGGAATGTCGACAAACGGGGTCGCTGTCATTGATAATCAAGTATAAATAAGGACAGCGACGATATGAAAAAATTCCTGGATGATGTCTTGTGCGATCTTATCAGTTCTATTGTCTTGCATGAAGCATGCGTGGAGTGAATATAATCTGCCCAGGCGGGATGGGATACATGCTGTGCATACACAAAAGCGCAGAGTATTATGCAGCTGTAGGGGGGTGACAGGGGCTCACCGCTCTTAAGCCTCAGGGCGTGGCGCCAGTGTGCTCAGACTTGGCATCCCCTGCGGCTGCCTGGTCCAATGCACTTGCTTCGGGGTCGTAGATAAAGCCAAGCTCCTCCAGCGTCGTCGCCGTGCGGCCCATATCCTCAAACTTGCCCTTGCCCAGCGGCGTGATCTTGCGCATCCAGAGCAGCCGGTCGTCCCATTTCGGCGGCTCTTTGCCGGCCCGCGATGCTGCGCGGTCGCCGTCCATGATGCGCTTGTATGTGGCATTGATGTATTTGCCGTCGTCGCCCGACACCCAGACATGGTACGCCGGCCCGCGCACCTTTTCGGTCTCGCGCTCCCACTCCTCCATCTCGGCCTTGGACGGCAGTGCCAGCGTGTTGGCCCACAGCCGTGCGAGAATGGCCGACTGTGCCTGTGCCAGCGGGTAGGGGATGACCTTGATCGGCAGGCTCAGGAACGCCAGTGTCGGGTGGTCGATGTGGATCATGTCGTCGTATAGCCGGTGCACGCGCCGGCCGGTCGTCAGCATGGGGCTTAGACCCTCGGGTGTCTTTTCGCCGTCTGCCGGCTTCTCCTTTTCCAAAAAGGGAAGCGAGAACAGGAACCCTGTGCAAAATACCACAGCGTCGACGCTGGCGATCACACGCCCGTCGGCTAGCCGCACGCCGCGCTCCTCAACGAGGAACTCCTTGATCTCCGGCACTTCCTCGACCTCGACAAACCGGCCAAGAGCCTCCTCGGCAGATGGCGAGTGCACCGACAGGTAGATGGGCCGCTCGCTGACCTGGTTGATCTGGCTTGCAATATCCAGGCCCGAGGCAGAGTTGCCTACGACGACCACTCTCTTGCCCTTGAACTGCTCCGGGTTGCGATACCGCTTGGAGTGTGAAATGACGCTGGGATGCGCCTTGTGGAACTCGTCGATCCTGGCAATGGCCGGCACAAACGTAGTCTCGTAGTGTCCGTGGGCCACAATCACGGCATCGAACGTCTCGACCGACTTGGACCCGTCGCTTGTGTTTGTGGTGTGGATCTCCCAGCTGTCCACAGCCTCGCTGCCACTCTCGTTGATCTCGCTCGGCCGCTGCAGAAGGCGGATGTCGTCCACATTTGTTCCAAAGCGTATCAGGTGCCGCACCTCCTGCGAGCAGCTGACGAGGTATTCCTGGATGGTCTGGCGCGTGGGGAATATAAGCAATGGCTTGTCTGGATGCGCTGCCTTGTAAAAGTCGGCAATCGGCAGATCTGTGAAGCCCATCAATGGGTGAGGGATGTTGACGTAGAGCGAGTCGTACATTGCCGTCGGGAACTCGGGAGCTGCAGGCCCGCTGCCCGGCTCCGGCCTCAGCTGCACCGGCGCGTCTGGCGGGAAGTACGGGCTCACTTGCGGAATCGGGTTCTGTGGCGTTGCCTCGGACGTGTGGTTCCAGATGCCGCCGACCTCGGGCCGCCGCTCGTAAACGACCACCCGGTCATACACGCCCTGGCCGGCCATGTACCGTGCCGCCGCGAGACCGCTCGAGCCGGCGCCGATAATGGCCACGCTCCGGACCGCAAATCTCTGAGAAGCCATTTGAGTGGCGGGATGTGATGTAGATGTGATGTAGATGTGATGTAGATGTGATATAAAACAAACAGAAAGATTTCGAGACAGACCTCGTCGACCTCGCTTCTCACTTCTTGACCGGACACTTCTCCGACACCAGACGAGAGCCCGCCCAAAATCAAGCCACTTTATGTAAAGTGGAAAAAGCCGGGACGACGTGCAACGGCTCTTTGGCGGATAGCTGCTCAGTCTTTCAGTCTTTCAGTTTCTAGTCTCTTGAAATATGGGACGACTGCTCGTCTGTATCCTGTATTCTTTTTTGTGATGTTGCAGAGCTTGTCGGCCTCAAATCGTGTATTCCCGCAGGCTGTATCCGGAGGATCACACCAAGGGTTCATCGCGACCCGTAAACAAAGCACCGGTGCGGTGCTCTTGGACGCGAGATCGGCTTCTCCCGACAGGTATAGTGGACTGTAAAAAATTGGTGTGCCCAGAGTAATACAGGCGCAAAAGTGACAAGCAAAATGATGTGATTTGCTTGGTGTGCTGGTGTAGTCGAGGTGGGTTAAAGTGGAACCTGTTTCTGCCGCCGGCCGTATGCGCATTTGACGACGGGTGTTTGACGGCTTGGACGCATCGGGCTCACCGCCTTTATTGCCAGTCCCACCTTTTCTTCATCTCATACCCAAATCCAAATGGAGCTGGCGCGCATATGTGGAGCCAATTGCCAACTCCCAGCCGCGTGCGAACAAGCTCCTTCCTTCTCGGCCACAGGCGCGTTGCATGACGAGGCTTAAGCAGACGTCGTTGCACGAAACACCAGCTTGCACGCTCTCGACCGGTCGGCCCTTTTGATGCATTCACGACACAACTCCTAGACCGATCTCAAAAATAAGATAAAATCAAGCAGTATTGTGTCTGCTTCTCTCTTCATTCACAGCAGCCCAACAACCTCGACAACGCGACCACAGCACGCCGAGTTCCAACAGCTTCAAATTTTCGCCTCGATCAACATCGCCAGCACTTTGCCATGAACTATATCAAACCGAACCTACCTTGATACCACGCATCTATAGCCTTGAACAGACTCGGCATTCAATTCACTTCTGATGGCCTCAGGGCCCGCTGACCCGGCCGGCGCCGGCGGCAACGGCATTGGATTTTCGACGCCCGTATCTAATATACTCGCCGCGTCGACAATCACGCCAATCGCCCAGCTAGGACCGCACCTGGCCACCGAGAGTCAAAAGACAGCTCTCGCAGTCCGTGGCGAAGTCACGATTGTGTGGCCGTTCAACTCTGTCAAGCGGTCTCTTGCCTTTTTGCTCGCCGAACCCGATGTCCGTCTGCGCCGTCAAAAGGGCCAGATTCGCGTCCAGCTCAACGGCGCCTGTGCCGCAGCCGTCGCCAAGACCGGCCTCGGCAGCGGTGATGAGCTGCTTCTCAGTCTCGACAGTGCATCTTGGGGTAAGGACGAGTCGTCTCTGAACCTCCCAGGCTCGCGCGTTGAGTGGCAGCTCGAGTTTTGCAGCCGGTTTGTTCTGCAGGCAAAACTGGGCGACGACCAGGAGACCCGTGATATCCTGGTAGATGGGCAGGAGGAGGAGCAGGAGGAGCAGGAGGAACTTGAGGAAACTCTGGAAGAGGAACGGCTGGGAGAGCTAGTCGACGACCATGCAGCACATGGCAGCTTTTCCCACGGCAGCACCCAGCCGTCCACGCCGCGAGTCTCAGATCAGCTTTACCACGCAAGGCCACACCTCCCCTTTCTCAACAACGAAGAATTCGCCTCGCCGGCCTTTCTCAAACGCGCACGAATATCGTTTGGCTCCCTATACGAGCCTGGCTACGACATCTTTGAAGACGACGGCGGTGTGCGTGGCAGGGGCCGGAAGAGGACGCGCTTTGGCCGGCCGAGCAATGCCTGGCGCTACAGCAGTGTGTCTGTCAGCCCAGAGCCCGAACCTCAGCCCCAGCCGGACGAAGAAGAAGAACAGACACCCAAGAGCGAAGCTGCCGAGGCTGCAACCCCAAAGACGACAGCACCACCAGCTCAATCAGCTCCGACTGGACTCGATGCGCCCTCGTCACCACCCGCCCTGGGAATGGCTACACCCACACCTGCGCCACGACCCCAGCCGACCGAGGATCCAGCACCACTAGCACCACCAGCACCACCAGCGACTGTCGAACAACCCGCTATAGAAAACGTGCAAGAGCCGCCAGCCCCCATCCCTGTCCCCGAAGTCACATCCCAAGAGCCCAGCGGCATTCCCAACCCCTTTTCGGTCTCTCGGGCAGCGCCCCCGACGCCGACATCAGCTCTTTTTGGCGTTTCAAGCTTTTCCATGGCCGGCGACCCATTTGGCACAGCCCTAACCCCTTCTACTTCTGCAGTTGCCGATACGATGGGTTTTGTTGCCGATGACACTCTTTTCAACGACCACGTGCGCTTCTCATTTGGTGGGCACCCGGTTGGACTTCAGCAGCAGCAGCAGCAGCAGCAGCACCCTCTTGATACTTCCGCTTCCTTGGCTGATGAGTCCTTTGGAAGCCAGTTTCAGTACCCAGACCCACCTTCTCAGATCGCCTCCTATACCTCGCACAGCACACCCTTTGACAGCAGCTTTGGGGATGCAATCCCTCTACCAGTCTCGACGGGAGCACCATCTGCGTCATCAGCTGAACTTGTTCCGTCTCTCACCAATGTACCCCAGGATCATGTGATGGTCTGGCCCATTAGTGTGCCAGTGCTGGATACACAGTACTCAGAGGGGCATGTTTCGGCCAACAGCAATCCATTTTCTCAGCCAGCAGTCGTGGAGCCCATTGTTGCATCGGTAACTGCCCTTACCGAGGGTGTCTTTGAGGACCAGCCGGCCACTGTGTCTGATCTGCCTCGTGAAATGGACGATTACGGAGACAACGACATACGCTATCAAAACGAGGCCGAAGAGGAGATGGTTGATATGGAAGAGGGGCCCCCAAGTGAGCCCGACACTGGCTTCGAGCAACTCGAGTCGGACGAGCCGGAAGAGGCCGAGCCCAAAGACCATCTGCTTGAAGCTGACATTGACGAGGATGCCGATGGCGACGACGATGACGATCAGCAAGGCGCCGATGATGTTGATGATGACTACAACGAGGACGAAGATGTTGGCGAGCCAACCGACCAGCCTGGCGACGATTACGACATGCGCAATTATGCCAATATCGACGATGATATTGAGGGTGACGATATCCCTCGGCAGGCCGAAGTCGCCACTCTAGAGGATGAAGACGAGGATGAAGATGAGGATGGTTGTGAAGAAGGTGAGGGTGATGATGAAGTCGACGACGACGACGAAGAGGAGTACGGCTCTATTGAAGAGGCAGAGACCAAGCCCTACAATCCCTTCTTGGCTCCGCAGCACGGACAGTCAGCCAGCCAAGATTACGACGAAGAGGCCGAGGACTACGACGAAGAGGAAGATGGAGAAGGCGAGGAAGAAGGCGAGGATGGCCTGGATGATAGGGATATGGAGGACGGAGATTCAGAGGATGAAGATGTGGAAGACGAGGAATACGACGAGGACGAGGACGAGGACGAGGACGAAGAAGCATACCACCAGGCACAGACAGGCTTCCAACAGCCGCAGATGTACCCGCCATCACGACCAAATCCAAGCGAGCCCGTGGTGATTGATCTTCTGTCCGACTCGGACGACGATGAACCGCCCCCCCCAAAGCAAACGGTGGCAGTCTCAAGCCTGCCAGACCTGCCTACGGAGGAGGCCACTGAGGAAGCCACGGAAGAGGAGTATGACGAGGAAGAAGTCGAAGATGGGGAGGGTGACTACGACGTCGAGCCACAGCCTGGCGTGCAAGAGGACGCAGATTATGGCTATGACGAGGAGAGCGAAGGAGAAGGAGAAGGAGAAGAAGGCATATACGAGGATGATGCTGAGGAGGATTTCGAGGAGGATGTCGAGGAGGATGTCGAGGAGGATGTCGAGGAGGATGTCGAGGAGGATGTCAGTGTGGATGTTGAGGAAGATGTTGAGGAAGATGCCGAAGCAGATGCCGAAGCGGATCTTGAAGAAAATGAGTTTGCGGCTCCTCAAGTACAAGATATCGCCGAGCACTCCCAAGACGCAGAAGCCGCCGCAGAGAACACGCACAACGAGAGCAAGCAGCAGGAGCCTCTGCAGAAGGAATCATCACCTGGGGGCGATGAGCTCGAGGCTGAGCTGGAAGCAGAACTGGAGGCTGAGCTTGAGGCTGAGCAAGACCAAACACGCAATGCGGTCGAGAAAATAGAACAAGCCAAGGATGTTCCATCTCAAGAACTAGCCGAGGAGGCATCTCTCGCCCCGGTTCTGGTCGTCGAGCCCGATGCACCTGCACCCCAAGAGGAGACATTCGGCGATCATGGCCAGGAGGCCAACGAGAATCTAGATCCTCCCGAACCTCTGCAGGTCGATGGGCAGTCAGATCAGGCCGACAACGATGTTGCCATGTCTGAGGATATCTCTTCCAAGGCACGCCTGGACAATCAACCCATCGGCGAGCCGGCCGAAGAAACAGAACCGCCAAGAGAGCCATCGGCAGTCGTTTCAGAGACTCCTTTTTCACCCCCAGAAACGCAACAAGCCATAGATATTGAGATCGATAAAGAAGAGCCCGTTTCACTGCCGCAGGAAACTGAGGCCATTGCCACCGAGCCTGTTGAGTCAACTGTCGACCACGTCGAGATCCCAGCCGTCGTCATATCAGCTGCAGAGCCCACGACTCTGCCGACGCCAGCCCAGACACAGGATGCCGTTGACGTGCACCAAGCTGCAGCGCAAGCCTATGACGCGAGCACATCCGAGGAGATTGATATCGACAGCCAGATCCAGAGCCAGATAATGTCCGAGATGGTGATGAGCTTCGACTATGAACATCGCCCAGATATCGATATGCAAAGCGTGGCTAGCAGCGATGGTGGCGATGTCGATATGGAGAACCGCGCCGAGAGAACCGAGATGGCCGACGAGGACCGCATGATAGACGAAGATCCAGCCACCCCTACTGCTTCTGCAGCCCTCGTCGTTCCAGCTGACGAAGACGCGATGGATGTTGATGCCGGCACAGATGTCGACATGGAAAGCATCGCGTCAGAGCATCCCGCTGCCGTTATTGAGGATGCTGGCGAGGCAATCCTCGCCCAAGATGACCACATCACGGAAGGCAAAGTCGCGGAGGTGGATCTGGACCAGACTTTGGAGTTACACCAGGAGCACGATAAACAACGCCAGCAAACGCCGACCCAGTCCATTGCGCCCACGACAGAAAGTATCGCAGATGAGCAGCAGCAGCAGCAGCAGCAGGAACTTCAGTCATCCCCATCAGCATCTACAACCGCCGAGAGTCGCCACAGAATGTCGCTTCGGTCGAATGCCCGGTCTGTCGAAAAGAGCGCCAGCCCACAGCCGAACCTCGAGGATACATCTCTTACAACGGCGCTAGCATCCGCACCGGAGCCATCGGCTGGATCGCCAGAGCCGTCTGATGCCAGCATTCTCCTCGCCCGTGCTTCTACGATGCGGCGCTCCAAGAGAGCCCGGGCGCAGAGCAGAGCGTCTGCTACTCAGGAACCAGGTGGCGGGGAAGACAGCCAGCAAGGCCAAGCAGTCCAAGCCGAGTCAGGGACAGAATATGCACCAGCAAAGTCGCTGTCTGCAAAGGCGTCGGCGTCGGCCATGGCGGCAGCTATTGGCACGCCGTCAAAGGAGGCAGGCGCGGCAGACCAGGGAGGCGAAGCTGCCGTTAATGATGGCGACGTTAGTGTTCTCCTGGCCCGCGCAGCAACGTCTAAGAAACGGGCTGCTCAGGATAAGACGGTCGCCATGCCGGCCCCTGCGCCGTCCTCTGCCCCTGCCGGCTTAGCCCCCCCTCCAGCGACCACCCTCAGCCGCCCACGGCTGTCAATGGCAGAAGTCAAGCTCGCTCTGGACCGCAGCCGCGATCTGATGCCTGAATGCGTCCCGCTGCGCAACCTGCGTCCAAACATTAATACTTTGCTGGACGTGGCCGTCGTGGCTACGACGTCATCGGCCGATGACCCGCCTCAACGCACGCGCACGCGACAATATGCCATGTCGTTCACGGTCACAGACCCCTCGCTCGTCGAACATGTCTCTGCATCGCGTCACCATCTGAACTTTTATGCCAAGGATGCCAAAGACATCAAGGCCAGCGGTGATAAGACACCATCGCCTATCGATATCGATGCTGTTGCCGAGGTCAAGCTGTTCCGTGCGCACAAGGACTCGCTACCGTCATTCCGCGTGGGAGACGGTCTCTTGCTGCGCCGCTTCCAGGTCGTTGCTATCCATGATAAGGGATTCGGACTACAGTCGACAGATGAAAGCGCCTATGCCGTGTTCCCGCGGCGTGCAGCAGTGGAGGGCGGTGCTCCGGACAGCGTCCCTGATGCTGTTGCCGGCGAGCAGCCTTCCCCGACCGCAGACGATGCAGGACAGCCACTGGCCGAGGCATCGGCAGAGGCGGTGCCGACGCCGTCGCCGTCACCCGAGCCGCGAATCAACGGCCCGCCCGTAGAGGACATGGGCCGCGAGGCTCAGTACATCAGTCTGCTCAAGCAGTGGTACCAGCTTCTAGACGAAGGTGCCCGTGCGCAGCTGGCCGCCGCCAATGCGAGATTCGCGGCTGTCGACGAAGCGCAGCGTGAGGCACGGAAAGAGTAAGAAAGTGAGAGAGCGAAAGAGAAGAAGCGGAAAAAAGAGAATAGGGAGGGGGGTTACTGATATAGATTTAAGCGCCATACTCGGGGAAGATATACCCAGCACCACACCAGTGCACATTAAACAATCAGAACAATGCAAAGATGATATCCAAAGTATCCAAGATTAAAAGACACGGAACGGCAGCGAAAACTGTGCCCGCGAAATACGACTACCATCGTCTATTGATGCTCTGAAGGGTATGTAAAGAATGAGTACAATATAATGCGAAGCAGAGAGAGGAAGGGAATGAGAAACTAAGAAGCTCGGAAACCGATGTCGGTAAAAGCAGACCCCAAAAACAATGCGCCGTCTTTTGATGCAGTTTGAAACATTGATGACAAGACAAAATAAGAGTAAGAAAGAAATTAAAAATTGAGCAAATCTCACTGGAGATCCATCCACGAGTTGAGTAGATCCATCTCGCCAAACATGCTCTGGTCGTTGAGATCCATGGAGTTCTTATCGCCGCTACTGCTGCTCATACCCAGATCGAGGTCGCCCAGATCGCCCAGCCCGTTAAGACTGCCGAGATCGCCTAGGTCGCCAAGGTCGCCTAGATCACCCGCAGAGCCGCTGAGCCCTGCTGTGCCAGGCCCTCCGTCAAGCCCGCCACCTGGCAGACTGGTAGAATCAACGCCGTCCAGTCCCGTCGTGGCGTCGTCTTGGCCAGGCACGCCCGTAACCGCCGTGACCAAGTCTATGGCGGCGCTATCCAGGCCCGCAGCAGCAGCCGCAGCAACCGCGGCATCCAGTCCGGCGGACAGGTCAGACTGTGCTGGTGGCGGCGGGGGCGGTGGCGGCGCCATTTGGGCCTCTACCTTTCTGTGCAGCCGCACAACGGCTTCGGCCATGGCAATGTCGGCCGGATCGCGCGACCGCTGGATCTTCTTCCACTCCTCGGCCTTGAACGCCAGGGCTTGGCGTAGCGATATGCGCCGCTGTACCGACGCTGTGTTGGCTACGACAGAGCCGGCCAAGACGCGCTGCTCGTGGTGCTGCTGGTTGCCATCTGCATCAACGCCTTCGTTTGCATTGTCAGGTCCAGGCCCATCGCCATCGACGAGGACGTACAGCGAGTCTGGGGACGGCTCATTGGTGACGTCGGCAGCACAGATCAGGGCACATGCAACATCATAAACAATGCTGCCATTGCCGGCTTCGGTCTGCCGCTGCACCTCGTCCAGAATGAGCTGCAGAGTCCGGGGCGCGCCAATCAGGCCCACTCCAGTCACAAACTGGCGATGGGTGTACGACGTCGGCATGACGTTGGCGCCGGTGTGCAGGCTCCATAGGACAAAGTTGGTCATTGTCTGGCGAACAGCAACGTAGAGGCCCCCTGCGGTTGGCACACATCCACTGTTGCCTGTGCTGCTATTTGCAGAGCTAGAGCTGCTTCGAGCCCAATTCACAAGCTCGTTATGCTCGGCCGCTGCCGTACGCCGCGATCTCGGAATGCTCTGCTTGAGCGCGTTCAGCAAAGGGTCGACATCCTCGTTCCGCGGATCATGCGCCTGGAAGATGAGCAGGGCATGTTCGAGAGGCTTGGCCACAATGTTAAGCAATGCCGTAAGCATGAGGCTTGCCTCACTTGAAATCGACACTGGCTGCAGGATGAGCTGCAGAATACGTATAATGGCCTTTTGCTCAACAGGCTTGTCGACTCTGAGAGCGCTCGATAAGTATGTCAGAGCCGTGACGAGGGATGGCAGCAAGAACGTATCGACGAGGTACTCTATGCCAATCTTGAGCGCCTCCTCCTTCAGAGCACCAGTGCTTGTGGCCTGGATAATCTGCTGGAACAGCGTTGGTGTAAGCATGTAGAACTGCTGGGGTGGGCAGGATGCCATGAGATCGTCACTGAGACCGCCAGCCTCGGTATCGAATAGGCCGCGGATCCAGCTGCCAAGATTCTCCCGCTCCTGGTCCGACAGCTCAACAAGTGTACGGCTCTGAGGCCCAACACTGAGAACCTTGGCCACAAACGAGTCTGGTGACCACTGGATGCCCAGGTCGGCAATAGACAGGTCGTAGCGGTAAACAAGGGCCAAGAGCAAAATAAGGACAGAGCCAAACTCCTCGTACACGGGCTGATACTCGCTCTGGTCGTCTTCGTAGCGCCAGCCGTCAAGAAGCTGGCATAGGGGGTACAGGATGGCTGATGGGCGGTCAAAGAGGAGGAGCACGTCAAACGCAAGCGGTTTTTTTACTAGACTGTTGCACAGGTTCTTGAGGATGGCCGTCTCGTGCGTGCGGCAGAGGTGGCCGAGAATCTCGACCAGAGCCTGGCTGACGGCACCCACGTTGCCGTCCATGTTGTCTAGCTGGCCAATCAGCACATCGATTTGGCCATAGTCTCCCATGCACTGTTGCACGAGCTGCTGCTTTGTGTAGCGGCCGCCGGCTGGCAGACTCTGGTAGGTCATTTCGCCCAGGAGTGTCTCGATGCTTGATTCAGGAATCAAGCCGTGCAGACAGCATGAAAAGCAAAAGTCCTGGCGCACACTGTCGGTGAAAGTGTTGGCGTTCTGGTTATCATCAAACATGGATGACATGGTAGGAAACGCATTGGTATCGACGAGACCAAGGGCTTCGGAGATGCAAAACTGCGGGCTAAACTGGTAGGAGGGCGATGCAGCCAAGGATGCCAGAAGCAGAGGGACCTTGTTGATCAGGTATGACCGCAGCAGATGCGCAGACGTCTGTGTCTCTCGACGGAACACGGCGTTGGCAAGAACATCAAACGATGCGAGGATCAGGTCTATGGCGGTGGATTGCAGATCACCCTGGTACCGGTTGTGCAGATATGCAAAGATGGATGCATCATCGATGAGTGGCCGACCAACAAGCTAGCGAGTTAGTTTTATACTATTGATAGTAGCAAGTCAGAGTAGCAGGTAGCACAGCTAAACTTACAGCAGCATTCAAGTAGATGTAGAGGCCCGCGCGCGAATTGCGGATGGGCAGTTCGGGAATGGCTAAATTCTGCAGACCAACCGTCGAGTCCAGCAAGTCATGAATGTTGTCGTTGGCCTGCTCTTCCTTGCCCTTGTCTTGGTCGTGCTGACCGAGAAAATCGGAGCAGAACTGGTCGAGCCGAGCAGCTGCCGCGGCAGAGGCATGTGAGACAATGCTGGTGAAGCCCGGCATGGTGCTGGACAAGGTCTTGCGCGCATCCTTGGCATACGGCTGCTTGAGTGTCTCGAGAACAATCGGGTCGTCCAGCACGGCCAGCAGCAGCATCACAAAGGCCGTCCGGCAGGACTCCATGCCGGCCTGCTTGAAGGCCTGCTCCGAGAGGTCTGTGGGCACTAGTGCAGCTGTCGCAAAAGACGATGCGGCCGCCGCAAAGAGCTGCATCCAAGCCGATATGGTCATGACCGCTGCGAGCGCGCTCTTCTTCCCCCGAATAGCGTTTTCATGGCGCACGGCATGGACAATGCGGTAGAACATGGTCTCCTCGTTGTTAAAAGAGCTACCCCATATGACAGATGCAGCGCCCGGAGCACTTGCAGTTGTAGCAGAAGCTGAAGCAGAAGCAGAAGACGTGGGCGCAGCTGTACCGTCGGAGTTTTTGCTGCTCCCACTGGAGTCTCCTATTGCTGCCGCTGCTATGGCAGCTTCCTTGCGCACTGCTTGCGACGACGAGTACCGATACAGGCCCTGCAGGATGGAGATGATGTCCACATATCCGAGCTGCAGGAGAACCTTGAGGTAGGCCGGGATGCGAGGGTCAATGGGCGCCTCGCAGACATTGGCCGGAGATATTCTCAGCTGGGGCTGTGTCTTTGCCGATGGGCGCAAGAATATGTCGACGAGGATGACAGGCGATATTGGGTGTTTGCGCCGCTGGACGGGCGCGAACTTGGCAAAGCGATCGACGTCGAGGCGTGTCTGGAGACAGCGGCGGATGAACCTGACCCATTGCTGTGCGTGATCGACGTTGGGAACATAGGCGATGCTGTCGCCAGACTTGTATCGTGCAGAGTCTGCTGGCTCCGGAGATGTTTGGTGAGGCATTGTTCGAGTCGGAGGAGAGTCGGAAGAGAGTCGGGAGAGAGCAATCGGGGAGTATATCGCAACTGGAAGTGATGGGCTGATCAAGAGGTCGTGATAATATTTCCAATGTCGTGATGCTGCCACAGAAAGGGGACCGGCTCGTGCTCGCTGGCCGGTGCGGTGCGAATGACAAGGACGATGCGGTCCGAAGGGTGAATCGAAGGCAGCACGAGCGTGGTGTGCGCCGAGTCGGAGTAAAGCTTGGAAGGATGCGGATGACTGAAATACCAAACAAGAAGAACCCCAAAAAGCCTCAAGAAGCGTTCTCAAAAAGGATGTCAGCCTAGAACCATGATAAGAAAGCCACAGAGGTGGTGATGTGGTTCAAAGGCAGTGACGTGGGTCGCTGTTTCCTCTCTAGGATGTTTTGTAGGGAGCTCCTTCCGTGATGCGCGAAAGATGGAGCGCGCGCAAGTGTACGCCGTAGAGCGATGGACCGTGCTTCAAAGGGAAGAGTGTGGCTGACTGGTGTGGCGCCAGGAGCTTGCCATCACCGCGGTAAAGTGGATACTATTGTGATGTAAGTGCTGTTGTGATTAATATTCGGAGCTCATCTTAAATGATTATGTAATCAGCACTGTTGATTAATCGGTTGACTATGATCGTTGAGTTTTAGAGCTCGTAACCTGATATCGTGGGATGAGTTCTAAAAAAAAAAAATATGGCGGTTGTCAATATATCTCTATAAGTCTTTCTATTCTGGCAAAGACATGTCTGTGAAGCACTGGCTCTGGATCTCGTCGTTGTACCCGAGCACTCTGCATTACGAAAAAATACAACAATAGAAGAGTAAAGTATGAAATAAGAGATATAAATAAAATAAAAGGCCAGTGACAAGTACAGACTGCAACGGCGCATGCTTGTGCTGATTTGGGGCACACTGTTCGGGATCAGCAAAGTGGGAGCTGCATTGTGTGTACAACCGTGCAGAAAATGCCGATGCTGATCTGTGACGGCGGCCGCGACGATCGACACCGGTCCAGTGTCTAAAGAGGTCAATGATTTATGGATGGAAACAGACGCGTCGTGCCACTCGTATGATGATCTTCACTGGTGTCTCTGGTACTTGGCCATGGCAGCTGAAAGATTAGAGCACATCAGAACCAAATGTAAATAGATGGGCATTGTTGCATATGTTTAGGTGCTTAGGTGCTCAGGTCTGAAAACCTTAAAGTCAAGCAACGGCGGCCGGTTCGCAAGTCCGTCAGTGCCGAGGAGTGCGGATCCTGCTGGCATGAGACTCACTTGGAAGTTCGTGGATGTTCGTGGATGGAGATAACCTCGGGTCGAGGCCTCTGCACAGCTCAAATGCAACCTGTGTTGGGTGCATTGGGCCCGGTGCCATTCTCTGCATGTTCCCTGTCTTGTATTACGTGGGAGTCCGAGAGAGATAAGCAACAGGCACTGTGTGTGGCCGAGAGAATGCGGAAATAAGCCACCAAAGAGAGAAAGAGGAAAGGTGGGAATACCAGAGGGAAGCGGACAAGAGAGGAAATGATGGTCATTCGGGGGACCCGTCGACTATATGTTGTCTGACAGGATTGGTGGGCACTTTATGCGTACTATATACTGATGTATAGGCTTCTTGTAAAAATGTCTGCCGTCCGACGAGGCTGGCTCGACGTGAAGAGAAGGCCAACCAGCAATGTCAAGGATGCAGCAATATTGTGTGGAACGTGTGCAGTAGAAAGGCGTGTATTCCGATACCCAAATAGGATATAGAAGATATAGATACTCTAAAATGAAAACCCAAATCACGCATGCAATGCAAGCGAACACAAACAAGCAAGCAAACGAAACAACGAAAGAAAGAAGCAGCCCAGTAACAAGCAAACAATAAATAAGCAAACAAGCAAGCAAGCACTCAGCTAAACAGACGAACCAAAAGAAATGACAAACAAGACAAGCAGTGTAATAGTAACGCCGACCTATGCGTCTTGTAACCTCACAGATTGTGGTCATGATCGAATCATAAGGCCACTTATGCTTCCCTCAGCGTCGTGTGCTTTTCGGTCCTCCTTCCAATAACTCCAGTACACAAGGAACACAAAAACTTAAAGACTCAGACTTCAGTAGCAATCCCAAGCCCAGACCGGCTTCATTTGAAAGAACGAGAGCGGAAAGACATCCCAGACTTGTGCAATGTGAAGATCCCTGCAAATCGCCGCCACACAGTTACACGGGCAGATAGACACCCACGCTCGTCCCAAATCGTGCGAGCATCTGCCCGTCTGCGTTGCACTGGCTGAAGGCGACTTCAAAACTTCCAACTCGACTAGAAGCTAGCCCTTGAAAAGTCATCAAAGAGCTACTCTTGCTCTCTCTTGATGTTGGGCCCGCGGGCGTTGCTGCCGACACTGCCAGGAGCGCGAGGACCCAGCATCCAGTCCTGCATAGCAAGCCATTCGCTCCACTTCTGTTCGGCATTGACAATCTCTTCTTCCGAGACGTTTTGCAACGGCCGCAAGAAGGGCACCGTTTGGCTCTCGTCCATGTCATAATCTGCCTTGACTTTGAGCCAGTTCTCACTCTTGGCCGCAAACAGGTAGTTGCGGCGCTCTGCCTCGAGAACAGGGCCGATGCCGGCCATCCAGTCGTCGCCGAAGAAGCCGTGCAGCACGGCAGGGAAATCAAAGGCGGTCGCGATTAGGCGGCGAATGTAGGGCACGAGAGTGACAAAGGCGCCGGGCTGGGCGCTGCCGCCGCCCGCAGCTCCTGCTGCTGCCCGGGAGGAAGAAGAAGCTCCACCAGCACTAAGACCACTCATGCCCATATTCGGGGTTCCGGGTGTCGAGCTTCGTGGCTTGGAGGACAAGACCGGGTGGACGGGTCGTTGAAACGGTAGCTGGATGTTGACAAAGGCGGCGACAGCCTGAACCGGGGCCGAATACTGGGCATGGTCGAGGAAATACCGCACGCACGACTGATTCTGAACATGCCACTCAAAAATGTCGAACTGGGCATCGACAAATGGCTGAAAAGAAGAAGAGTTCGGGTTAACGCTGCCCTTATGGCTGGGGGTAAAGGATTGGCTATAGAAATAGGGATAGGGCTGTTGGGTAGATGCATCTGGCGGGGATGTGTGGTTTGAACGGTGAAAGCTGCTTTCGAAGGGGGAGAGGGGGGTGGCGGGATGGGAAGAGGATGGCGAGCGAGAGGCCGACGGTACGGCAGAAGGCGCATAACGCCCTGTATCTCTATCTGCGGTGCATGTGTTTGGGTCAAGACTGTAAGGAGATGGGTGTGCTACCTGTTCTTGTTGGAAGGAGAAGCTTCCTCCTGGGCGATTGAAAGCCATTGCAAGATCTGGTCGACGGCGATATTGACAAGATGAAGGTGATAACGAAACCGAAGGCGGCGCTTATGGAAAGGTGATGGTGGTAGATAACAACAAGACCGTAATGAAGTACAGGCGCGGTGATGTTATTTAATAGGGGGAACAAAGGGGTGCCCGGAACAGGTGCTTGATATATAGACGACGGAATGCAGACGACGCTGGAATATAGAAGCTTAGGGAGTTTCTATCATTCAAGCGGCCGACGATATGCGGACGTCAAGGTGGTGGATGGGCGACGGGATAGCAGGATAATGGTGCAGGGCAGAAGAGAATAAATATAAAAAGGGGCAGTAGGGCAGCAGATGCAGACGAGAGGGGCGGTGGAGGAAGGGCGGTTAATATATGTCGTTGATGAAGTTCAAGGTTTCTCAGAACCGAATTCCTGGTAACTGGAGGTGGACAGTAGATGGTGGTTGGTGTACAGCGTGTATGGCGTAAAGAAGACGATGGAGTGTAGATGGACGGCTGAGACAATATAGTAACAAGTCGAGTGTGGCGGGAACTATGTCGGTAAACAGAAGCAGCCCTGCCACGACGGACGTCTGCCGATGTGTGTATGCGAAATCTGTGTTTTTTTAATCCCTTTGGGGGGGCAGCTATAGCACGAGTGAGTATGCAGGTTGCCGACGGATCTGTCTGGCTTAGACGCTGGGCGTCTCTTCGGTGCAGAGAGCAGATGATCGCAGAGGTAATTAAATAAATAAAGTAGATGGTAATAGATGGTAGAAGCGGAAATGGGCCTAGACGTAAACAATATTGTTAGTAATGGGTCCCCGATACGGAAGGCATGCATCTATAAGACCATATTGGATGGGACGACTTCGGGATGCCCGCGAGCACCCTTAGACTCTAGGGTACAGAATATAGAGGCCACGAAGATCATAAATTCCAGAGGCCATGCAAGATACCGTGTGTAGTTGGGGTGTGCATGTGGAGTGTAGCGTGTTGAAAATGGGAGAACGCCGATATGGTGAGAAGGGCAATAGCAGCGAGGCGGCAAGAAGCGAGACATAGCGAGAAGACAGCCGGTACTTACTCAGTACTGAGACTCCGGGTCTGAGATTGGGAGTCTTGGAGTCTGCGGCCTAGGAACTTTTCAGAGCCTTAATGTGTTTGAGAGTCGAGGGTAGAGAGTGAAGAGACCCTGGTCGTGTGCAGCGAACAGGGTGCGATAATCAAGCTGAAAGGGTATAAATATGGACAAGGGTGGGTGTGTGGTCCAGTGAGAGTAGCCAGAGTAGCCAAAGTGCAGTCTAAAGAGTGTAGAGTAGTAGAGTAGTGAAGTGTAGTGAAGAGCAGTGAAGAGTAGTGAAGAGGTCGAGGGTGGCAAAGAAGCAGCAAAAAAAGGTGGGAAGTCTATGATGATATAATGACAGAATCGAGCATTGCAAGACCAGGGGAGGTAACGGCCGGGAACAGTCTATCCCTTTTGAAAATATGAATACTTGCAAGTCTAACTTGTGTCAACGTCGACGGGTAGCAAGTGATGCCGGTGAAAATGCAACGAACTGGCTTGAGCGGGTATGGCACGCTAGTTTTGAATCTTGAATGTCGACTTATACACAGGAGCAGGGGAGGTGTATGTTTAGTATCTCGAGGTAGAGGGATGTATGTACCTGACTACTCTGGTGAGGGGATGCAGAACGGCGAACGTCGAAGAAGGGGAGAGATGTAGGGCTTAGAGGCGAGGCGAGAGGGGGGGGTCGATTTAGCAAGGAGGATGGGAAAGAAGAGTGCAAGGGAAGCGGGATGTTGAAGTAGTACTCGAGAAAACGATGTACAGTAGTATGTAGTGACGAGTGGAAGGCGTGCAGAAGACAGCTGAAGTTTGATGGCAGGCATGGAGGGAGGAGGGGGACAAAAAGTGGTAGACAAGCTGTGAGGGCCCGAGATCTGCCTATAAGTGTAGATATAGTATGTATGGGGGGGGGGGGGGGGTCGATCACGATGAGCACAGAAGACACGAAGAATAAACTAGAAGAAGAAGAAACAAAGAAAGTTACAAGGAGGGATAAATTACCTGTCAAATATAAGAAATAATATATAAAATAGAATAAGAGACGCGAGCACAATGGGCAAGGGCAGAAGATGATATAAAAAGAGGAGCCAGCCAAGTTGGAGGGGGAGGTGGTGGACCGGGAGGATGTGAACGACGGCCAGGGCAGGACCAGGACCAAAGCGGACGGCGATCACAGCAAAGAGCACGGAGTAGAGATGGTAGTAGAGAGGGCAGTAGAGAGGGCAGTAGAGAGAGTGACCACTTGGCGAGCGTGGCTGTCGAGAAGGATGAAGGACACAGGTCAAAGGATGGGGGACCAAGTACAGAGGACTTTGACTTGCAAGGGCCATCCCGAAGCCGAGTAGAGGAGGGTGGAGGTCGACTATGTACAGTATTATGGTAGACAAGCCTCTTCTTCATCTCTCTGCCAATACTATGTGCACCTTTGGGAGAGATGGACACAAGGCGACAAGTACACGGTAACTTCTACTCCGTACAACTGAGTTGGTGAAGGTGACTGTGGGGGAGTGGAACCGTGGTCAAGCCCTTGGGGTGTATATTCTGGCGTAGGGTAAAAGGGGCGTGTTAGATGAAAAACGGGCTAGGGGGTGAATATTGAGATGGGGGATCTTTGACTTTTGTCGTTTTCGTCTTTTGTTTTTGTCTTTTGTCTTTAGTCTTTTGTCTTTTGTATTTTTATCTTCTTGTTCAGAGAGAAAGCCGTCGAGAATAAGACGAAAAGCTGCCTTGTTAGTCGTGAGATCCTGTTTGGGTGTCAAGGGAGGCCAGGGGCAGCTGGACCGGTCGGTATCTTGTCTGATAGATAGATAAATAATAATGATTAAAGGGCAAAGATTCAGGCCAGAGACAGGCTGGCCTTGTTCCTAAATATGACAGCATTTACACCGAAATAAGATGCCGAGCCCAGGATCGGAGATCAAGCTTTGGGTCGAAGAGGGAGACGGCGAAGAAAAGGTTAATTGTCGCGAAGAGGCACCCCGGGCCGGGGAACACTGTCCGGTTGGTCGATGGTAGACAGGCAGCAGACAGCAGACCTGAACAGAAACTCTAGATGCTCCGTGTTGAGACATTGAGGCGGACGGTGATGACTTCCGAGGCACTGTTGATCTTCGGACTCGTCCTCTCTCGTCTTTTTCACCATCTTCAATCCTTTGCTGCTTGTCCCCATATCCAAACGTCCTTGCTAGTGCAACTGCCAGCCCGGCTGCCTCACCGTTGGCTTTGGCTGTTATCCGTTGACTGCAGCGTTTGCTGTCTGTTGTCCACAGTCTGTTGTGGTTCCTGGGCTAGTCGACGAAAATCCCCAAAAGACCGCAGACGGCATGCATACAGCACTGGGTAACAGCAGCAAACGAAACAAATATGGATCTCTCGGTGACTGCGAGACGTTACGGCATACGGGTTACTGGTAGTGATTAGTGTTGAATAGAGGGTATCACGACCCGGCCGGCGTGGCCCCAAGCCAAAAGCCACGCGCCCACTGTGGGCTGGGCGTGGGCCGTGGGCATGTGGGCTTTGGAGCGAGCTAGGCTCTTAAACCGGCAGGCTGCGCTGGGTCGGCGAGTAGGGAGAAAGAGAGAAGCAGAGGGAGAGGATACAAATCGAAGAGACAGAAAGGAGAAGAAAAAGAAAAGAAAGACAGAGAGAGAGAGAGAAAAAAGAAAAGAAATTGAACAAGAATGTAAAATGGATTGGATGCGGAGCCAATCACAGCGGCGCAAGAGGGTGCAAGAGGATCTGCACGGCTCATACGCCGGCAAGATGGTACGATATTGATGCGAGGATATGCGTTTAGTGTAGAGTCAAGAATGAACGAGAGTATATTTGCAAAGTGAGGCTAAAGAGGGAGATGGGCTGTTACGAGTAACGAGATATCAGGAAATAGGGGAGAAGAGGAGACGTCGTTGTGAATCTACAAAGAGAAGGCGCTTACGTATGTTGGCAGGTATTATCGGAAAGAGCGAGGGCCAATACAGAGTACAGAGTACATAGTCTTTCCAACGCGCCTGCCCTGGATCTCAAGACGCTGTAGCATTGTAGGGTAGTGTTTAGTGTCCCAGAAAACAGGGCGGGGCCAGCTTATCGAGATCGTATCGAATCTTATATTGGCAGATGTAGATTGTAGATTTTAGATTTGATATTACAAGGAAGGTGCCATGGTGCCCTGGTTTCCACGGCTTTTAATATTGGCTTTTCGATATCGACTAAGCAACCAATACAACCTCGGATAGCCGGTCACTTCCGCATTGTAACGATATGATGATAAAGCAAGGCAAAACAGAAACATAGTTGCAACGACCCGATTATCAGAGATCAAGGTGATATTTCTACAAAACGAGCCTCACTTACGGTACTATATAATAACCAATGATTATTCTTCCATTCTCCAATTAAATCCACTCCAATAAACGCCCAGGGCTGTCGCACCGGCTCCCTCTGCGCGCTCTTCCCCATTAGGCTAGAGGGCGAATGACAATCGAGGGATTAAAGAAATGAAACTACTTTTTTTTTTGCTGTTTCTACTCTTTTTTTTCAGCTGCACAGTTCAGGCTGTCCACTTGCAAGTAGAAGTAGGCCATAGTACAGTATGCAGAACTGAGGAAGCGGCAGGTATTCTTGAGAGTGCCACATTCAGGGCAAGAAAAATAGAATCGAGAAATACAAAACGAAGTGCATTGTACCACATAGAAGCAATATGCCATGAAAGAGAAGAAGAAGAAAAGAAAAGAAAAAAGAAGAAGAAAAAGAAGGAAACTAGGGACTGACTGCAGCACGCTGGTGCAAAAAATCACTAGTCTGCTTGAGCATCAGGAAGTCAAGGCAGAATATCGACAACGAACACATTCCCATTAAGGCAATCGGGTAGTCATGCCCTCATACTCTGCACTCGGTACTTTGTACTTTCAGGTGGCCTGCTGTCAACGTCGATTGACGAAAAGGGAAAATGTTGAGAGAAAAGGAATTATCAGACATGATCGGCGAGACAAGACAGAAGGAAGAAAAAGAAGAGAAACGAAAAGAAACGAAAAAAAGAAAAGGAAAGAAAAAAAAGAAAAAAAAAGAGAAGAAAAGGAATAGACAAAAAAAGAAGCAGGAGGCCACATGAGATGATGAACATGCTGAGCCAGGATAAATATCAGAGAGTGAAATAATAGGCAATGATGGGCAGATGGACAGATGAGCAGATGCAAGGTCGTACTATGTAGAGCAAGGGACGTCGAGCAGGAGAGATATTGCTGAAGAACAATGCTTTACTAGGCGTTGGCAGCACGTTACCAGCATTACCAGCACTTTATCAACATGGAGAGACAAGAGGAGCCAATGTTCAGCAGACGTTGACCGGGCCTTGACGTGATCGGCACATCCTCAGCTCAGGCAGAAGTCGATGGCAAGCGATCTACGGCGGGACATGCCTGCAAGGTGGTCGTAGGCGGTCATATTTACATAGCAAGTATGCAGTAATATAAGCTATGAATACAGAGTAAATACAATACTCCGTAGATAGTATACATAGATTGAGCGTCGCAGCCGGAGCCAGGTCCGAGCAGATCTTTCTGCTCTACATAGTAATTACACAGTGATATCTTGGTACATTAGTATGTATCTTCTCAGGTTTCTGTCCTTTCGTCTTCTTTGCATACATAGTACATTTTTCTTTCTTTCTTTCTTTCCTTTTCTCGCGTTTGTCTTTCTTTCCTTCTTTTACATTGCGTGTCAGTGGGTCTCCCGTCCAGGATGTCTCTGGAGAGCCGTCTAGGGTGGTGGCTCTAGCTGAACAGGGCTGGCATGGCCTGGCCTTGTGCTCAGTACAATAGGTAACAGATTAACAGAGAAGAGTCAGACAGAATTAAACATTAAAGTTCTACATTTAACATTGAACGATAAAAGGCATCAGTAATAGTAGTAATACACAAGATCGCACGGAAAGTGTAAACATACAATCGGAATACTGTCGTCTCCCTTGATAGGCCTATTCAGCTGAGGTGACGCGGATCTACAGGTACCGATAGCCGGCATGAACGCAGACACAAGTGCAGACACGAGGGCATAAGGGCATGAGGGCATAAGGGCACAAGGACGTGTAGAGTAGAGTAGTGTGTAAAAATTATAGACACACTCATGGACAACTGATAAAAAAACTCAGACAAAGCCAAAAGGAAGCAGCAGCAGATGCAAGTCAAACAAAACAGCCTCGGCAAGATCTCGGGGATTGGTCTTCCGGTCGTCTTGCAGTGATGCCTCCGGAGGATAGTGACCGGTGTTGCATGTTAGTTGATGGGCGGCAAGAAACTGTGTCAAGAACGAGTTTCGCAGGGCAACACAACCAGAACAGCTTCACAGGGTCTACTTGTGCAGTTCTAAACCAGCGAAAGCGAATCACGATTCCTAGACAGTGCCTGGCCAAGAAGTAGAGGTAGAGGCTCTCAAGGACGAGGGCCAGCGCGGGAAGGAATAGCGGTATAAAAATGCAGCAATCATTTGGAAATCGCAGAGGTCAAAGACGTTCTACAGCCGGGCATCTTTGCTGGTTTGGTGTCAAGAGGCAGCCCGCTACTTTGCATAGTATTTACGTGGTTTTCTGGAGTTTTCTACCAGAGCCTTGTCTCCGCTTTGATACTTGCGCTCTATGCAAAATAAAGCATAAAAACCCACAAGATGCATGCGGTATCCGGTGTGGAAGACTGTGCGCAGGAGGTAGCACAACATGCGCATTTGCTGACCGCTCCGAGGGAGCTAAACACACAGCAGTATATTGTCGGCATCTATCCGTATGCCAAGATACCGTGATACTGCACCATTGTGGCTGCTGCTCCGAAGGCCCATTGCTTTCCGTGGCGGTAGTGCGTTACAGCAGTATACATTTGCTCGAATCATGCACAATACACAAGCAACACCAGCCACATCGGCCGATCAGAGAGCCGGGAGTGCACGGTATGGTACAGAGGATGCCCATGTGGGATGCAGGTGTAGATACGCAGCACAAGCAGAGAACATATACAAAGCAGGACAGACAGAGACAGAACATGGAGACAGAGCAAGACATGCTCTTACACAAGATGGCATATTGGGGCCAGGCTGCAGAGGCTTACAGGATACAATTTCACCGCAAAAGCAAAAGAGAAGAAAAGACGAAACCAAAGTAAAAATCAATAAAAAAGTAAGAGAAAAGAGAAAAGAGAAAGGAAAAAAACTTGGCATGCATTGATGCAGGCAGCCACAGCTGAAGAAAGACATCTATACGATTCCGACCAGGCGGCTCAACTATGTGGCACATACAGTAGTAAAATAAACACAGGGCAGGAAGAGACACTGGAAGCAAGCAAAACAATAATGCATTGTGTCTCAGTCGGTCATTGCCGATGAACGATGGAACGATGGAACGATGGAACGATGGAACGATGGAAAGATGCACTCTGCAGTAAGATATCCGAGTCGTACCAAGCAGACAGACCGCGTTTTCATGCCGTTTGCTTGCATGGCCGTCTCAGCTACAGTTGTCTTGTACGCGTTGCGAGATTTGATGGTGGTTTAAGATGCTAGAGTAATAAAACAAAAAATGTAAATCAACGAAAGATACCGCTGCGCACTCTTTCGGACGAATTAAGCCGTGGATGAGACAACATTAATAAAACAGACTCTCTTGTTCTTACAGTGGCTATGTAGCAGCTTTGTCGGCGGCCGCCAGGGGAAAATAAGAAACGACGGAGCCAATTAATAAGAAATAGTTCAAATACGTTGCAAATAATCAAAAGAAGAAGAGAGAAAAGAGAGAGAGAGAAAAGGAAAATCCTTCACATCTTAATCCAAACAGCGCGACATCCGCGTGGCTTTCTGACGACACAGCCGCCAATGGCATTGCCCGGAGTCAGCTGCACTGGATTTTGGTGTATATTTGTACGGTATATACTATGTAGTCAAATAAAATAGCAAAAGCTGGAGTGGAAAACAAAAAGACAAGAAGAAAACAACTGGGCAAATAAACATGGCAGCGTGTGGAGTGAGGGGTTGTCCATGCAGTCGGTGCAAGTAGAGTATAATAACAGAGGGACAAAGAACGGCACGGAGGCCGCTTGCATAATTTGCACAGGCGATGTGTTTTTCTTCTTCTTTCCCTTGCTCTTCTGCTTCTACAAAGCACATGTGATATTTGAAGACTGTGTGTTGAGTGCAGTTTTGGAAATTCTACAGAAGAAAGGTTGTCGTTTTCATAATTATCAGGTTAATGTTCTGATTTAAATGTCTAACTAAATGAAGCAGCATATTCATCAATAATACACATATATTCTAGATATATTATAAATACAGTACTTAGTAATTTAATATGTAGATTTCTTGTATAAATATTTAAAGTACTTTAAAATAAAAAGGACATCCAACATCTACACACTGGCTAACAAGTAGGAACTCTTCCATGAACCCGACATATTGCCGATCGCTAGACTTTAATATTTGACTGCATACTATTTATCGGTTATTATTAACCACCGCCGACTCACTCAAGAAAAGCGAGCTGTCAACACATTCGAAATACATGCTTGGTTGCAGGCTTCTATGGGGACTGCTGTCCGTGCTACCTGGCTCGAGTGCATTAGTGAAATCATGAGGGTGCAGGCATCTGTTTGACGCGTGTGTTTATTTTAATATGAGAACCTCTTGACATTTGAATTGCTGGAATATCTGAATACCTGAAAATCCGTAAATCATCAAACATTCCAACACCAGGAGGCCGCATTGCCTGCCCGTTCTAGCTGTGTACCGTTGCGCCAAGGAGGCGGTTTGTCCTCAAAGGGTCCCCGTGCAGTGATCGACTGTCTACGGAGAACATTCATCCTACTGCCTGCCCGCAAATGTCTCGTCTCTACTGGCCGTGCTGGTGATTGCACTCTCCATCAAAGCTGACGCCTGCAGCTGTGTTGGCTGTTCACCGGTTGTGATCCTCCACTCATGCCGCCCTTTGCAGAGCAGAATCAGACAAGTGATATGAATTGTGGGCGATGTTGTGGATGACGTTGGTTGTTGGTGGTGCTGTCGAGACTCTGTAAATCATGTAGATTAATACAGTAATACACAGTACATACACATAGTACTGTACCCGATACTGAGTTGTAGTATTCAACGAGGCGAGCTGAAATAAGCTCGCAAAAGTGGACACAGAAGGAATGCTGCATTGCCTGCTTTGGGAAGAGATATGTATTACACTTGCCTGCCGCTCCTGCCACTTGCCTACTCTGCACAGAGCTGATGCGGAAGTGGCTAGGCCTTGCGCTGCTCCTTCCCCCCTTTCTCTTTTTTTTCTTCTTCCGTCTTCGCTGCAAGCCACCGTCCAATAGGGCTGCCTCCGGACGGCTGTCGATAGATGCAGACTGGCAGTATTCCTGGATATTACTATTACTGTACAGTATGTATACGGGACGAGACAGCATACACGCTCGTACTAGCAGAAACTCAATACTGCAGAACGGCGTCCCGACTGGCTGGTCTGGAGGATCAAAGTAGCACAGCCATGCATTGTTCAGCGTTGCGTCTTCGGCGTAGTCTGTTGGACTTCGGCGTCTGCCTGTTAGATGGCCAAATACTTAGCCAAAGATAGTGCTAGACGGCATCTTCAGCTTACTTAGTTCATGTACTACATGAACAGAAGCTGTGACTGTGTTACCGCAAGATAGGAGTCGCCAAGGTCACGGGATCTTCTAGTAGTCGTAAAGCGGAAAGGAGCCGGTCGTTGCTTCCTTCCTCTCTTACAATGCCTGTGGGTCTTCGGTGAGCAAAAGGCAAACGGCCACTCTCAGCATCTGCCCACTATGTACATACTCGCAAGCATTGTATGCTCACACCCAGCCTCACCA
Source organism: Ophiostoma australiae (assembly GCA_022392945.1). NCBI lineage: Eukaryota > Fungi > Ascomycota > Sordariomycetes > Ophiostomatales > Ophiostomataceae > Ophiostoma > Ophiostoma australiae. The sequence continues at coordinate 459,427 of JAKRGJ010000018.1, read as the reverse complement.
CCGCCCATTCACCGCATGCAGCAACCCCCCAATCGCATTTCAGGCTGCCTTTAAGCCTCTCTTCTCATTCGATACAAGGCATGCACAGTTGCTCACCGAAAACGTCGCCCTTGGCCGGCATCCATGCGTCGCATAATCACTGCAGAGTTGCCATGCATGGCATTGAGGCTATTTGGAGCGCAATACACGCGATTGGATGGTTGACTATGATCTAGCAGGCGCTAGAGAACATTATTGATACAGAGTTGCCACGCGCAGCAGCGTCGCAGCGTCATCACAGCCAAGACGTCAAACAACACAGGTGAACCAATAAATGCCATGGATTGCTAAGCTCGTATCTCGGAATCAATCTTCTATCTGTTTGGATCGATCGTGGCATGGTAGCTGCCGTTTGCCCTCGCTTCGGTCCTCGCTTACATCTTCGCTTCTGATCCCGCTTCGCCATTGCAACCCCATCCCATACAGCTGCGCTCTCTTCTCGCCACCACGCTGCACTCCGATATACACCCTGAAGAGCTGAGGTCTATTTCCCGTTTTCTTTATTTTATGTCTGCCTCTCTGCCCCTTATCCAAACGCAGCTCCCTGCATCCAGCCGACCACCTGCAATCTGTTGGAATGATGAAACAAGCGAGATCTAGTGCCAACCTTGCAGATAAAGTATTGCATATGCCTCCCGTAAAGGCTTAAAGGGTAGTCGCACTGCTGATATAGCAGGCTGGCTAGCTGAAGACCGACATCCGATTGCTGGGTAGGGTAGTATTGGTGGCGGTGCGTGGTGGGTGGTGTTCAGCCCTTCGGGTAATGCCTATGGCGGCATGTGCCGAGCGTAGGAGATCAAGTGACCTTTGGCAGTGTGGCGTTTATCTGAGTGCCGCGGGCCTCGAGTCTTGGCGTGCGGGCAGCGGGCTTCCCGCTCCGAAGCTGCATCCGCAGCGCTCCCGGCGATTATCATGTCTATCATGAATATCGTGTATATCGGGTATACCATGTACATCATGTATACCATGCATATCATGTATACCATGAATATCATGCATGTGCATGTGATGCATATGATGCATCTGATGCATCTGGCGCCAATGGCGCATGGCTTGCTTGATTAAGGCTGCGCGGCCGTGTTGACACAAGTCAACTCCCAAACAACCAAACAGCACACTCCGCTCAGTACGGCTTGGCCACCTTGCGCGGCTCGCTGAGGCCAGTCTCGGGGTCAATGTACTCCTTCCAGCTCACGGGGTACATCGGACTGCCCGTCTCGCTCGTCGCCATCACAACGCCCAGCGTGTTGCTCGCCGTCGACAGGTAGTAGTTGGCCTGGTCGCCCAGCGAAATTACTTGCGCCCGCACAATGTCGCCCGGCCGGAACGACTCGTACACCTTGACGCGGTCCTTCTCCGTCGCCCGCACATCCTGCGCGCGGATCAAGCCCTGCCACTCCGTCGTCAGCACCGTCTCGCCCACTACCAGGATGGCCACGACGGCCTGCTTCTGCGTAATGCGCGTGACGCGGCACAGCACAGTGTTTCCAACATCCGGCAGCACTTCGCCGCCCTCGGACAGCGCAGCGCGCGACACCGACACCGTCGCGCGGCGGTCGACCACGGGGGCCAGAGATGCCGCACTGGGCACAACAATGCGCGTGAGACGCTTGGCAGGACCCGCAGCCGCAGCTGCAGCCGCAGCACCCGCGGGAATGGGAGCGGGTTGGCGGACCTGGACGTGGCCCAGAAGAGAAGCAAACACCTGGCCGTCGCTCAGATGGGTGCCCGGGCCGGGGATGTACTGGCTGGCCGCACCGAGGTGCTGGCCGGGAACGGCGATCTGGTCAACAGTAGCCATTGTCGATGTAGAAAGGCGAGGTGCTGTATGAGATGGGTGGTAAAATGTCAATCGCTCGGTATCTCGTCGTGTCGTCCAAATATCAGCAGGCAAGGCAAAGCAAGCTACACACAAGCTCCAAAGGTATGCTACTAAATTTTTTCTTATCAAAGAGACTATCGATAACGGTCTGTTTACTCCATACCGAAACGGGTCCAGTGGCCCATATTTCACGTGACCTCTGTTTTGTACCTCTGTTTTGTAGAAACCAAATGCTCGTCACATAGCACGAGCATCATTATGCGACGTTGCTAATAATACATCGTGTTTGAGCGTAATTCTTTTCCCCTTCTCTTCTTTACTCTTGTCATTGATATATCACGGAGAAATATCACGGAGCTGTTTATACGCCAAGATCTACGGGACATATCTGCCACTGGCGCAGATCAGGTATGAGCCTCTACGGAGACGGAACAGCACGGATTCTGGCATTATAGTTGTATTTAACTGCGCTTGTTAATGTTTTATTTTATAAGCTATCCGGAAAAGAATAGCTCCTGCTTACGAGCCATTTTCTCATTATTAATATATCTCACCGACGGCTGTGCAGTTCTCTCCACGAGTCCGGCCTATCCGCCGACCGAGTACGATATTATGACATTAATTACCGGCCAGTCCGTCATAGAGGACAGATTCCATCATACAGTATGTCAAAAGTAAAACATCCAAAATACAATACAAAGACAGCCATGCCTGCTCACTGCCTTGCTTTGGCGGCTGAAACATGTGATTACGTGGGATGCTGTCTCGTTGTACGATGTATGAGAATCAGAAAGAGAAAGTCCCACTGGCGGTAATCTGTATGAGGAAGGCGCAGCAGGGCTCTGCATGACACGTTTGGGGCGTTGAAGATTCATGGAACGTGCAAGGTGCACATCGCACAGTGTGTATTGGATGAACTGTCATTGCCATCCATGGTCTCGGACATGTTCTCACCTGTTTTTCGCGTGTTTTTCATTTTTCATTTTTCATTTTTCATTTTTTATTCTGTCTTTTTTTATCAGTCACGCGAGTCTCTTCCAAGACAGACACACACAAACTATATTCGTATTTACACCGCCAGACAGCTCGTAGCATCGGTGAGCTGTGTTTCTTTGATTTGCAGCACGACTTGTTCTAGACAAGCTCGCCAACTGCCTGCTCTTTCCTCTTTTCTCTTAGCTCTCTCTGTCTACTATGTATTACGGATTTGTACTTTGTAATTAAACTCAAAGCCAAAAACTGCGCTAATGGCGTGAACTGCCGCTTGTGCTCCATATAGCGTCCTTTCGTCCTGTTTTGGGCGCACGCTACAAGCCTGAAAGCTGCGAACTCGCCCCAAACCTGGCAGGACCGACCCGTAATGCTCCTCTAGTACTGCTAGCACCCTTGTCATGCCTTCCGTCTGTAGACTCCATACGTCGTAATTGCGCACATGCCACAGCCGCGACTTCCCATAATAAATCATAATAATCACAATATAGGGAAAGAGCGAGGGGAAAAGGAGACTCCCACCGACTTCCGTATTTGTCGTCACTTTATGTTCTTCTTGTCACGCGCTCAATTTGTCGCGCTCTTTCACTCTGCGCCTTTCTTTTTGCGCTTCTCTTTCGCCTCCCTACACATCGCAACAAAGGAATACAAGGCATCCACCGCCCCCCCACGAGGCTGGTTCATCAGCGCGTCTCAATTCGAGTTTGAATAGCGACTTCAAGCGGGTTGACGCGACCAGCCGCTTGTTCCAGCAAACAAAGGCCACCGACGACAAGACCGATCCGGCGACAAAGAAAAAAAAGACGGCAAGAGGATAAAAGGCCGACGACGTCGACGGAGAGGGCGGCAAAGTCGAAGAACAGACGAAGAGGAGGAGGAAAGAGGAAGAAGGAAGGAAAAGAGGTTAATCACGTCAAACGGGGCAATCGCAATGGCCGTAACAGAAAAGAGCATAGCCGGCAGTGCGCCGTCGTGCCTGTGCCCAAACTGCGGCTCTACGGTTGACATCTCGACGGCAGCGACACCGACGACGTCGACGACAACAACAATAGCAGCAGCAGACGCAGATGCGCAACTTCGGCAGGCACGCGAGCAGATCGACGCCCTCCAGTCGCAGGTATCCCACCTTGACCAGAAAGCAGCCGCCGCCATTGACCGCTGGGCCGACTACGAAGACGAGCTCGTCCTGCTCCGGCGACAGCTTGCCGCGGCAAATCCGCAGTCACAATCACGGCCAACACCCACCATTGTCCCGCCGCCACCATCTGCGGGGCCGCCAGCAGCTACTCCAGTCACGCCCGTGTCACCTACACGCACATCGTTCCTGCCCACTGGTGCCGCCAACCGCATATCAGCCCTGCTGTCGCCGCGGTCGGCCAAGTCGACGTCGAATCTCAAAGACGCCGCAGCAAACCAGCAGTACGCCCAGGTGCCTACTGCCATGCCTACACCGCCCCCATCCACATCAGGCGGCAGCGGCGGCGGCGGCAACAGCAACGCCTATGACTATATGCAGGCGTCTACACCCACATACTCTGTGACACCTGTCACAACACCGCCGCCACCACGCACACCCTATGGATCATTCTCCATCTTTGGCGGCAAGATCCAGTCCCCATCGCCCCAGCAGCAGCAACAGCAACAGCTGCAGCAGCAACCCCAGCCCATGAGCCCGTCGACCAAGGAGCTGATGGATGCACTCACACGAGAGCAGAAGCTGCGCCGTGCTGCCGAGGGCCGTCTCAACGACACTAGCCGCGAGGTGGAAGAGCTCAGTGTATCTCTCTTTGAGCAAGCCAACGAAATGGTGGCAGAGGAGCGGCGTGCGCGTGCACGGCTCGAGGCACGTGTGGCCGTCCTGGAGCAGCGGGATACAGACAAAAAGGCGCGGCTAGAGCGTCTCGAGCTTGCCATGGCTCGGATAGGGCGTCTGCGGGCGATGCTGGGCGACGATGCCCGTCCAGACCCGGCCTCGCCAAAAGCAGACGTTGCTTCACTTGCGAGCGAGCTGGCGGCAGAGCAGCGTGAGACATCGATGCGGAAGCAGTCTCTTGCAGCAGCTTAACACGCACATTTATTGCTTCAAGGCAACGCCGACTTTCATGTCATCTGCCATCTACCATCTACCATCTGTCACCCTGACACTTTATTCTCATTGTTTTCATTTGTCTCATTCTCATACCCTTCTTATTCTCATCCTGTTCTCATCCTCATACATTCTCATACCCATTTACATATTTTCCTTCCGTTACTTGATTCCCTTCTTATTCTTATTCCCCTTGTATCTTTGCATCTCTTTATTTACTCTCTACAGGACAGGCAAACAGGCACACAACTGGCACGGTTGGATACACATTGGTTTTGGAAAAGGTCAGCTGCTACAGCTTCATGGACCTACACTTGTCACGATAGCTTTAGGATGATAGATGGCTACCACACTGACTATTTTAACATATTTCAACACTGCAACATATCTTCATCTTTATCTCTATTGTTTTGTTCTTTAGTGCAGGCAATCGCTATTTTTTACATATCCAAAATTGTGACGCGCATGCACCACGCAGGCATTGCGCTTACATCTTCGCAGCTGTCTTCTCTGCGGCTTCGTCCTTGTCGTCAAAACCGCCCCATTCGGACTCGTTGTCTGCCTTGGCCTCATTGTTGGACTCGACAACCGGAGTCGCCTCTACAGTGGTGGAAGTAGAGACATCAGCCTCAGCCTCAGCCTCAGCCTCAGCCTCGGTCTTGTCCTCGAGCTCACCTTCCTCCAGCACAGCACCCTTGGCCACCTCGTTGTCCTCCCAGAGACGCAGCAGACGCTCAAGCTTGGGCGACCACACCTTCTCGCCCTTGGAAATATCCTCGTACTCGAGCATGTTGGCTGTGCCTACGCGGAAGTCAGACTGCCGCGTCCGTGCCAGCTCGGCCATCATGGCAACGGAGCCGACCTTCTCGCCCAGGTCGTGACAGAAACTGCGCACATAGAAGCCACTGCTGACAGTCATACGCACCTTGCAAGCAGGTGGGCCCTTGCCCTTCCACGGCGGCGGGGTGTCTGGCGAGGGAGGGGGTGGGATCAGGTTGGCGCCGTGATTTCCAGCCACCTGCATCTTCGCGTCGCGGCCGCCTTTCTTGCCAGCCGCCTTGGCGTTGTCCTTGGGGGCTTCAGGCTTGCCATCTGCCTCGTTCTCTGCGTCCTTCTCCTCGTTGGACTTGCTGATCTTGTTGTCGTGGTACGGCGACGACGGCAGATCACCCAGTGCGCCCGACATCAGCATATCGTCGCCCGACTTTCTCCGACCCTTGGGGTTGCCGGACAGCGGACTGCTGCCAGCCGCGCGCTGCCGCTTGGTTGGCCGGTCAAAGACCAGCTCGTCCTGCTTCTCTTCTGCCTTCCGCTTGAAATCCTCGTGCGCTGCCTCTGCCTCAAGGTCGCTCTGCTCCTGCTCGGGCGTGCGCTTGCTGCTGCCGCCCTGCTCCTGCTCCTTCTCCATGCGCCAGACCTTCTCGGCCAGGTTCTGCTCGGCAATGCCGGCTTCCTGGTCGGGCCAGCGGTGGTTGTGCGTGCCAGGCTCGTACCACTCGACGAGCTCAATGTCGGACACGTCGACCTCGCGCGTCTCGATCTCGCGCGGGATGGACAGACCCTCGCGGGCGTACTCGTACAGGGGCTTTCCGTTCATCTTGAGGGCAGAGTAGAGCGGCGGCATCTGGCGGAACTTGCCGCGGAAGTCCTCAATGGCCTTTTCGACCTTTTCCTTTGTGATTTCGTCGTATGCTTTCCGGCACAGGACACGGCCGACACGATCATATGTATCTGTGCTGGCACCAAATAGAACGACTGTCTCATATGTTTTTGTGCATGTCAGGAACTTGTTGAGCTCCTTGGTGCCGCGGCCGATGCCGAGGATCAGCACGCCGGTGGCCAAGGGATCTAGGGTGCCGCCGTGGCCCATCTTGACGCGCATATCGCGCTTTGCCTTGCTGCGGCGGCGGTGCATGGCGTTGGACTCGCGGGCACGCATGTCAAGTTCTTTTTGGATAAGTGGCCGGAAAAAGTCTGACGGGTTGAAAAAGGTCTGGCAGTCGCGAATGACCTGAGCCGAGCTCATGCCCATAGGTTTGTTGATGGCTGTCGGTTAATATATGGAAGGGATCTACCAGATATACTCTCAAAGGTAAAAATGGACAAAACAAAATATAATAGGGAAGCTTACCGAAGACGCCTTCGAGGACGTTTTCCCGTGCCATTTTTGCGAGGCGGCCAAGGAGCATTCGCGGAAAACAGAGAAAAGAGTTTTGAGGTGGTAAACGGAGAGATCTACAAAGGTGCAGATATCTCAAAAGTGAGGCTGGGAAAACAACAAAATAGGAGGAAAACGACGATGCGGGTGTGAGGTCGGAAACGGCAGGACCGACGAATGCGCGATGAAGGTTGTGCACCGCAGAATGCAGGGTGTCGCTTGGGGAGTGCTGAGTTGTGTGGCAGAATTTTTTTGTGCCTTCCCTATCGGAGCCTCAATGCATAGCGATACCAAAAGCGGTCAGCAGCCATACAGAGGTATCCACTATTGGCCTCTGCACCTTCACTTCATCATTACATAGTAATACTTTGGGAAAACAGAGTGCAGCGCGGGGCTAGCAAGCTGCCCTGCCGTGCCTGCCTACTATGTACAAGTCGCGCCTGGAAAACATTGATTATATAAGCAGAGCTGTAGAGTATCTCGAAGATCGCCTCAACGACACCTCACACCTCGGTGTGTTTCTCATCGTTTTTCTGTCCCTTTACATCCGTGCTTCCTTTTCACCATAGTCCAGATCAAGGTACAGCCACAAAATACACAGACCATCGCCATGGCATCTAGTACGGCGCCTGGGTTTGTCCCGGAAGAGAACGTCCTCATGCCGACAAATGAGGTCTCCAACGACGAATGGCCAATGTATGTCCTGTACGACGCAGCAGTGTACCGCCCGGATGGGAAAACAGTCGCAAATGCCCTCTTGGTCAATACGGACGGCCCGTTCACCATTCGCGGACGGCTGGAGGTTGAGGACGATGACGAGGAAGTGCAATACCGTGAGTTCAACTTTGGTATATCAATGTATAAAAGCTTCTGAAACACAGGAACAAGACTAACAAGAATAGTCATCGACCCCACCGTCCGCTCGATCGACATTGAGATCAAGGACAGCAAGTTCTACTCCATCGGCTACGACCCTTCCGCCGCCCTGTGGCTGTCCGGCAAGGCAGGCTGGTTTGAGATCAACCCGAACGCACAGTATGCCAAGATCCACGCCGAGATCTGCGAGATATCGCAGCTCGACTACATCATGGCAAACATCTACCTCGCAGATGATGGCGGCCTGAAGGATGTCAGAACGGACGCGTCCCTCGCCGATATCAAGGAGGTCCTGCTGCGGTACGCCATGGCGCTCGGTGATGGCCTCACCTACGACGAGACCGTCGACAAGGTGCTACGGCTGGGCCCGGCGTACGTGTCGCACATGAAGTGCTCAGCCGCCGGCGGCACGCCCTGGAATCAGACCAGCATCTACTCGTGGCTCGTCCGCGAACTCAAGGTAGACAGGCAACCCCATACGCCCGACGGCCAAAGTGTGATCAAAATATGGCCAAGTATAACTAACATAAAAAAGAACAAGGAACGCTCGCGTAGAAGCTCTAGTCGAGGTACATCTCAGCCGCCTTTGCCTGTCGATGCCACATCGGCGGCCGCATCTTCTTCGGCTTCCGCCGCAACCCCTGTACCAGTAGTTTCGCAGCATGCGTCCCGGCCCCTGTCACAAACCCTTGCCTTTAGAGGATCGCCAGCAGCAATCCAGACAGCGGGAGACCGCGCTTCAATAGAAGGTCTTCCAGACCCGTACGGCGCTGGCCCTGTACTTCCAGAGGAGGAGGAGGCCGTCTTCCAGCTTTTCCTACGCATTGTCTTGGCCATTGGAGAGACACAGGGTCCCCCGTCTACCGTCACGGCCGGCAAGGTGCATGCCTACCTGAACAAACACTACAAACTCTCCAAGTACAACAGCGGCAAAGAGTTGTCTTCGTACTTTTCCAAGAGACTACTCCAGAGCTTGGGCCCGGCCTGGGACGGCAGCCACTACAAGCAGTATCTAGCCAGTGGCGAGCGTCTGGAATGGATACTGCCGTCAAGTGCAGCATTACGCAGCGTTTCGGTCCAGCTTGTACGTCGCAATCCTGCGCCGCCACGCGCCAGATCGATGGCATCGCGCGCCTTGGGCCAGTCCGCATCACCCGCTTCGACCCCAGCCCCTGCCCGTGCCCTCCAATCCACTCCAAAAACAGGCGGGAAAAGCGCTGGACTGCGCCCACAGGTTGCTGCTAAGAAACGGCCACATGGCGGTGCATTTGGCGATGAGACCGGCTACAACTCGGACGATATCCCTGACTACCCCAGTGGTGCCGCTCCTCAAAGCCAGCATGTGCCGCGTCCCGTTGGCCGGCCAAGGAAGATAGTAAAGGCCGACGTACCGGTGCCTCGGGCCGAGCCGATGGAAGACGACAGCAGCGACACTGATGAAGACAGCGACGACGACGGCGATATTGACGACATTGACGATGTCAACGAAAGCGAGACGGCGGTGGCCGTGCACAGCGTGCCGCTGAGCGTGTCCACGCGGCCGACAGGGCCGAACGGCACCTGGAACTGTCCACATCCCAAGTGCCGCTTCTTTGTGCGCAATGCCGACGGCAGCAGTGCCAGAGACGGCAAGGCTGACGAGGCCCAGGCAAGTATCAAGGACCACCTGCGGGAGCACGAGCAAAAGACGCTCAGCCGCGTCGACCTGGCAATCAGCGAAGGTTCCCGCAAGCATGTTTCTGTCGAGTACGATTTATACTACCTGTTTCCATGTTTGACTAGTACACAGCTAACAGTGCAGCAACCTGCTAGCAAAGATCCGGGCCCTTGCCGACGCCAAGGCAGAAAAAGGCCAGCAAGAAGGCGTGCCGCGATCCGCCAACTCTGCCGTCGGGACGTCCAGCTCTTCTCTGCGGCGTTTTCTGTTTTAAGTGGCCACGGCCCTCTCTTTACGTCGACACCAAGCGTCTAGTATTTTGCTGTATTTTTACTATACGGCTATGAACTTACGAGCTTACGAATTTATTATTGCTGCTCAATCTTTCTCCAGCTTGTTCGGTCTTCAGAGTGATGGCCAGTTGACTGAATATCTGGTTTCGAGATGCCATAAAGTACCACGTGAGTATCACAGAGCTTCCGTGCTCCGCCGTAAAGTTGTTTTAAAGCAGACACGTTTTGCGTCTGTTGATATATTTAGACAGACCTGGTCTGGTTCATACCAACCCGCTCCCACCCTCACTTGTATCCGGATCTTATTTGTATTCGTATTTTCATTCTCATTTCCGGTTTCCTTTTCATTCCCAAGCAGATTCCCTTATATAGTTCCTCCCCAACCCACACCCGCCCACGCCCACCCTCTACTACCACAAGCAATGACGTCTCTTCTCGTCCACCTCTTTGCTGAATCTCTACTTTCTCAGGGCGAGGTAGTCCTTGGCCCGTGTCCAGTCTGCCTTGTCTGCTGCGCTTAGCAGGGAATCATCGAGGGACTCGACGCCGACACTGAGCGCTTCAAATAGACCAAAGGCGGCGTCCATGTCGTCAAAGAGGTGTGTCGCGTGGGGCACAAACTTTGGCGGGAACGTGGACCGGCGCTCGTTCTTGGCCTCGTCGGTGTCGTCGCCGTAGCTCTCATCCAAGAACGTCTTGACAGCTATGCCGAGAGAAGCATCGGGGTACTCGGTGAAAGGCAGGCTATTTCGGGTCAGCAACATTGTTTTTTTCTCAAACACAATAAGTCAAACACAAGCAATAGAAAACAAAAGAGAAAACTTACCGGTGTCCAATCTCCCAGTAGTCGGTCCGGTCCCGGTTGGCTTGATTCGACAAAAAGGCATTAGCAAGTAGTGCATCAATCACAGCCCGGGTGGCGTCACCGGTTGTGGTGACCAGTGTGCGGAAAGCCAACAGGTTCTTGCTCAGGGCGCCCGTGTAGCCAGTGGTGTCTTGTCTCAGCTGCAGCAGCGTCGCTACCCGGCTGATCAGGACGACGGCGTTCTTGTTGTCTTCTGAACCGTTGGCAGGAAAGCCCTGCAGATCTGCGTGCTGGTTCTTGGAGTTGAGCAGGTCGAGGCGGATCAGCTCAAAGGCCAAGAAGGCGGCCGTGTTGAGTGTCGTGAACTCGGGGTACTTGGAAACAACAAAGTCCAGCTCCTTGATCGTCTTTGCCAGAGCCATACCCCACTTTGTCGGCTCGAGCGTCTTCTCATCAATGTATCCGCGGACGGAAAGCAACCGCCACCAGATCAGGGACACAATCGAATCGGCCGACTCGAGGCTGGCCGTCTTTTCTGTCTTGAGGACGCCAGCAACAAATTCCTTGTTATTCAGTGCTTCCAGCTCGAACCCAAGCTTGCCAGACTGAGGCTGCGGGAAGTGCTTCTGGAACAGCTCCGTCGAGAGATTCCATTTCTTGATACGCACAGCACCCGTGCTGTTCAGGCCAGCCCTGACGGTTGTGGAAAATCCACTGTCAAACCACACCTTGAGCGTGATGGGGCGATGCTGGAACGAACGGTCTAGGCGCGGAGCCACCAGGCCGACAGCATCTTCGTAGTGATGGAAGAGCTGCTGTGTGACGAGCTTTTGGTACTCGCTCGAGGCAAAGCCGTCCACGGTCGGCAGCACATTGATGCTGTTGTGCGTCAGCCATGACAGAACCCGGGGGCCAACCAGGCCCTTGTCGAGGTAGTGGTACAGCTCGGCAGGGAGCTGGAGTCCCAGGTATTCGTAGTTGCCCGCCGTCAGCTTGTCATAGTCGTTGACCTTGACCTCGCCGTTCTCGGAAATGTATATAAAGTGGTTGACAGCCATGCGCGCCTTGTAAAACTTGTCTAGCCACTTAGGCTCCTTGACAATGTCGGAAAAGTTGCGGCACACAGTGGCAATGTTCTTGTCGCCTGTGCGCAGCATATTTAGAGCATCCACAACGCTCGGCTGGCGCGGGTTGACAGACTCGTTGCAGAGTGGTGAGAAGATTGGCAGGAAAGATGTGCCAGTCATCAGGCAAGCGTCAATGAACATGCTCTCGCTCGCAACCAGGCTCTTAACCAGCTGCCTCTTGGACACGGCCTTGACAAACTTCTTGTCCCAGGATATCTCCGTAATGACGCTGTCGTGGATTGGGTAGAGCAGCAGCTCCAGCGAGCCCATTATGCCAGCGCACTGGTCCGATCCTACCATGTCGAATGACGCAATCTAAGGTGTGAGTTTGCGAAAGTACGGATACAATCAAAACAAAATAGAGCCTTACCTGTGAAGATGCATTCAGCGGCGCCACAATGTAATGAAGCTTCCGCTTTCTAAGCAGCCGCTGCAGCAGAGGGTACAGGTTCTGTGGCGGGAATGTTGCCCTGCCCACTAGCTTTGTTAGCCATCACTCAACACATCTTCAAGACATATTAAATGCAAAGGAGACCACTGACATCCTCGGGCGCCAAAGGCAAAGACGGCCTCGCTGGCACTGCCCTTGAAATAGAGCTCCCAGGCTTCGTTGGTCAGGCGGTTGTCGCGCAGTCCGGCAGCCACCGTCACGTCCTCCTGGCCAACAATAGGCTGGCCGTCAAAGACGAAGAACGGCGTCACCTTGTGCGCCTTCCACTGGTTCAGCTCGTTCTCCATGTGCATGTGGATGCCGGTCAGTCCAGCCAGGGCGCACAGGAGAGGCTCATGCGAGGGCACATTCTCCAGCATCTGCTGGATAAAGTACGTCGCATCAACCGCAATGGCACAGTCCTCGATGTTACTGAGCTCGTGCTGCCTATATAGGAGTATCTGTCAGCACCTTTACAGTCCCATGGATCCAGAAAAGTATAGTCCGACTTACACTACATGGTTCTCGGCAATGTACGGGTCTGTGACGGAGATGGAACTTGAGGGGTACATGTTCGGGGGGATGGCGCCTTGCATGTGTTAGCTAGTCAGTTGCCCTTGGTGCTGCCCTTCTATTGCATTGGCACTCTGCGGCTTCAGGATGCACGAACCAGCCATTGTGAGAGACTCTGAGGGGGTATCGTCGGCGTAAGGAAGCTTGATGTGTTCGAGAGAGGGGAGGTTTGTCGGTGTATGTGGATGGCCCGTGGCCCAGTCAACAGCAGATAGAGCAGGCGGTCACACGCAATCTATGCCGAATTTCCGAATTGTTCGCTGTGTTAAGCGTCCTAGATATCCCAAGGCCGCAACGGAAGATGTCCTGCGTAGAAGCTCAAACGTCGATGGTCAGACCCTTTGGCCGAGGGGGGGAGAAAGGAGGCGCGCAGGGGAAGAGCTGCCGCAATCGGTGCCGGTGTGGTTGAAACCCTGAAAAAGGTAGTCCTACAAATTCCATGTATGGCCCTAGAGGACGAGTGTAGTGGTGTAAGATCGCGGTGCTGTCGTGGTGGGAGAAATGCTGTGTCGACGATCAAGCCGTGGACGTTGACACAGCAGGCACACGAGGTCGAAAGCCTCCAAAAGACCCCCAAAGAAAATAGAGCTCCCAGAACGCCCTCACGCTGTGGCTGGCCAGAGCGGAAAAGCAGAAAATGTGGGTCGGCCAACAGCTGCAAGGACCAATGGACCCATATTTTCTGCCTGTACCAATGCACCTTCCTCATGAGACACAAACACCTCGTCGCTCTTTCCTGGTGACGACACATTCACAGCGCACCTTCCAGCTCAGGATCTGCTGACAACATCTACGAATTAAAGCTGCCCGCCTTCAGTTACTTAATCAGCCAGGCAGTGAGAATAGCTGTGGATTAATAATGATTTGCTTGTGAATCCAGTTAGCACACAACCACACCTATATGTATTACATAATCAGGAATGTCATTTTTGTCATCGTCTTTGCTTGTTGGTCACATTGTTTGTTGCATGGCGGTTGTAGTTGGTTTGAACACGGCTTTTTGAGGTCTATAAACTGTATCTCTCCTGTCCAAGTGCTGGCAGCCCTGCCTCCCGGCCATCATAGTAGAGAGCACGCCCGCCCCAACCTGGCCAGAGAGATCCGAATAACCTTTCCATGCCTATATAAATAAAACACGCAGAACGGCGATGGCATGAGCCCGTGCCTCCAGCCTTCCCGTTAACTTCTATAACAAAGCCGAAGAAAAGAAAGCCGAAGATGTAGAGAGGCCCAGTTGCTCCCATTATGTGTTTCGCAGCGCGGTATTCATAAAAAGCACATTCATGACGGTCGTAAAAAGCGTAAAACCCAGATCCAGGGGTGCCCGTTTCGTTTCCATAAAAACAGATTCCCCCTAATCAGTAACCATCGATGCATTCCGTGGATGCCAAAGTGCACCCGTCATTTCCTTCTTCCTGTCCAGTGACTTGCTGTGGCAAGTAGACAGATGTGCCCCCCTCGTCTTTCAGATCTATTGGGTATCATTGAAAAACCAGGGGACGAATGCAGAAACAAGAAAATAAATCAGAATGCTGTCCATCGTATGTGTGTGTTTTGTTCGCCTGAGTGTGCACAGAATATCAGAATATTCCGAGACCCGCCGTTTTCCGAATGTGAAAGGGCAAAAAAGCCACAAAGACCATGCTCGCCGCCGGGTTGATGTTTCCGATGTAACGAGTCGCATTTGTCGACTAGGATAAAAAGAGCAAAAGCAGAAAACAAATAGAGAAAAATAAAAACAAGTAGTAAAAAAATCAAATGCGCAGGTGCGTCAGGGTTGTGGCTGGACAATTGTCAATATTGCCCAGGACGCTGTCGCGCTGTGCTGCTCCACCTGCATCTACAGGAAATGGAAATGTCAAGAGCAGCAACATATTGGCGCAGACCGGGTGGGAATTTACCACCAAGACTGGCCGGGGCCGCTGGGGTTGCCGTAACTACCGCCGCCACCACCGTAGCTGCCACCGCCACCGCCGTAGCTGCCGCCGAAGCCGCCAGAGTTGGAAGGCGGGGCGTAGCCACCGCCACCACCACCACTGAAGCCGCCAGGGGCGCCGCCGAAGCCGCCACCACTGCCGCCAGCAGGGCCGTTGAAGCCGCCACCACCACCGCCACCGCCAAACTTGCGGAAATCGCGGTTGGAGGTTTGGTTGCGGGCACCGCCACGGCCGCCACGGCCGCCACGGCCGCCGAAAGAGCTCTCGCGGGCAATGGTCTCCAGGAAAGAGGGAACCTCCTGGTTGGCCTCCTTCAGAAGCTCCATCAACTCGCGGACAACACCACGGTTGCCACGGTTGAAGAAGGCGGTCGACAGACCAGTGTTTCCTGCACGGCCAGTACGACCAATACGATGAACGTAGTCATCGATGTCAGTAGGCAGATCGTAGTTGACGACATGGGTGACGTTGGGGATATCGAGACCACGAGCCGCAACGGCAGTGGCAACGAGAATGGGGCAACGAGCATTGCGGAACATCTCCAGGGCCCGCTCACGCTCGCGCTGGGTGCGATCACCGTGAATGGACGTGGCAGGGAAGTTCTGGTTGATCAGGAAGTCCGACAGAGTATCAGCCATACGCTTGGTCTCGACAAAAATCAAAGTCAGGCCGCTACCGTGAGTGTGGAGAATGTCCAGAAGAACGGAACGCTTGTCACTATCCTCAACGTATTCGACCTTCTGGGTAATGTTCTCAGAGGTGGAACCGACACGGCCGACGGACAGGAAAACGTAGTCCTTCAGGAAGTCACGGGCCAGCATCTGGATGTCACGGGGGAAAGTGGCCGAAAACATCAGAGTCTGGCGGTCGTTGACACCGGGCATGTCCTCGCCCTCAACAATACGGCGAATCTGGGGCTCGAAACCCATGTCCAGCATGCGATCAGCCTCGTCCAGGACAAGGTACTTGATGTTTTGCAGCGAGATGCGGCCACGCTCGATAAGATCAACGAGACGGCCGGGTGTAGCGACGAGAAGATCGCAACCGCGCTCAATCTGACGGAGCTGCGAGCCAATATCGGCACCACCGTAGACGACGCAGGGGCGAACCCAAGAGCGGTAGGCAAACTTGCGGGACTCCTCGTAAATCTGAGAGACCAGCTCACGAGTGGGAGCCAGGATCAACGAGGTAGGGTAGGCCTTGCGCTGGCGGCTGTAGCCAGTGCCCTGGCCACCGGGGGTAGCCGAGGGGCCAGTCTGGAAAGCCTGAGACAGGATGGGGAACAGGAAACCACCAGTCTTGCCGGAACCGGTCTGGGCACAAGCCATCAGATCACGGCCGCCCATGACAATGGGGATCGAGTACTTCTGGACAGGGGTGGGGACCTTGTAGTGAGCCAGCTCAATGTTGCGGATCAGGTGGTCATCCAGAGGGGGGTTGGTGAAGGCGAGGACAGGATCGGGCACGTTAGTGCCGGAAGCCTCGACAGGAATTTCATCGTACTTCTCGAAGTTGATGCCTGTGTGCTGCTTCGACGGGTCGTCGGGGGTACCAAACAGCTCGCGCTCAACACGAGGGTTGGCAGGGCCAGCAATGTGCTTGCCGTCGCGCCACTGACCATCGCCAGAACCGCGAGCGTAACCGCCGCCACCACCGCCACCACCACCACCACCACCAGCGGCAGGGCCGTGTCCACCGTGGCCGCCAGGGGCACCACCGTATGCGTTAGGGTTGAAGGTCTGAGGGCGATCCCACTGACGGGCAGCGCCGCCGGCAGCAGCGCCGCCGGCGCCGGCGCCGTTCCAGTTGTTACCCTGGCGAGCACCGCCGTAGGTCTGGTTGCCGCTGTGGAAGAGGTTAGTATCAAGGTCTACAAAGTGAGAGCACAGCTTCGAGCAAAGCTCATTGCGCATGCTTAAAAGGACAAGGAGGGAAAGGGAGGTGCGAAATGACGTACTTGGCAGCCCAAGCGCTCTGGTTCAGACCAGTGGCAGCGGGAGCAGCCTCAGCAGGAGCACCGGGCAGGGGGCCAGACGCAGCGTCGGGGGCAGGGCCCGGGACAGGGCCGGGGGCAGGGCCCGGAGCAGGGCCAGGAGCAGGGCCAGGACCGCCGGGAGCAACCTTTCCTCTCATATGAGGAGGGATGTAAGAGCGCGGGCCATTGCCGTTGATGCTAAGGCCGCTCATGTTAATCTGGTCCGCCATGATTGCGATGGATGGGTAATCTGTAAAGGAGATTGATGGAAAAGTGACGAAATTCGGACGTCGAAAGGAGCCGTGGTGATTTCTAAAGAACGTTGGAAAAGTTCAGAAGAAAAGATGGAAATCGAGTTTGTCGTGTGTTTAAGAGAGGAAACAAACGAAACAGGGCCGTATTAATGATGACGAAGCCGATCGAAGTGAAGTCAAAGTGAAACTTCAAGAGTGTATTTCCTCGCGTTTGAAAGGAGGGAAAAAAGGAGACGAAAAGTAGAAGAAAAGAAAAAAAGCCTTTCTCAAAATCCTCTAGAAAGATGCGAAAACCTTCTAAAGAACAGAAACAAGAAAAACAGATGAAAACGTGAATATGGTGCGGGTTCAATCCTCGGAGGATAGATGAAGTTGATGTGAAAAGAGGAAGAGTTTGGGAGGAGAGGGAGGGAGTTGAAGATGGAGGGATGTAGAAAAGAAAAGAATAGCAGAGCCAGTTTTGGGAGTGTGTCGGGACAGGCGATTACCCAATCAGGCTAGCTTGGCTCGAAAATTTCAGTCTCAGATAGCTCTCGCACAGTGGGCGGTGAGCGGTGACGATGGTCCTTCTTGCCATTGCTACTGTATTTTTCGATACGCTGAGGCAGGCAGTAGAGAATGACCTACCATGTAGAAATTGCAAGTGCGATCGATGTTTTACAAAATGTGTGCATTTGCACCTTCCCGTTTTATTCACTATTTTGTATCAATGAGAGGAAGGAGAAATCAAAGTGAAGCATACATGATTTGCTGGTTGAGGAAAGCGCATCCCGACAGCACCCTTGAAACTGCCATTTCAACATTTCAGGTGAGCCCAGCCCCTCTTCCCCAAGACCCCTTTTATCTTATTTCAGCGGCCCCTGACTGGCTGCGGAGCAGGTCCTACTGCTAGATACGGAGGTAATAAGTTTACAGAAGGGGCAGCCTAGTAGCGCCGGAGCCTAGCAACCACCACAGTGCCCACACTGTTTGCCACGGAGGCGAAGTCCACAAGGACACCGATCTGTGTATATTATGTCAGCAGCTACGCCCTACGCTGTGTTCAGCCTACTGAGTGTTTACATAATACGGTACATAGTACTGAGTAATCGGACTTGAGGGTGCTGACGCAAGAGGTTGATCGCCTGTAGGTTCTGATGTAGCTGTGTATTTATATCTTCTGGCGCATTCTGCATGCTTCGATTAATGGCAACAGTCATGCACCACAAGTACAACGTACGACTGTCATAATATCGAAACGTAGAAACCAGACCCGCCGCCGCCATCACATGCATTGGCGTTGCCGTCGCTGCCGATGTCGTCGTACTTTCTGATGCTACTGTCCTAGGCATCAGATATCACACCGAGTTGATCACAGCAGCCCAGTTCCTAGCCAGGAAAGTTAACCTGCCATCAACAAAGGCCAGCAAGTCACTGTTCCGGTCCTGCAGCGAGAAGTGCAGTCAACAGCCAGTAGTCCGTACGCAATGCTCAAATATGAATTCATGTTGTTCGTGATGCTGCCATAAGGGCTCTCTCATGTCTTTGTGGAAAACTGGTGAAACTGGTATTGTACACGCCCCGCGTTGTGCCGAGATAATCAAGGACACTTGACAATCTTGTCGTCGTTATACTCAATGTCGACGATGCCGTCTTTGGTGACAGCCTTGACAAGCATGCCCTTGAAGTCGATGGGTAACCGCCGCTTGAGCTCATCCGTGCACATGTTCAGCAGCTTGAGGCCCTGGACCAGGGTGATGTCGGGGTGGTGGTGCTTGTCGAGGATGGAGAGGCAGTAGTACTGGGCGTAGCCATGTGCGGCGTAGGGCACGGGTGCCAGGGCTGCGAGGTAGTCGAGCCAGTACAGGCTGGGCTTGTGTGTGATGGGGTCGACGCCGCCGAGCAGCAGGTTGACCGTGTATGGCTTTCGTGACCGCAGGCTAGAAGCCAGCTCGCCGCGGACAAAGTGGGCAACGGCCGAAGGCGAGAGGTCGGCCTCGTTGCGCATCGTGTAGAGCTGGACATTGGCTTGGATAAACTCGGCAAAGTTGACTGTGTCGCCAGCCTCGCCTGAGAATGCCATCAGGGTGTGCTTGTTGAGCTGCCGTGTCTTGTCATCGTCGGCCTTGAGCACCGTCGGGCCACGCATCGAGCCCTTGGACGCCGCGATCAAGGTAAAGTCCTTGCCCGAGATGCCGAGCAGAACCTCCCTGGGGGGGTGTTAGCTGTGATTCCGCCAAACTGCACTTTACCAACTGTTCTTTTCCGACCATTATTCCCCGATACCCTTCACCAACTGCCCTCCACCCTTGCCGTCGTCATCATCGGCCTACTTCGTGCTCTCGGCTTCACCCCGCGGGCGACGTCACGGCATCACATACATTTTGGCTGGATTGGATCTGGCTGATGATCTGGATATAAAAAGAAACCAGGTCAATAAATTGAACTGTATGGCGTTGGTCGTCGAATCGTGCGACTGCGTCCAATGGTGGTGGTAATGTTCGTCGTCGTCGTCGTCGTCGTGATGGTGGTGGTGGTCGTGATCAAGCTATGCTGTGCTGCGTATGCTAGCTGGGCCTCTATTGCTCACTGTCCCTTGGGAACGCGCCATACAGCTACAGCCTACTCCCGCACCTTCCCTCTCACCTCTGCAAGTCCTCGTAGACCGCCTGCCTGAAGGTGGATCCCAGCTCTGTACCGCTATTCGGACAAACGTACTGCCTTTGCCGGGTACATGTCCAATGTACCTGGTGAACTCCATTTAAATTCCTTATCGCTGTTGATAAGAACTGCTTTAAGCGGGTCTTCTGAAAAAAAAGTTTCGACAGGACTGGAAGGAGCAGAGCGTGCTCTGTGTATGCAGAATATGCAGAACGAAGGTCGATTCTGCCCATTTTTTCATGTCTCCGAGCATTGTCAACGACGACTCCAACCCGGCCTCCCAGCAATTGTTCTTGTGTTTGTTTTTTCTATAGCGACCATTCTATCCATCCATACATCTACCGTCTTCAGTGATTGATCCCGCCGACAACACGACCTTTGGCGGTGACCATGTCGTCCTTTTTCTCCGTCCCCGGCGCGCAAAAGCGGAAACGGCCGTCAGGCCCCGAAGCACCCAAGAAGCGCTCGACGGCGCCTTCGTCTCTAAAGAAGAGCTACAAGTCGTCAAAACCGACATCAGCAGGCTTCGCCGGCGGCAAGCCTGCGAGATCCAATGACACGTCAAGACCAGCAAATACCAAGTCGGCGTCTGCGCGCGGCAGGAGAGAGCAGCAGCAGGAGGACGGGGATGACGACGATTCTGTATCCGGCAGCGATTCCGAAGACGACGAGCAGGGCCCCAAGCGCGGCCGCGGGCAGGACGACGATGATATCGATCTCGCCCATGCCGACGACGACTCGGACCTGGACGAAGCAGAGACTGCGGCCGAGCGGCGACTGCGGCTGGCCGAGCGCTACCTTGACAATGTGCGGCAGGAGGTTGGCGGTGCAGCAGGCGAGGACGGTGACATCTATGCGTTTGATGCGGAGGATGTCGACCGCGACCTGATTGCCGAGCGGCTGCAGGAGGACGTGGCCGAGTCCAAGGGCCGTGTCTACCGGCAGCTGGCCAACGAGCTGGGCTTTGACAGCGCGTCACACTGCCTGTTCCGGTGGAATGCCAAGAACGTCAACGGTGTGGCCGTGTGTGCGCCGTTTGCGTACACGGTCTCGAGCGATGTGTGCCTGACCAAGTGGCGCATCCAAGACCTTGCTGACGAGCAGCAGCGCGTGCGTGAGGAGAAGCGGCGGAAATGGGAGGAGGAGAAGCAGCAGCGGAAGAAGAAGAACCAGAAGCGCGGCGGCAAGCACAAGAAGAAGACAGTCGACTTTTCCGAGGAGATTGCCGCGATCCCGGCACGCAAGCGGCCAGAGCGTGTGCTGACGCGCCGTGGCGACCCCAAGCGTCGCACGGACAAGCAGTACCGCGGCCATGTGGGCTCGATCCTGTGTGTGGCGGCGTCGCAGGACGGCAAGTTTGTGGTGACGGGTGGCGCGGACCGCCGCATGATTGTGTGGGACGCCGAGACCATGCAGGTGCTGCGTGTGTTTACACACCACCGTGACTCGGTGACGGGCCTGGCGTTCCGCCGCGGCACCAACCAGATGTACTCGTGCTCCAAGGACCGCACGCTCAAGATCTGGAGTCTGGACGAGCTGGCCTACGTGCAGACGCTGTTCGGCCACCAGGACGAGGTCACGGACATCGACGCGCTGGCCCAGGAGAAGTGTGTGAGTGTGGGCACGCGTGACCGCACGGCGCGCATGTGGAAGGTGGTGGAGGAGACACAGCTGGTGTTCCGTGGCGGCGGAACGGGCGGCAGCGAGCGCAAGAACAAGGCGGCCAACGACGCTGCTGGTGCACCCGTGGACCGCAACTCGATCGCTCACGAGGGCAGCATGGACCGCGTGGCCATGATCGACGACGAGCTGTTTGTCACGGGCAGCGACAACGGCGCGCTGGCGCTCTGGAGCACGCAGAAGAAGAAGCCGCTGTCGGTGATTCCGCGCGCACACGGCATCGACGCTGTGATGACGGGCCGCGACAAGTACGACGCGGCCCTGGCCGACCCGACGAGCAACGCCAGCCAAAAGAACCCGCCACCAGCACCGCAGCCGCGCTGGATCACCGCCCTGCGCACAATTCCCTACTCGGACGTTGTGTTCAGCGGCAGCTGGGACGGCTGTGTGCGCGTGTGGCGTCTGAGCAAGGACAAGCGCAGGCTGGAGGCCGTGTGTGCCCTGGGCGCCGGTGCTGCCGACAGCCAGGCATCGACGTCTTCGTCATCCACTTCGTCCGATGCATCTCCCTCTTTCTCAATACACGGCGTGGTCAACGACATTGCCGCCTTTGAGCGCGGCGAGCGCGGCCGTGACGGCCTGAGCGTTGTCGTGGCTGTCGGCCAGCAGCACCGGCTAGGCCGCTGGGGTCAGGGCGACGGCGCACGGAACGGCGCTGTGGTGTTTGAGATCAGCAAGGGCGGCGCCGTGACCAACGGCGTCAACGGCTCTGCGCCAGAGTCGAGCTGAGCGGCTAGACGGGAAGAAAAGCACGATTCGTAACTTGCATAGCCATTTTATACTGTTTTCTTTTCATAATCTCTTTACTATCTCTTCATTGTTGTTGTCTTTTTCTTTTCATCTTCTTTCATCTTCTGCATAGATCCAACCATAGGAGTTTACTGTAATTTAAAATGGGCAGGCATTTGTTTTGTTAAGATATGTCTCTTAAATATAAATATACTTGAATCATCACTTAATGATAGTTGCTAACGGGCACGGAGAGTATTGAAGAAGAAGAAAAGGCAAGTAAACTCCAAACGCTACTTGGAAGCATCGTGGCTAAAGCCAGCGCAGATATATAAATGACATCCTGCCTGGTATGAAAACAAATGATACAACGCCGAGATAGAATGCTAATATTAAGGTGGCAGAAGGTATAAAGTATGTGTAACACACAACACATACTCAAATAGAAAAATCCGAGTCGAAGCCGTCATCGACGAGCCCCAGAACCTGCTCCTGGGGAATGCTTAATGTGGTGCGCAGCTGGCTCTGCTGGCAGTGGGCTGGCCTCATGCGTGGCGACTTGGGCGATGCCTGCGGGACTTTCCAGTGTGAGGGCTGTTGCCGAGGCGGCGTCTGCGGCGAGCAGGGCCGTGAATGGGTGATCTGGACGTCGTCGTCGTCGTCGCTGCTGCTGTCGTGGGTGTCACTTTTGCCTTGAGTGGTACCCGAGGGCTTGGTAGGGGAAGGCGACGTCGAGGGTGGCGGCCGGGGTGAGGGCAGGGCTTCAAGATCAGCACTGCGGCTCTTGGACGGCTGTTCCTCCTAGGTAGGCCGCTCAAAGGCCGGCGGCGAGCTGATGTCAGCCCCGGCCTCGGCTGTACTGGGCACGGACTCTCCAGACTCGGAGCCCTTGTTGACGATATCAGAGACAACGTCGGTGGTGTTGGATGTGAGGTCGGATGTGACAACAGTAGGCGGTGGTCCGGACATCTCCCGAGGCGGTGGCTGCTCAGCCTCGATAACAGGCGATGAAGAGCGGACAATGGACGATGTGTCGTGGATCTCAGTCATGTCTGTGTCGTCCTTGTCCGTGTACTTCGTCTGGGGAAGAGATACAGGTGGTGCTGCCGCCGCTGCCGTCGCTGCTGCCGTCCGCTTGAGGTGCTTCTGCTTCTTCAGCCTCTTGGCCGCGTCTTCGGCGTCCTGGTACTCCTTTTGCATGTGTAGAATCAGCTCGCGCAGCTGCTTGCGCATGTCGGGCGCCGACGTGTCCCAGTTCCGCTTGCGCCGCAGCACAATGTCCTCGATGAACCCGTCTGGGTTGCTGGTAAACTCACGAATGTACAGCAACAGGTACAGGCCGCAGTCGCAAAAGTTCTCCTGCTCGGGGATCTCCTTGGCGGTGGACCCCAGGCGGCCCGGGTCGAGCGGCTTGACGCCCTTGCGCTCGGCAACTTCGGCCATCAGCCACTGCTTCAGACGGTCCACCGACGCTGTATGGACGCTACCCAGCGAGTCTAGGGTGAAGATCCGAGGGTCTGTGGGATCCGCCTTCTTGCCGTTGGGAATAAAGACCTTTTTAGAGCTCCGGCCAGCAGCTCGGGCGGGCGGCCTCTTTGCAGGGGATGGTGCAGATGCCGATGAGGAGCCCAGAGGCAGAGAATCGCGCTTGATCTCAGTCACCTCGTCGTCGTCTTTGGGCTTTGCTTCGTCGTCGCTCGCGTCCTTGATCACGGTCGGTATGTCCCTGGAGTTGGGACTCGCCGACTTGTTCGGCGCCGTCTTGGCGTCATCGTCAACCTCGATAGAGTCAACCACCAACGGCGCCTTGTCCTTGCTGCCCTTGCCGCCCTTGCCGACCTTGTCGCCCTTGTTGGCGGCCGGGCTTGCAGAGGCAGCGACTAACTTGACCCCAGTGTCGTCGTCGTCGTTGCCGTTCTTACCGACAGCACTGCAGTCGTCACCCACCGTGATGCTCTCACCAGCCGTCTTTAGGGGCTCTGCCTTGCCGTCTACTTTGCGGTCCATCTGACCCTCGACCTTGGGCAGGGCGGCTGCGAGAATCTTGGGCACGTTGCAGATAATGGCCACCCACCAATGCGCATTTTCATTCACAGGCACGACAATGTAGTCGTACGAGAAGAGATCGACCTTGGCCGTCCAGCGCTTGACACCCTCAAACGAGATGACATTGCCGCGGCTCGGCCGCAGCTTCTCGTAGAAAAAGGTGTTGTGGAAGTAGACGCGCTTGGCGATGGACGACTCGCTTTTCTTGAGCGTGCCCTGCAGGTACTGGAGGTAAAAGTTGATAATATTATCGTTGAGGAACTCGCCCTCGTCGAGGCGCGCCACGTCATCCCGGTCGACGGTTGTGCGCGCATATGTCAGGGGCACCCTCCAGCCGGCGGACCAGTTTGGGTTCTGCTCGGTCCAGCGCTCGATCTTGGTGTCATCCTCCATGTAGCGCAGAGACGCGCGCGAGCTCCTGTTGCGCAGCCGTGACAGCCGCGAGTCGGCCACATTGGGAGAGTCTTTTGCGGGTGTGCCTGGCGTGTTTGCTGAATTTCCCGGGCTTGCTAGCTTTGGCGATGATGCAAGCTCCCGTTTCTTTCTATCGCTATCGAGACTAGCCAACTCAGGGGGCGAGCCAAGGTTGAGGCTGCTTCTTGTTCGGCGCAGACTGGCCAGGCCGTCCTTGTAAACCCGCACAAGCGATGCTTCCGAGTCGCGCGGTGGCAGCGGCGGAGCAGACGGGGTGGCCGATGCCGATGCCGATGCCGATGCCGATGCTGGCTTGTTTGGCTTGTACAATGGAGACGGCTTGGTGTCGCTGTCCAGGTCAACAGAGTTGTCAAACGTAGCATCAATCTTGGCCCTCATCTCGGTCGACTCCTTGTGCTCCCTGGCACTGGCCAGGCCTTTCTCATACTTTCTATTCACCAACGCCCTACATTGTTAGTAGGTGTATACGTGGAATGGGGACGGCAGACTATTAGATTCTGAAAGTACTTACAAATCCACATCTTGCAGACGGATGGTCCTGAGGAGAGGCGACTCGAGAACCCACGTAATCACACGCCGCAAGTCGGACGTCGTTGCAAAACGTATGCCCATGGGTGCATTGTACTTTGTGTCTTGCGGGAACTCGAGGCACAGCGAGCACGAGCGCATGTTGTACTGGATGGCGCGTGCTCGGTCCAGGGGGACCCTGAGCCACGGCAGACGGGCACGCTGGGCCGCATCGGTCGGCGTCAGCGTGTCGGGGTCGCGCGGGTCGATGGTCATGGTTGTAGCCAGGGCCTGTGCTTGTGTTTGTGCTTGTGCACCAGGCGTATGGATGTATAGAGGGAGGCGGAAGGCTGACACGACGTGCACGGGCGACTCGACGATGGTCCCGGCCGACGTCGACACGGGGCCGGATGATACTGATGATGGTGTCTCGCGGGCGGGTCTCGACAACACGGCTGACAGGCCGGAGTGGACAGACGAGAGGTGGGGACTCCTGGCCGTCTTCTTGGGGGGGCGCTGCAGGTGGTAGTGGTCCTCAGACAGCTCGTCGGCGCTCTCGCTGAACCGCCGGGCGTCGTAGAGGGGCCGCTTCAGAGGTGCCGATGCCGCCGGGCCCTGCACGTCTGACAGCATGCGCGACCGGTACGGCTGTCGTTTTGGAAAGCCACCATCGAGCACGATGGTCAGCTCCGTGTTGTGCCTCGAGGTCGGCGCTTTGGCAGGAGTCTTTTCTGTAAACGTCTTGGGCCGCGGCACCTCTCTCAGGGTATCGTCCCCCTGGATTTTGATGTCGTCGCTGTCATTGTCGCTGTCGTCGACAATCTCGGCCGAGCGGTTGTCGTTGAAGGGGTCGCTGTTGGATTCGGCGTCGGTGATGCTGGGGCTGGTGAGTCGTTTCGGGCGGTCGTTGGTGCTATACGTCACGCGCCGCCGCCGACCTCGCCGCCGCCCGGCCGAGGACACGACGATCTGGGGCTCGTCGCTGGCCAAGAAGCTGCTGGCCGAGCCATGGCGCTGCGAGCGGGTTTGTTCTTGGTCGGTCGACGGTCTCTGCCATGCGCCGTCTCTGGCGTCTCTGGCGTCTCTGGCGTCTCTGGCGTCTCTGGCGAGGGGGCTGGACGTGGAGGGCACATCGTCGGTCCGTCTGCGTTTCTGTGGCGGCTGTACCGGCGATGTTGAAGTCGTCAAAGCTGTCGAGTGTATGGCTGCCGTGGGTTGGAGGGCGGCATTCTCGCCTCTTCTTCCGCTGAGGCCGTTGTGCGGTTGGAACTGGCCCAGTCTCCTCTGCATTGTCAGTATATACATGTCTTTGTGGTCTGCTGGTCGTATCGCTTCTTCTTCCGACGCACTCTCATTGTGCTACCAGAGCCAGACCGCAGCGTGCTGGTCTGGTCTTGGGCGTGCAGGCAAGTATAACGGGGCTATGAGTGCATGGTCCTCCAGATAGGCGAAAGCAGTGGCTAGCACTGGAGAGATATATAGAAGAGGTCGATATGGGAGAGGTCGAGATGGAAGAGGTCGAGGAGGTCGAGGTCGATGAGGCGAGGCGGCTGTGAATAGTGCCAATACGCTGTCCAGCCTAGGGCGAAAGTGATAGGTGAAGAAGCTTCGATGTCCCCCACGCTTATCGTCTGTATTTGAGTGGAAAACGGTGCGCTGCCAGAGTGTGTGGAGGTATCGCAGTCTGCAACTGGCGGTCGTGATCTCACGAGGCTCTGGCTCAAAAGTCACAACTTTTTAGGCGGGTGGGTTTTGGAGGCTACTATGTTGGGCCTGCTGTAGAGGCGTTTGCTAGTGGGTGCATATGTGGGGAAGGCGCGGCACGGCAGTAGCCTGTAATTGCTACAGTGTGTAATTACATTGCAGCGCGTAAAGAGCATGCTTATATAATCAGTCATCATTCTTATCATCTTATCATCTTCTTCTTCTCATCAATCTCCGTGTTCTTATTATTTATAACATCTATACTCTATCTCATCAATCATATACATTAATTTTTCAAAAATCTACAAGACCACAACAACCTCTGTTCACCAACCTAAAAGTTGGTGCCGGTAAAGGGCGATTGCACGCTGGCAAAGCCCTGGGGACAGGCGAGGCCGAGTGCAGAGCTGCCGCTGCGCATGTAGCACGCCTTGGCGGCGGCGCAGGCGTTGCTGGTGCAGTTGGGGCTGCGCACGCTGCTCTTGCCCTGGTAGGTGTTGATCTGGCTCGCAAGCTTGTTGGTGGTGTCAGCCTCGATGGCCTCGGTGACGCGGTGCCAGAAGGTGGCATTGAGGGGCGCGTCGGCGGGCCAGTTGGCAGCGGCGCCGTAGGCCTCGCGCGTCGAGTACTCGAGCTGGTAGACGGGGCCGTCGGCCTTGGCGTCGCCCGTCTCGATGTCGGCAAAGGAGCTAACGTCGGCATAGAAGGTGTAGGCGTCCATGACCTCGAAGGAGCCGGTGTCGACCTCGTACATGCGGAAGCCCGAGTTCAGGTTGGTCAGGGGCGTGATGGAAGGGCCGACCCAGGCATTGGCGACGGCGTACTCGGCGGTCTGCTTGGTGGCGTTGTTTGCATAGTAGACAAAGGCCTGGTCCTCGTGGGTGTGGCCAAAGAAGACGCTGGCGACGACGTGGGGCGAGTAGCGGTCGATGATCTGGTAGAACAGGTCGGCGCCGTTGGGCAGGGCGTTGGTGCCGTCCCAGCCGGTCAGGACGTGGCCGACGACGTAGGCGCGCTGGCCGGCATCCTCGGCCTTTTGCAGCTCACTGATCAAAAAGGTAAAGATGCCCGAGTAGTCAGGGTCGGCGGCATGCAGATAGGCGTAGTAGTTGGACTTGTAGTACAGGTCGGTGTTGATCGTGATGATGCGCACGCCGTGCTTGTCGACGACAGAGTAGGCGCCGTAGTGCAGCGCGGCATCGGCGGCGGCCTGCTTGTCGATCCAGCCGTAGTGCTGCCACAGGCTGGAGACGTGCTCGTAGTTCCACGAGAACTGGCGGCCCTCGGCGCCGTTGCCGTCAATGGCATGGGGCGCGTCGAGGTTGTCCGGGGCGGTATCGTGGTTGCCGAGGGCGCAGTAGATGGGCCCGCCAATGTACTGCTTGAAGATCTGCCACAGCGACGACTCGACATACTCGACGTAGTCGTGCGACAGCTGGTTGGCCGGGTCGTGGGCAACCAGGTCGCCCGTGTACAGCGAGAACGCCGGGGGATCCTTGGCGGACGTGCCGGTCAGCGGGCCAATGGCCTGCATAGCGGCGAGAGCCAAAAAGTAGGGCGAGTCGCACTTGTAGGTGCCAAACAGCGGGGCCGGCACGGACAGCACATCAGCACCGGCGGCGTTGACGGAGGAGGGACGGCAGCACATGCCGCTGGTGCAGTTGCCCTCGGCACCGACCTGGTAGCGGGCATCGAGGTGCAGATCGGACATGTGCAGGACCTTGACGCGCTTGCCGCTGCGCTTGGGGACCTTGGGGTTGGCCGGGCGCGGCTTGGGGAAGACGGCGGTGACGGGGCGGATGGCGGGCGCCGGACAGAACTTTGTGCTCAGCGAGGCGCAAATGTACTGGCCATCGAGGCCGGTGACGTCGGCAGCGGCCAGGATCTGGGTCCAGGCGGCGCCAAAGACGTCGGCGGCATAGTTGAGCTGACAGGTGGCATTTGTGGCAAAGCCGGTGGTCTCGCACAGAGAGATCATGGCGTCGGGCAGCGCAGCAGGCGCCAGACGGGCGACCATCTGGCCGACAGACAGGGCAGCAATGCAGCGCGAGCAGTTGGAGGCCAGGCCGGAGCTGGAGCTGTTGGCGGCGAGGATGTTGAGGATCTCCTGGGTGGCGGCCTTAATGACGGCCTCGGTGCTGGGCTCGGTCAAGTTGGCCAGGGCCACGGGGTAGATGAGAGGGTCATTGTTGCCAATGGGGATGCTCAGGGGGCTTGTGAGATTGAGCGGGTAGGCCTTGCCGGAGATGGGGTCGCGCACGACGGGCTGGGGCTCGACAGACGGGCCGGGCTTGACGTAGTAGCTGGCGAAGACAGAGGTGGGAAACGTCACGGGGACAGCAAAAGAGGAAAGACCGGGAGCGGTTGCGCTGGAGGCAGTGGTGGTGGAGGTGGTCTTTCCCTTTGCGGAAGAGGTTGTGGTCTTGGCCTCGGCGACGCCAGAAGAGGCAGCCGCGACAAGGGCGGCACCCACACGGAAGAGGGAGGCGGGCTTCATGGTGGGGAGGACAAGCAGCAGCAGCAGCAGCACAACGAGCGTGAAGACAACAAGAGCAAGGGCGGCTGTTTTTGCGAGGGCAGAAGCGCGGCTGGCTGGACGAGTCGTAGGAGTCTTCATGGGACCGCAATTGGGAGCGGACAGCCGCCGCTATATATGGCGATGAAAGATCGGCGCATGTGGTGGTCACTCTGCGCTTCTCTGTAGGGAAGGAGCAACGTGCGTGCGGTACCTTTGGCGTGGTACCCGCTTGATACCGTGGTGCTGGTGGTTAATATGGGATGAATTGATGACTGTTGATTTTATTTTTATTGTTGCGGTCTTTATTCTTTTCTTCTTTATTTTTCTGATTTTCTCTCTATTTTTGTTTCTCCCTCTTCTGTCGGATAGTTTCCGCAAAGTCGGCAAACAGCTCGCCTCGTGGTCTCGACCGGGCACGCGCACAAAAGACAGCAATGCGACGTGGAAGAAGTCGAAAGACAAGTCCTACTCTATACTGAGGAGTGCTGAGTAAGAGAGGAGATGGACAGGCAGAAACTGAATAAGTGAGAAGAGTAGTCAGAAACAAAAATAAAATAAACAAAAGTCAAAGATAACATACCACAGCCTAGCCAGGACGAGAGCGATCGGCAGCAACGGGGCCCGGGCGGGTGCCCGGCGCTCTGGGCTTGGCTTGCAGCAATCAACGTGCACTCGTTGTTGCCGCCGATAGGCTCTGGCCAAGCATTGGTGGCGCCGTGGGGTACTCTGTGTTGTGGACTAGAGGCTTGCAAGCTAGGCTGCGGTGCTTTTAGTCTGTGCAGCACAGCGTGTAATTACAACGTAGGATCGAGTGATAAAGATATAGCTATTGATGCAGATTTGATTAGTTTTTGCAGATTTGTAAATCTAGATGTGGATTTAGTTGCATATTTATTGTACTGTGGTATTGCTTGCTCAATTTGTTGGGTTTTGTCGTCTCTTTTTTGGTGAGAATCTGAAAACATCGCGAGATCTTATATCTTGCAAAACTCACAGGAAAGACAGCCACCTCTATTCGGAACTAACCGTGGTAAATCCCATAAGCGACCTTGCATCTACCACTGCGGTCAACTCTGCACAGCGCACACCCCATTATGCTCACCGACGGCCACTGCGACGTCATCTCCGCTCGCCGGGTCTATGGGCACTGCGCGTAGATGTTGCAGAGGCAAGGAAGACATCAACAGGCTCTTCCGCAGAGGGAGCATGCTTCCGTAGTCACATCCTTTGGTTTCTAGTCTTATTTTATCTTATTTCTTTTCTTTCTCTTCTTCTTCTTTCTTTCTTCTTTCACAGGCTGGATGCTTCACGTGGCCGTAGTGCGGCTGCTAAAGACATGACCGTGGGTAACATGGGGTAGCTGTTTCTTGTGTTGTAGTTCTTGTTTTCACATTTCCCAGTCCAGTCTTCTTGTCGTTTTCTTCTTGTCGTTTTCTTCTTGTCGTTTTCTTCTTTCTTCTTCTTTAATTTTCTAATTTATTTGTTGAGCTCTGACTCCCGGTAAAGCTATCTTCTCCGTGATGATGCTGGCAAAGTCGGGATCTGTTTGGTTGACGAGTTTGAAATCCAAATAACTCGGCAATAAAAGCGGCAAAACTGCTTGAAGCATTAATAATATAATTGATGAATAAGACTAAGTTGTATTTGCATAGGAAGTATTAGATTATTTTAATTTTTATAACAGTTTTGTAATTATGTTTTTTAACCTAAGAAATCTTCCAAATCAGCGACAACGGGACAATATATGACCATATTTGACCAGTTTCGAGAGCATACATTCAAACCGTATTGAACAGATGCGGCTCGTTCGTGTGCTGGCTGTGCTGATCAGCCGGCCTTATTGTTGATTAATGTTGCTATCCCGAGGCATAATACCACACTATCAAATCGGATGCTTACATAATCATCACTTACACCGTATCCGGCATCTTCGTTTGTGCATCACGCCCGTGGCTTCCTTAATGCTGTCTGTTCACCTTGCAGCCATTCACTCAGACGCCAGCCTGCTAGTAGTTGCCCCTCGCTTCTTCCTGCACTGCCCTTCGTCTGCGACTGCAACTTTATTCACTACGCAGTGACGTTGTTCACAATACCGATTACATAAGCACGAGCGTCGTCCCAAAGCCTCAACAGCCAGCTCTTTTAAAGTCGTCTACTTCCATCTTTCACAGCAGATGATCATCCCAAGCACCAAAACTGCTAAAACTCAGTCCGATACCCATCAACCAAGTCATCCCACCAGAGCCATCCCAACTAAACAACCCTGCCAGTCTACGTCCTTATCAACCAAAGCCTATGCAACAACAAGCTATCGACGACAAGGACAACTACATCGACATCGAATAGTCGAAGATCGTCAACCGACTGGCAGAAACCGGCGACTGCCATAAAAGAAAAACTCTTGACAAAATTTGAACAGACCAAAGTTTTCTAAACAGACACAACCCAGCCTACACACAAAACAGCACCCATCAACCGCTTACATAATCATTCCACTATCGGCAGCGCTGGCCCAAAACTGTATCCAAATCGGGCCATCACTTTCAAGCGCGCACCCTCGCGTTAACCCTGCAAGAGCGTCAACGACACATCCGTCGCCGGTGCCCCCCCCCCCCACACACACCGCAGCTGTATGGTCCCTGCTCGCATCTGCACAGCCAAGACGAGCCACGGAGCGCCTGGTACAGTTGTATTATATAGATACATTCCTTCACGGCGGCCCGCATCGCTCCCGCGTCCTGCGCCCTGCAACCCTCGACCTCCCCGTCACCACGCCGTCAAGCAGTCAAGCAGCCAAGCAGCCAAGCAGCCGACCAGTTCCGACTGCTGCTGCACCCTGGATACCGCAGCTTTCTACAAAGAAACCTCCAGCCCGCTCTACATAATCAATGCCGCGGCCCGCAGCCAGCTCTCTCCCTCCCGACACCTCTTCTTCCATGAGCCATATATCCTCGGCTCATCAAAGTCCTTATACAGCGCACATTCCACAAACCGACCCTACACATCCTAGTCGCCGCCAGGCATCGCAAGGAGGGTCTTACAGACAGCCGCAGCTCACAGCAGAGGCCATAGAACGCGCCGAGAGCCCAGTAACCCAGCAACACGCAGAACACGCAGAACACGCAGAAGACCCAGAGCCATCCTCCGACTCGTGGTACGAAGTACGCGACATTATCGACGAGAAGCGAAAAGGCCGCCGTCTCTTCTACCTTGTCGACTGGGAAAACAACAAAATCACAGGAGAGGCCTACGCTCCCACCTGGGTATGAGATATTTTTGCAGCAGTGTGTGAAGGACCAAAGCTAACGATCAAGATCCCGGCAGCAGACGTCACCGAAGAGGCCATCGGCGCTTGGGAAGAAATCAAGCGAGCGCGGCAATCCGAGTCTGCAAAGGCAAAGAAGTCTGCAAAGGCAAAGAGGACTGCAAAGACTTCAAAGACTGTAAACCGCAAGGACAACACGCAAGCTTCCTACAACACTTCACCTGGAGAATCTCGGCCGCTCACACCACCCGAGGCGTCTGTAGAGGATACCCCACAGATCTCCTTGAGATCCAAACTCAGGAAGCGCAAGCGGTCGCGGTTTGTCATCGACGATAGTGACGCGAGTGACAGCAGTGGCAGCGACGGCGATATTGAAGACGTCGTCACACCAGCGGACAGACCCAACAAGCAGCGTCGCACTCGCACTGCCAGTCGCAGCCCGACGCAGAGCCAGTCTCAAAACAAGTCTCAAAACTCTCAGAGCTTGAGCCTCCTCTCGTCACCGCCAATCAGTCGCCCCCCTAGCGTGGACGGCGGCGACCACTCTGACGAAGAGCAGTCTCGGAACGAAGCCGACCACAGCCAAGACGAGCGTGACATTTCGGTTGCCGCTATTGTCGATAGCATCGAGATAGCTCCCGGTGCCGACTTCGACCCCAGCGAGTACACGCGCCTCTCCCAGTTTCCCTCCCAGTCCCGGCCTCGAGAGACCACCCCGGCATCAACTCAAGTGACGGCACGCACCATCCCCGACTCCCAGCCGGACTCTGCCCTGTTTCCGTCTGCCTCGGACGATTCCCAGCCTCTTGCGCCTCATTTTGACGACGACGGCGACGACGACGACGTACTTGGAGGACTCGTGCCTGCTTTCTCTGCTTCTGCACAGCCTGCACAAGAACAGACTCAAGAGCCAGAAGCCGCTCAGGAATCCGGCCTTCGAGAATCTGCCAACTGGGCACCAACCGCTGGTGCTTCTGCAGCTGCTTCTGCTACTGCTACTGCTACTGCTACTGCTACTGCTACTGCTACTGCTACTGCTACTGCTACTGCTACTGCTACTGCAACTGCTACTGCAACTGCAAATAGAGGACAAAGCCAAACCGCTACTGCAAGTGGAAGCAGAGTCGACTTCCAGACACAGCCCGAGCCAGACTTTAGTCTTCTCTCGTCGCAGTCCCAGAATTTCCACCAAACACCCTTTGCACGCACACCCGGCTCTACGGGCCCCAGCAACACCAGCTACTCTGTCGTGCCCGACTCGACACGCCCAGTGAGGAACTCGATTGGAATTACCAACAGCTCGCAAAACCTGCTCTTGTCGTCTGCACAGATCGTCCCCGCCCTGCACAGCAACGAGGACCTCCTAGGCCGCAGCCTTCCTCACACTACCCAAAGTAGATCTCAGCCGTCTCAAGAATCGACTGCGTCTCAAAACTCCACAATGGACGAAAGGAACCCTCCCCAGTCTCTCACAGAGGCCCTTCGTGAAACCATAGGTGACACCCTCGAGTTTGGCGACGCCTCTCTCCCTGATGCCAGCCAGGGCTTCCCGCCGCTCATGGCCCAGGAAGAGGTAAATTTGGCCTCTGCCGCCGCCCTTGCTGCTGCCACATCGATGCCGCTTTTGCCGTCGGCCTCGCCGGCAATGCTCATGGCCACGTCCATGCCTATGGCTATGACCATGGCGCCCAATGAACCTATTATTCCTCTGATGAGCGACCCGACCCAGAGCATGCCCGGGTCCATGTTCAACACACCTCTTGTAATTGGCGGCGTGCCCTCGGGGACCATTGCTCCCGGCGACCTGTCGTTTTCTGACCCCATGGTCTCTGGTGCTCTTGAAGTGTCGCCCGAACCGGAAGACAACTCCAGCCCCCAGCCCATGCACGAGGATGATAATGACAGCAACGGCGATGTTGATAACGATGATAACGATGATAATGAGAACAATGACGACAACGACAACGGCTCTTCCTCCTCCTCTTCTTCTTCAGAAGAAGATGGCATTGACCTGTCAAATCCAAACTATACAACACATGAATATGTCCTGACTCTACCCCTGGCCTCCAATACCCGCCAGCACTACCTCGACATGATGGTCGAAAAAGAGGCCAAAGAAACCATCAACAAGTACAGCGCGTACTTCTCGACCAAAACTGCCGAGGTCCCCGATGCCGAGACCGTCGCCCGTGTCGACGAGCTGCTGCGCAAGTTTATCGACGTCTTTGATCTGCCCACATTCCACAACAGTACGCCCGGCCTGTCGGAAGAAGAGCGCATGAAAAAGGCCGTCAACACAAACCCCAAGTACTCATTCGTCTACGAGTTCCTCGAGCGCATCAGCACACTCAAGAAGACAGTGCTGATCCTGGCCGGCCGCAATGTCGTCCTTGACTACATTGAGGCGGTGGTCAACACAGCTGGCATCTCTTCGGAGAGGATCACGGGTGCAAACAGCAGCGGCCCGGCAGAGAAGAAGACGCATTTCGGCACACTGTCGGTCCTGCTGGGCAATGCCTCTGATCTGACCGTCGACAGTCTACCCAGCACCGAGATCGACATTGTCATTGGCTTTGATCATGTGGCCCGCACATCGGGCCTCCTGGACCACTACATCAAATTGTCCACCGCTGCGGACGCCACGGCCACTGCCGACAGGACATCGCCATCGGGTGGCCTGCCCACGCCCATCATCTTGCTTCTGGTCAGCGCCTTTACCATTGAGCATGTCGATCTTCGCCTGGAGCTGACCTCGGTCGATGACCTTGAGCGCAAGAATGCCCTCCTCCTAAGTGCGCTCGAGTGTGTGCCGTACCTCCGCGAGTACGTCGAAAGCAATCTGCCTACGGCGCCGCACGATGCTGCCAAGGCCTTTGGCCAGATGGTGACGAGCCCGGCCATTGAGCTCGAGTGGCAGCCCCAACCGCTGCCGGAGGATGTCTTTGACATTTACATTGAATCCCTGGGCCCCTCCCAGCCCACATTCACGCAGGCCGAGAGTATCGGCCAGAGCCAGCCGCTGCAGTCGAGAAAGCGGCAGTTGGACGACAACGCCGACAACGAGAATGGAGACAAGTCAAAGCGCGCCCGTCTCAGTGCGCCGATTGTCGAGGACCAGCCCCCCATCAGCGATACGGTGAAGCGGGCTCTAGGTGGCACTCTTTGGGGCCACGGCACCAACAGCGGTCCCACGGTCCAGATCTCGCTTGAGCAGCTCGAAGCGCTCGCCGCCAAGGTCACGAGTCTCCAAGACCGCCTCCAAGAAAAGGAGGTGTCTGAAGCCGTGCTCACCGAGCGTGTGGACGCTCTCGATAAGCTCAGCAAGGGCAATGCCAAGACGATTCGCAAGTGTCAAGAGAGACTGGTTGAGGCGACCAAGGACCGCGGCGTGTTCCAGAGTGAGCGTGATAAGGCCACGGCCTCTCTAGCCACGACGCAGGAGAGACTGGCAACCCGCACCGAGGCGCTCGCCGAGATGCGCACGCAAAAGACAGACCTCGAGACGCGCCTGGCCGACGCGAACAAGCTGCTGGCCGGCTCGGCTCAGCCCGACGTCGCCGAGATGGGCACGCTGCGCACCGAGCTGGCTGCGGCAAAGGACCGCATTGCGTCGCTCGAGCGCAAGGTGGCCAATGCCGACGAGGACCTGGACCATGCCCGCCACGCATACCAGGACGCATCCAATGCGGCGGCCGACCTGAGCACCGAGAACCGCGATCTCAGTGCACGCGTCAAGGAGCTCGAGCGGCGCGCGTCGGACAACCTGCGGCAAATCCACGAGACGCACGCGCACAGCGAGGCCGCGTCATACCGCGCGCAGTGGTCCGAGGCCGTGACAATGCTCAAGGAGCGCCAGTCCGAGCTCGACTGGACGCGCGAGGAGCTGCGCGTGCTCAAGAGTGGCCGGCGCGAGACTCGGCAGCAAAGCGTGCCGCGGAGTCCGCGGCTGGGCGTAATCAGCCCGCGCACTGTTGCTGGCCGCGGCGGCAATGGAAATGGAAATGGAGGCGGAAACGGAGGCAGCAGCGTGGCGGCGCGGCAGTCAGTGAGCCGGGGCAACAGTCCGGTGTCGGCCAGCTTTGACCCGACAGGGTACAGCTCGCCGCTTGCAGCCGCCGACAACAACAACAACGGCGGCGGCAGTGGCGGCGGCGGGCCTCCTGTGCCGGGCATGACCTACTTTGCGCCAAGCCACCGCAGCGGCAGAATGGGACACCTTCGGGAGTAGTTTTGTTATACTTCTTTCTGTCTTGTTCTTCTCACTCTTTAAATGTTTTTTGTTGTCTTTTGAATCTTTCTGGCTTCTGGCTTCTGGCTTTGGTTTAGTATCACTTCCTGTTCAATATCCTTGTGCTTTATTGGTTTGTCTATTCATCTGTGTCAGGATGGCTTGATATTCGACACGCAATTGGTAGTGTCCTGGCGTTTTATCTTTGTTTTCACTTCTTCCCGAGCTGCCCATTACAGCCGCCTTGGTCTTTACCAGTCGTCTTGTCTTTCAATAACAACTGCATTTCATCACCATCACCATCACCATCACCATTACTGTGCATGGCAAGGAAACCGCACATGACAACACAGAATGAACAAAAAAATCTAGATAAATAGGTAATGAATATACAGCGGTTTGTGTGGTAGATTTCTTGACTCTGAACTCTCAAAACTCTCAAAAAAAACTCTCCGGTCTCCCCGGTCTCTCTCGCAATGCAGATGTAAAACGTTATGACATTTTCGACGTAGAACGCCTTCCCCCTGGTACATGGCCCATGGTTCCATTTGATGCTGAGAAACGATTTATTCCTCGCTGTGATTGTATACCGATAGACGACGGCGCTACATGGACAGGGCGATGATGTAAGGCTTGATGGCTCCCAGAATGTGTTTAGGCATTTAGGCAGACTCCTCGGGGTACAGCTCCTCCTTCAGGGCAATGCCGAGCTCCTCCCGCAGGGGGGCAAGCTCCTGCAGGTACTGCTCGTACTGGCCCTTGTTCTCGACCTTGGCCTTGATGCCCTCGAAGACCCGGACGGCGGTGGGGTAGTCGTTGACTCTCCGGGCAGCTTTTAACGCAGCAATCAGGACGGAGGGCGAGGGGACCAGATCGTAGGCGAAGGCGTTGTTCAGGTTGCGCTGCGACGAGAGGGTTAGCAAGGGACATGACGTATGCCGCCGTGTGTGGACGTGTGTGGACGTGTGTGGAGGCGAGGAGAGGAGAGGATGCGCCGGCTTACCTGCAGCTCGAAAACGTCCTGGACGCCGTCAAACTCCTTCTCGTATCTAGTGAATGTTAGCAGGGAGTCCACGGGCCAGACATCAGACATAGGTAGCACATGGCCGATCAACAACATCAGGCCACCCCGGGACAGCTCCGGAGCACCGGAACACGGAACCGGGTACGCCCGACAAAAGTGGCGTGATGCATGCTCGACACCGAAGAGGCCGCAGCACAAGAGGACAGAGGACACAGCATCCCCATCCAAGCAAACGAGCTTACCTGGCGGTGAACTCCTCAAAGGTCTCCTCGTGGTGGTCGGAGCGGAGACGCGCAGCAGCGCTGAAGTTGGCCTTGGGGGCAAAGGCGGCGCGGGCGGTCATGGCGACAGCGGGGCGGGCGACGGGGGCGCGGAGGACGGCAGAGCCGCGGACGGCAGCACGGAAGATGGAGGCAGACATTGCGGTATTCGGGTGGTCGGTGGTCGGTGGTCGACTAATTGGACGTGAGGCAATTCGAGGTTATAGCGGGTGGTAGAGGGGAGAGAGGTTGCGATTGGGGGAGGGTGTGACGGGATGCTGGAGCACACTGACACACGCACACGAAAAAATCGTCGGGTAGTAGGAAAGTAGGCTTGGGAGGTAAAACTGGGCCTGTCGATTGGCTGGTCGTCGGGGCTGGACTGTCAAATGACGGGGAATTGAGCTTCGAGGTTTTGGGTTTGGGGTTGGGCTTAGAGTTTTGGATATCGTGAGAATTACTTTACGGATGTATCCAGAGTCTACAGAGTATATACGAGGCAAAGCTGGAGAGCAGAAAAGGCAGGAGGAGACGGAGAGAAGGAAGGTGCGGAAATCGAATGATGTTTTTTTTCTCTCCCTCGCTGCGTCTCGCTGGGCTACAGCCACCCACAGTGAGTATAGTATCACCTACAAGCACCTAGGAACCGCTGTGACTGGTGGTGTACGCTGTAATACCCAGCAGTGTCTCCAGCACCGGCAGGAGGGGCCCATTCCTCCATTCCCCGTTATTTTCCCTTCCATCCTACCGCCAGCACGGTGTGGCCTTGATGCCTGAGGCAGCATACAAGCTATCTGCCCCACAATTG
The DNA here is from genome assembly GCA_022392945.1 of Ophiostoma australiae. Classification (NCBI taxonomy): domain Eukaryota; kingdom Fungi; phylum Ascomycota; class Sordariomycetes; order Ophiostomatales; family Ophiostomataceae; genus Ophiostoma; species Ophiostoma australiae. The sequence continues at coordinate 420,561 of JAKRGJ010000018.1, read as the reverse complement.
CCCAATCACCGGTTGCGCTTTCCCAATCGCCCGGTGGACTGATCTGACGGTAACTGGTGGCAGGAGCATTCTCCCTACATGTTCTTTCCTATTTGGTAACAATCACGGGACTCGCTGCGGAAGTATGGCAGCAAGACAGGACAGCTCTCAAAACTGTACAGACAGCATGCTTTATACTTTAATTGCGCCTTGAGAGTGCGAGAATACCCAGTGTCGCAAACGTAACCATGACGCTGCTCAGTAATCCGCTTACAGCGCATTGCTATTTGGCGCACTTCGAGCTGCGAATCGACATCATCTCAATTGGCCAGTCCAGCAGTCACGTGACGACAGGCGTGATCACGAGCCGCAACAAATCACAGATCTTCAAATACTGGCAAAGCCGACTTCAGCAATAATCAGTAGAAACCGTTATTGAGGCCAGGAAGCTCGATTTACCCAACAGCCTACTCCATTTTGATCGACGCTCATCAATATCGGTCTCGAAGAGGTCGAGACTGAAGACTTGCATCACGACAGCGCCAAGCTTTGCGACCCTGGCTCATCTGTTGAGAAGCCGGGGTTGAAGAGCCAGGATTGTACATAGTAAGTAGTGATGTGTTCCAGGGCGTGCAATTTGTTCAGCCAGTCTTATCTAAGAGCGGTCTTATCTACGCGCGGTGCGCTGGCCGCGCTCGAGAGATTGAGCCCTCGCGTCTTTGGCTTGTGACGAAAGCGGTGGGGCGCGGCAATACGGCAAGCCTCGGTGATCTTGCTGAATAAGACGTCACATTCTTAGTGCTGATTGGCCCGACGCGCCTGCTCATTTAAGCTCCGTACAAAGCAATTCGACATGCATGCTGCTAAAAGGTGACCCGCATCGCGCCTGCCGTTGCTAGCGAAACCAAAGTACTACACCAAGACGAATCAAGTAGCTACACAACAAATGACAAAAAGTATTCAGCTAATAGAATCCAAATAAATAAGAAGATTCTCCATTTTGTCGCCGGTTTAAGATTGCATGCGTATTGAGTCCTATGCTCTGTACTATGTAATAACACAGAGTACATAATAATGCTACCAATACTTGCGCCTTATAGCTCGTAAACATGAACTCATAGACATAATACAGTAGGAAGGAAGGGAATTTCCTCTTTATATCGTAGCCCCCTTTCGACCCCGTCCGCGCCTTCCTCTTCGCGATTTCCACTTGCCTCCGTCGCGTGAAAGTTGACGAGAACGAGGATCGCAACTGCCATCTGTAGCCCTGCAGCGCTCAGCTCCTGCCAAATAATGCCAATTGATGCCACGGCCGCCTCGGACTCCCCTTGGTACCGTCTTACTCGGCTGGCCTATTTCCTTCCTGTTTTGTCAGCCTGCAGCTTGCTCTTGCCTCACACCCTCGGGCTCTTGCCGTCTTCTCCGTAGTCGTAGTCACAAACGATGCCTGCACCATAAAGCTGCACCATCCCGCTCCTCGCCCTCTTTGCCTCTTATTTCCTTCTTTTCCCAAACCTCACTTTTCGTCTTCGTCTTCTTCTTCTCTCTTCTCTCCTCTCCCATATTTTGGCCCTGTCCTCTTTTCTTGTCACTCATTCTCTCCCTTTAATTTTCTTTTGCGTTTGCTCCCCATTTTCTTTCTTCTTTCTTTTGTCTCTTTTTTACTCGGCTCCCCACCATTCTGACAACGACGTCAACCGAGTTCCACATCCACGAAAGTCGACTTTCCGAGCCTCCTCAGGTTGTTCCTCGAGTGCCTCCAAACCCTCGACTCTCACCCTGACAGGCCGATCCTGAGCCTCTCAGCATTCCAGACTAGCCGCGGTGCTAAACCATTCCTGCAAACCAAGCTCGTCGCGATACAGCTGTCAGCTTGATATTACAGCTTGCAACAGGTACGCGTGCCCCCTTTTTCGTCTCTTCGTCCCTTTTCGTCCCTCTTTCATCGCGTCTGGGCCCCCTTTTCTCTTGCTCTTAGCTCCGGCTTAGATTTGTATTTGTCCTCCTCTCCTCGCCCCAGCTTTCACCTCGATGTACGGCCCCCCTTTTGCTTTCCGATTTTCGATTTTCTCGTTGGCCCCCTTTTTCATGCTATTCTATTGCTTCGCTGCTATTATCCCCTATCCGCTCGATTGTTCTACTACTGCCACTGCTATATTTTCCCGCTGTCTCGCTTCCTCCTCCCTCTTGGCTTACTTTTCCTGCGCTTTTACTGACTCGTGACACGTGCCATTAGTTTGCCTTTGCCGCGACCCGTCCTCGAATCTCTCCCCCGTCTTCTTTCTCTTCCATCGACCTCTCGGGACGACCCTTTTTCTTCTCTTTCTTTTCTTTCCCTTCCTTTTTTTTTTGTCTATTGTTGTCCGTGTCCCATCTGCTCATCGCCATCACACGCTCTACTTCACAATGTCTTTCTCCGACCTCATTGAGTTCGGCGTGCCCACGCTGGACCGCCCCTTTGGTCTCAAGCTATGGCCCATCTTCAACAAGGCTTTCGAGCTCGTCGTCGGCTACCCTGCCGATGATTTCGAGTTTGTCGCTGGCAAGACCCCCATGTCGACCCTGAAGCACACCAGCATCTTCATCGTCATCTACTACATTGTCATTTTTGGCGGCCGCGAGGTTATGCGCAACCGCGACGCGTTCAAGCTGAAGTCTCTGTTCCTTGTCCACAACTTCCTCCTGACAGCCGTCAGCGGTCTTCTGCTGGTTCTCTACATTGAGCAGCTGCTGTCTACCGTTGTTCGCGGCGGTATTTTCCACGCCATCTGCCACGCCGAGGGCGGCTGGACACAGCCCCTGGTTGTTCTGTACTACGTAAGTTTCGATCTCCAATGCAGTAGCATCAGCGCATCCAAGCAAGCTCTGCCTTACCCGCATTCTCACGTGCTCATTGTCAATGTGCGCGCGGCGGCGGCGCCTTGACCACAAACCAGACGGTTACTAACACGCACTCTAGCTCACCTACCTCACCAAGTACCTGGAGCTGCTCGACACCGTCTTCCTGTTCCTGAAGAAGAAGCCCCTCAGTATGTCCAACGACCCTGGCTCGACCTTCAATGACACTTCAAATGCCTCAATGCGTCGTGACTAAACTAATGCGCTCCAGCCTTCCTGCACTGCTACCACCACGGCGCTACCGCTCTTCTGTGCTACACCCAGCTGATCGGCTCGACCGCCGTCTCTTGGGTCCCCATCACTCTCAACCTTGGCGTCCACGTCGTCATGTACTGGTACTACTTCCAGTCTGCCCGGGGTATCCGCATTTGGTGGAAGGAGTGGGTTACCAAGTTCCAGATCATCCAGTTCATCATCGATCTCGGTATGTATAGATCCTGTCCGGTTATATATGCAATACGGCGTCGACACGACACTAACACGTGCAGGCTTCGTCTACTTCGCCTCGTACACCTACTTCACCTCGGCCTACTTCCCCAACATGCCCAACATGGGCGAGTGCTCTGGTGAGGAGTTTGCCGCCTTTGCCGGTATTGGCATTCTGAGCTCGTACCTGGTTCTCTTCATCTCCTTCTACCTTGCCACCTACCGCAAGGATGGAAAGAAGACCACTTCGCGCAAGGCCGTCCGCCGGATGAGCCAGGCTCCCCTCCCCGACCCGCATGATCTGCTCGTCGGTGCCCAGGCCGCCACCGCCTCGACCACCGGTGCCAAGCCCAAGACCAGCGGCGTCACCACCCGCTCTCGCAAGGCTTAAGCGTTGACTCGCCGACAGCCCCAGGCAGGGTCTTCCCTGGACGCGCGTGCACGATACTCGACGACGCAATTTTTTTACTCAACTAGAGCTGCAAAGGGCCAGTCGGCCATTTTGCCAGCCTCGGAATATGAGATACTATTCACTTACTACTACTCAAGAACTCAAGCTATGAATACCAAAGACTACCTCCCAGTCTATACTGGTTTCATAAGTCATCTGGCGTTTTAATCGGTGCGGGGGCACCGACACTACCTCCATCTGCGGGCAAGTGCTCACAGAACAAGAACAAAAATAAAATGTTGGGCCAGGATTTTGACGGTCGTCTACACGGCATACACAAAAAAATACACGGAGATACGAATTGGTTTGGCATGGACACAACATAATTGGAGACACGGCGGACGGCGTGAACCTTTGCTTTATGGTGGCTAGAGTGGTCTCTTGCGCGGTTGACTTGTATCAAGCATCAACCTGTCTAGAGAGGCCCTTGTATGCATCACATGGCCTCTGATGGCAGTGTTTTGGGCGGCATCGTGCTATCTCTTCCCCATTTTCTTTTTTATCATTATCATTTTTCTCTACCTCTTCTACCCTGTCTTTATGCACCCCATCTTTTTACAACTCTTACTTTATTTTTATAATAATCTTTTGTCATCACAATGAATTGCATTTTTCTTTTGTTGTTTCTATTTATTCATCTTTTACATCTGTCATCTGCAGCATCTTTCGTTCAAATTTGATCTTGCATCTTCTATTCTCTGCACATGTCCCGTGAGTAGGCCGGTGGTCTCAGAGGGGACGGGGCTTACTGGTGTCGGTGGTGTCTAATTGTCATCCGCACTTTGATATGCCGCGACTCTAAAGTGATCATTTTATGAACTGATGTTGTTTCCCATTGGTATCCATTGGAAATGCTTATTCTGGAGTTGTGGAAAACTTGCAAAAGATGAGAGTATCTAGGACGATACCATTTTTTTCGATCGACTGGCGGTGGCGCGCCTCAAAGGTGAAGCCGGCCTTCGCCAGCACGTGCGCACTGGCAGCATTGCCGTCTAAGACCTCGGCCTCGAGACGCAGTAGCACGGGGAAGACGTTGAAGGCCCAGCCGCTAAAGGCTCGGAGAGCTTCGGTAGCAATGCCTTGGCCCCAGTAGTCCTCGCCGAGCCAGTAGCCGACCTCCATTGTGCGGTACTTGATATCGCCGTCTGCCTTGAGGCCAATGCCACCGATAACGGTGCTGCCGTCGAGCGAGCAGATGGCCAGGTCGCGCATGGGCGAGGGTACGCGGGCAATGGCAATCCAGGTCTCTGCATCTTTGAGGGTATATGGGTGTGGGAAGGCATTGCGCATCCAGCGGGCAATCTTTTGGTTGTTTGCAGCACGGGCCAATGACGGGGCATCAGTCTCGGAGTATGGCCGGATGATGCAGCGGCTGAGACGGAGCGGGACGATCTCGATTTGTGGCGACATGCTGTGCTCACCGGGTTACGAAACTGTAGTATGTTCTGAGATGCTGAGTGTCTGAAGATATAACAAGATATAAGAAGATAGAAAATGTATAAGAGGATATAAAAGGATATAAGAGGATATAAGAGGAAGTGGCTTAATATGTTTGATGACTCAGCCGGACTGAGTCATCTCGATAATTGAGATAACATCCAAACCACTGGTGACAGCATGGGTTGCCTCATGCGGAAGGCAGTGCATTATACACGATGTCGAATCATCGATTGCCCGAGGCAAGGCTAACTCATGTTTATTTACAATGGCGCGTGAAAGGCTTATGGCTTCCCGGGCTGATGCTCCGATGTGAGTCGAATGTGCTGATTTGCAGATGCAATCAGTCCGACGGTGACCACCTGATCAGACAGAATAGAAGGCCCAGCTTATGCCTAGAGGATGAACGCCGCGCGGAGTCTAGTGTTTGAATCTCAGCATTATTTTTATTGATTAGTTAATTAATATATATCTACAAAGGGCGTGCACATATACTGTTGCACAGGCCGCAGCTGCAGCCCGTTGACGTCAAGCATCAAGCATGCATCGCCAGCGCCTTGATCACGTCGGATCGGGCCCAATACGGGGTGGTGTTGAGAGCAGGAGTTGGGGTTGAAAGTTGCAAAGATGGAAAGAGTAGAAGAGGTGCGATCCCGCATTGATGCCCGTTCTCAGCTATGGCATGTTTCACATAACTCTAAAGCACAGTCTAAGAGTTGATAGTCAATTAGATGGGGGAAGCCAGAGGCACAGACGTGGATTTGAGCACAAGGCAGTGCGTAGTTATGCATATATCAAGGAGTCAATACGATGGATACTCTGTGGCCAGAAAGAAGAGAGGCAACAAGCAACAGGCAGACAAAACGAAGATAGCCCAACATAAATCAAAAATTAAATAAAAAAATCTTCAAAAACGCAAACAGCCAAGGCAAGGGCAGGGATACTTTTGCAAGCCACGAGCGGAGGGGCGGACAGCTAATTGTAGCCTGGGATGCAATCAATGCGACGTAAAGGTACGGATGCGGGATTGTGTGACGGGTGTCGATGTATTACATTAGTAAGATTTATATATAAAAGAAAACACGGTGTAATTAGGGCAAATTGACCAAATCGGACATCTGTACGGTGTAGATACTAAGTAGTTGAGATGACACGCGACTACACGAAAACGTGAAACTCAAGGGATGCCGTAGCGTGAGGAGGTGATGTGAGGAGGAGAGGGGGAGACGAGGGAAGGAAGAGAACGTGACGAGCCCAAAGAACAAAGAAGTACAGAGCAGCAGCATGGCGGCATGGCGGCATGGGTAGTAGGCCGACACGAGATGACCGGAAAGTTTAGAGGCTGAGACAGGCTGTTTCGACTGCTACTACTAGCTAACACCATCAGACGTGAGGGATAGAGCAGAGAGACAAGTGGGTGGGAGTTAGATGAGCCTGTTTTGGTAGATGCAGTACAAGAGACAAGACATAATATGCAGGGACATGGGGACAATAAAAGGACAAAGGCGTATGCAGGAACACCAAACCCAGGCAACAAAGAAGCATGTAGCTTGAGTAGTCTGAAGTAGTCTGAAGTAGTCTGAAGTAGTCGAAGTAGTCGAAGTAGTCGAAGTAGTCCAGGAGGCTTAAAGGCGGCTAGGAGAATAAAGACCAGGGACACAAGTCAGGAACGGACGAGATGATCGACGCGACAAGGTGAGACTGGATATAGAAGAACAATGTAAACAAAGACAATTAAGGGTAATTCGAGGGGTGGATGAAAACTCAGTCATTAAACCGGGCACTTGTAATCGGCAAAATCGACAAAATCGACAAATTGACAAATTGACAAAACCAAAGAGGCTGGCATCAGGTTGATTCAAAAATAATTATGCTTATATTGTAAAACCAAAGAGTAAAACCAAAGAGTAGAATCAGAGAATAAAATCAAAGAGTAAAGGGTATCATAAAGTCGTCCGAGTATGTTCCAACACGCAAGGCATAAAGCCAAAAAAAGTAAACAAAATGCAAAAAATAACAAAAACAAACAATCATCCAATGACAGTCGCTGTGCTGTAGTCCAACCATTAACACCTAATTGTAGAAACGCAAGGAAGATCAACATGCAGCTCACAGCAGCTTGACGCTCCGTCTGCGGCCGAAAAAGGAAGTCGACGGCGACGAAGCAGTGTTGCTGCCGGTGTTGTTCTTCTTGGACAGGACCCGATGCGACGGGGCTGACGACAGGAAGGCTCCCGTGGTCGAGGCGCGACGCAGGGCAGGGGCAATCGACGTGGTAAACATGTGCTCGTCAGGTGTCTGGGGCACGGGCGGGGCGGTCTTGTCGCTCCTGTCGCTCCTGTCACCACCAAGACCGAGAGACACGACAGACAGGGCAAGAGACTTGCGGCGCAGGCTGCTGACATCAGACGAGGCAGGAGCAACACCGGGCAGCTGGCCAGGCAGGGATGGAACGGTAGCCGAAGATGGAGCCTGTGACGTAGCAAACGCGGCATCACGCTCCTTGTTGAGCAGACGGCTGCCGCGGCGGTTGAGAGTCAGGCTGCGGGTGACGCCGCGGAGCAGGTTGCCGTGAGCAAAGGTGGGTGTGCGCGGAGAAGATGAGAGGGGCGAGGCGGTAGAAGAGGCTGCGGTGGCGGCAGCAGTGGCGGCAATGATGGCCGTGTTGAGAGGGGGCATTCTGGATGTGGATGTGGATGTGGTGTATGAACGCATAGGTTTGGGCATGTCCGCCTCCCTGTTCCTGCTGACGACAGGCGAGTCGGCAATGGTTTCCATGGCCTTGCGGTAACGCAGCGAGGCCAGCATGCTGCCGGAGCTGTTGCGCTTGTGGTGCAGGCGCTGGGGGCTGGCATTGGCGCTGCTGAGGGCAGTGGAGGGTGCTGAGCCGGGGCCGGAGCCGGCACTGGTAGAAGGGCGGCTGGCAGACGAGTCTGAGCGGTTGGAGCGGGCCGACAGGCTGCGACGGCGGGCGGCACGCTCGACAGCGAGATCGACGAGCGAGGGCTTGCCGGCGTAGACAACCGAGATCAGTCGGGCCTTGTCCTCGTGGCTGTGGCGGCGGCCCGAGTCGTCTTTGATTGTAGTTTTGGTTGTGGTTGGTAGTGATGCAGGAGTAGCAGTAACAGGAATATGGACAGCAATGGGAGCTCCCATGTACTCGACCGTGTCCGAGTCATAGTCGTACTCTTCTGCATCTTCATAGTCGGACACATCGCCGAGCGACGAGGCGTCCTCCTCTGACGAGAGGTAGATTTCGTGTGTAGAGGAAGTCATCTTTGGCGAGGACTTGTCCTTGACGATGGTGACGGCAGCAGTAGTAGATGTGGTGGTAGCAGTGACTGTCGTCGGCGTTGTCGCTGTTGTGGGAGCAGACGAGTCGAGCAGGGCGTCGAGGAAGCGAGAGGCACGGCGGGCGTTGCGTTTTGGCAGCGGCGGCGGCGAGTGTGGTGCTTTTGTGGGCGAGTGCGAGGGTGATGTGTTGGAGTCCATGGCGAAGAGGATGGGGCCGGCGTCGTCGACGGCGAGATGCGAGAGCGACATTATGTAGAGGACGAGTTCTTTGTCTCGTCGCTCTTGTTTGTGTTTTTATTGTGTGCGTCGTGGGCCTGTGTCCCGTGGCTGTTCTGTTGTCTGGCGGTGCCTTTGTTGGCTTTGTGTCTGTAGCTTTATTTGGCTGTTGTATTGCTTGGATTGTCTTTGTGCTTTGTGTCGACGAAGATTGTCTTGTCGTCTTGTCGTCTTGTTGCCGTGTTGTCGTCGTCAAGTCCAAAACAAGAGAACGCGTCGATGACTGTTTTCTACTCTTGCCGGCAGTTACTATGTACAGCAACAGTAGAAAAAAGTATGGAATAGAGAGTAGACAAAGTACTCTGTAGAATAGAAGAGTCAAATAGAAAATTCCCGAGAAAGGGGTTCTATTTCTCTTCCTGATCTTCTGTTTTCCTTCTTTTCTTCTGGCTGATTTCCTGGTTGATTCCTGGTTGATTTTTTCTGGAGCGCACGATCCACTGCAATCTCCCGGCGGTGGGGGACGTAGCGTGGTGGTGGTGAAGTAAATAGTGAAGTGCGTTGCGTCGTAATGGGTGTAAGAAGAGATTGGTGGTAGAAAGAATGGCTGAGAGGGTGTTAGAAAGAGGGTGGAAAGAGTGTAGAAAGAGTTGTAGAAAGAGTTGTAGAAAGAGTGGTAGAAAGAGTGGTAGAAAGAGTGGTAGAAAGAATGGTAAGAAAGAATGGTAAGAAAGAATGGTAAGAAAGAGAGAAAGAGAGAAAGGGAGATAGAGAGAGAGAAAGGGAAGAAGAGAAAGGAAAAGAGAAGTGAAAGATGGAGAGAATAGTCACGGAAAGAGCAGTGGAACAAGATACCAGAAGAGAAGGAGTAGAGGAAACAAAAGAGGAAAGAGACAAAAGACAAAAAAGAGACACGAAGGAACCAAATCAACGAGGAGGCAGGAGATCTTTATTCTTTAAACAGGCTGGGACACACAAGAGGCAAGAGCGACCCCGTGCAGGTATGTATGTACATAGTATGTCTTTCGAGACTGGCTCAGACTGGCTCAGACTGCTCAGACTGCTCAGACTGGCTCACATCACTCACACACCACACTACTGTACTATGTAGCAGATCAAGCCCTCCTGCCCTCCTGTCGAGCACATCCCTGGTCGACCATCGCGCCCATGCACCCACCAGTCCCGTCAGTCCCCACATCTGGCAGAGAGACTAGGAAGGAGCACTAAAAGTAGATAGACACACCCCTGCCGTTTTGGAGAGAATGTGAACCCCTTGCTAGGGTCGAGGACGGATAGACGAGTCTGTAGAAAACGAGTACATAGTATTCGAGGACGGAGTGGTACTGTATTTACAGAATATTTAGAATAGAATATATCTTGTATTCACACAGTTCTCAGGCACAGATGAGCAAGTAAACGACGACAGAATACTACACCGTACAGTTATTTGTAGGGTAGTGACGTTTGCCCCTTGATCGCCGGGTCCGTCAAGTTCTTTGTCTAAGTAATGATAATAAATAGGATAAAAAGTAGAGGAGTAAAAAGTAAAATGAATAAAGGCAAAGCAGGTTAATAAAGCAAGCAAATAGACGGCTGTAGTTGGCAAGTATTTAACTGCAATTGTGTGTGACGGCCACGTGCGTAGATGTTGGTTGTCGAGGTTGAGGGCAGAAGAGGCCGAGACGGCAGCAGAGCAAAACAGAACAAACCGGTAGACATGGATAGGAAAGAGCAAGCATAGCAGCAAGCATAGCAGCAAGCATAGCAGCAAACATAGCAGCAAACATAGCAGCACAGATCGAAGCACGACATCAACAGCCCGACACAGCACCAACACCACACAAACGGTCAACGACCTCCCGGGATTGCCGTGATGCCTCGAGTCGAGCAGTGGCCCGCACCCTGTCTGTGCTTCGGCGTACAAGTGTAGACAGTGCCTTTTGAGTTTGTTCTGTTTGTCTGGTGTCTGTTGTCTGGTGTCTGTCTTTTATCTGTCTTTATCTATCCTTATCTGTCTTTGTCTGTCTGTCTCTCCTCTTCTACGCACGCCACATCTAGAGACACGAATCAACAGTCTTTTGTCAGATCTAGAGGCCCAGACTGTCTCTGCATCATTCTATACCGGTTGTTTGCCAGGCTACTCTGCTGGCGGCGTAATAATTCTCGTGGCTGGAGATAATGCATGCACATTCTCGTTCACGGCGGAAATGCAGAAAGCAGTTTTATCCTATCGCACATACATTGTAGCAGAGAGCCGCCGCAGACAGAAAGAGGGACAACGAAAACTTTGCCACGCTCCTTCCCGGCTAGTACACGAGTACTCTTATCCGTCTGCCACCTATTAAAGGTACTTGTCCCTCCTTCTAGTGTGCTAGTACATAGCATGCTAGTATGCTAGTGTAAATACGACGTCACTTGTTTGCGCTGCTCTGGTGGTGCAGCTTGGCCGATTGCTTGCATAATGTTTCCACTCGCAATCGTCGAAACTCGTAATTCGGTTGTACAGATGCTCTATTCTGTACGTGGTACTGTGTTGCATATATCTTACATACTTTATCCAGTTGATAACCCTGCAGGGCAGACACCAGGCTGCACTGAAGAATAGACAGACATTCCAGTGGGAAAAGGGAGGTTGATACCAGGGCCACTGTCTATTCTTTATTTTTGTTTACTTTTGTTTACTTTTGCCTATTTTTATTTTATTTATCCTGTCTCTTGTACTCCGGTTACTCTTACTGCTTTATATCGTCGTGATCACATCTCTCCATCTCACGTGTGCTGTGTTCTCCGGCTGACTTGGTATTACGAGCGGTGATACGGAGCGACAGTACTGTTGTCAAGACACCCTTCTCAATCGGCTTTCTTTCTTTGTGTTTGTTATTTTTAATTCCTACTCTCTCGTCGACTGCAAATAGACCCAGATCACGGACCAGCCACGTACTCACGTTACCTGCTACCGTCACCTTTTGCAGGCCAAGTCGTGCCGATAACTCCATCAAGGACCGAGTCGAAGTCCTGCTGGATGGCAATGACGAAATTCTGCAGTCTTTTCTCGACAGAGTAACCTACTTACTACATAGTATACAGGATTCGTAGTGGTTGGCGCATCCTCGAGGGTGGCTGGGTCTGCCATCTTGCAAGTGGTAATCAGCATGTATCTTCTGGGTGGATACGCATACAAAGTATACCTGCGTGGCTGGGTCTCTCATCCGCTAACCCTAAAGTTATTATTAGCATCTGTCTTTGTCTTTTTTTTTAGTTCTTTTTTTGATTCTTTTTTTATATTCTCTTTTTCATCATCTTTTCATCATTGCCTTTCGGTTCCCTCTTCTCTACAGAATACTCGCCCACCAGACGACCCTTTAGCATCAGCCTTTGGTCGACAGTCAGCGACCAGCGAGCCTGAGACCCGAGACCAGATGGCCGGCGCCTCGCCTTGCCGGCGGTAAACGTAGAGTACATATCTTACATGTTGAGCAAATGTTACGCTGTGGGTGTTGACTGATCACCCTGCACACACTGCTGCTAGCGCTGTCCCGACTATTGTGTCAGTATACCATCGTCCTTTTGCAGTCTGACGCACTTGTCACGTTCAACCGCCAACTTGGTCCTCCGTAGAGTGCTCGTGTATCACCAGACTAGAGACTAGAGTGGCAAATCGGCATATAAAACTCCATTGCTCATTGATCTACACCACTGATAACATCTATTAGCCCTCTCCAGAGCACACGCAGCTACCCCGTAACAGCTTATCCGGGCCGTCGTCACCAATGTGTCTGTGCAGTGTTGGTAGGATACAGAGTAAATTGATAACGACTACGGCTATAGTATTACAATACAGTTGCAACGAGTAGTATCAACATTGCGGTTATTGCTGCCATGTTGCTGCCACTACTCTCGACAGCCTGCAAAGGTCACAGCTGGTCCCCGCTGCATAAACACTTTGACGATGCATAGATTGCGGCCGGCCTGACGACGAGGTGACGACTGGAGCTGGTGGCCTTTTTCGGCACGGCGTATCATATAAACACTGTTCTATATATTATAATTAAATTTTCATATTATTGTATGCACATGGTATACAATAGTATACATAGTATACATAGTATACCACAATCCCACCCTGAATCATCCTACCTAAAGACGGTGTGTAGAGTTGCAGTGGGCGATGCGTCTAGAGCGAGGCTAGTCGACAATTTTTTGGGGTGATAATGCGCCTGCTATCGTTGACTTGATATGAGTTTGCGTTCAGTGCTCGGGTCGTTTCTCTTGTTGGATGTCTGGTGTATTTCGACATTGTCGCATTCATACTATGAACAAATATTGCCGGCCAATATAGATTCATTCCTGCTCTTTCCTATTGCATCTGCCCGTACCAGCCGGGTTATGTAAGCCCGGGATTGTCTGGCCACAGTCCGATCAAACGAAACATGCCTGCCGGACTCGGGCTCTACACCGTCTTTATTTTGGATTTATTACCGCGTTTCCCAGGTGTATTTCAGTATTTCACAGAGTATTGCATTGCACTTATTCCTGACTACCCTAGCCAGTGTGCAAGTGCATCGACAAGTGGCCAACCACGTCGCTCCATCGCCATGCACGGTGCTCGACGTGCAGCAGCCTGCAGGTAAAAACTCTGATATGGCAGATACGGAGCAGTGAAAGGGATGTCAAAAGGGAAGTGATAGCCCGAGGGTTGCTGCAGCCTGTGTGACTGGTGGTTTGATTCACACTTGATACACTTCAACCTGATACTCCATGCAGTGTTTTGTGTGGTGGCGCTGCGTTCTTGGTTGGCTGCAGTCTGCATCTTTTTTTTTTGTGATATTTGGATGGTTCCTTACCCCTCTTACACTTTCTTTCCTTTCTTTTTCTTTTCTTTTTCTTTATTTTTTTTTCTATCTCTTTCTGTCTTTCTTCTTGTTAATCATGCTCCCTAATGATTCTTCTCCTATTCCACCATCTTCTCTCTATCGCCAAGTAGACAAACCACACCACGCCCGGAATGCTATCGGTCCAGATCCCTAGATACAAAAGACGCAATTCCTACAGAGCACCGTCTGCTCCTCAGGAATGACGGATGCAGGCTGGCCAGGGCAACACATGCTTTCGCTCCCTCTCTGCACCCCCAGACATGCTTAATCGCCATCATGCCGCTGCGTGTGGCACGGGCTTAAGCATTGCATCCAAGCCTCATACACCGAGACCACTTTGAGATACCGCAGAGGGAGATGTGCAGAGGAGAGATATGAGTATGTAGCCAAGTGTACCAAGTATGATACTCTGTAGAGAGATAATGCGTTGTAGACAGGGTGACCTCTTCTTCAACTGTCTGTCCCTTTTCGGCAGGATCGCCATGTCCCTCTTCGTCCCTTCCGTATCTTCGTTTCTTCCTTCATTCGTGCTTGCCTGGTTGCTGCCCTCCATCGCGCCTTCCTGCTGTGTGTGCCCGCCTACCCCTCTGTTTACTATGTGATTGCTCGCAGCGTCCCTTGGCCCCTTCATTCTTGCCATCACCCTCACGTCGTCCCCTCACACAAGACTCCCATACACCCATACAGCCAAAACTACCTGTCTCACTACATCATTATCCCCTCACTGCTTTATTGGTCTTCTTTTTGCTTCTCCTGTGTCTTTTTCTTCTTCCTCCCAGATCCTTCCTTCCAGTCTTTCTTCTAGTCGCCCTCGTGTCATGCAGAGACATGCACCTTCAGCTGGCACTCCTCCCTACCTCCTGCCCTGCTGGCTGCTCTTTCCTTGTTTCCACACAGTCAAATGATTGGCTCCTTATTTTGAGATTTTATCTCTAGTTCTTTCCTACTATGTATTACATATGTAGTAATCCTTCCACTCGGTCTGATCGTTGATCGTTTTGATTTTTCTGGCCCCTCCTTCCTTCCTTGGAGGCAACATCCCCTCTCTCCCTCTATCCCTTACCCATCCTCTTAACCTCACCCTCACTAACCTTCACTATCCCTTGACCTCTCCAATCCCTGACAACGCGTTGAACAGAAAAAAAACACCCAAAAACCATAGCAGTACTTTTTAAACGTGTTTGATGTCGAAACAATAGATTATATTTCATCGAATAACAATAGAACACCCGCATCGGATCGTGGCGTCGGAGTCGGATTCAGGGATTCAGGGATGGCGCCAGTTTGCTTACATACAGTACTAATCATGTACTTCCCTCTGTAGTCGTATGTATAACTGACTCACGAGGTGCAGTGCAGTACATATATCACTCCGTACTCCTTTGCTCCCAGCGGACTATTTTGTAGCTGAGCTTGGCTGTGGTCCTACTTGAAACACTCCACGGGGCAGGCGCGAGTGGCCCTGCTTTCCCGTGCCGTTTAAAGTACTGGTGCCTATACCGAACTGCTCTTGCCATCCCTGCTCGGATCTTTGTATTTGGGTTTAACTTATTATTATATTATTATTATTATTATTATTATCATTATTATCATCATTATTATTTCAGGTTTGTCGTGATCTCTCACAAACACTCTCAATGATACTACATGTTCAACATACATTCATTCTCAGCAAAGCTGCACACAGCTGCATCGCGATTCATGCGGAGCTTGGGCTGCAAATGCAAAGCAAAACGCACCCGCGGGTCCCTTGCTGCTTGGGCTGCCCTGCGTGTGCGTGTGTTTCTGCGTTGTCCACCCAGACGCGTTCATGGCAAGTCTGCTCTGTTCAAGTAGTGTTGAACTGTAATCAAATAATGAATAAATAGAATCATTATCTTGAACAGGAATCGCCACAGATATTCGGGAGTGTTTGGAGTCGTCTCTGGCTGCCGTCGGGCTGCGTCCAGAGCCAATCAGTTTACACCAATTGGTTTTGTTGGAGGAGAGTCTCCGGCCGCTGGGATAGAGATCATTCAAAGGGGAACAGAAGAGATCAGTTAAACAGGAATAAGAAAAAGAAAGAGAAGACAACCACCCCCCCCCCAAAAAGATAGTACCCAAAGATATAAATACACACACACATAAAGAAACGGGTTGCCTGACGATCACACACGACAAAGAAGCACACGGTACATCGCGATCAGGACAAAGAGCGAGCAGACAGGAGCAGCAAAAGAAATATAATATAACAATAAAATATACAGACGAGAAACGATACAATATAAAGAGCCACACACAAGAGACAAAGACGGAGCGTGGTCAACGGCACACCGTGCTGTCTACACAGACTGCATTGCGGACAGCCTCGCCAAGGTCAGGCAAGGTCAAGCAAGGTCAAAGCACAGCTGCGCATCCCCATCCTGCTGCCAGGCATCGCATGCGCATCGCCGCCGGACACTCGAGACACCTACGCGAGAGTAGGGCCCGATCCGAAAGCGACGCAGAACTCGAAACAGTGCCTGCCCGTGTCCATCTGTGCTGCGCCGCGCAGAGATCTAGGTCTCCGATCCCTGGATCTATCCAAGCATCGCCATCCCACAAGTTACAGCAGTGCCGCTCCTAAATATAATGCTGACCCGCGTACAATGACTGCATCAGCTATATTTACACCCGTGCTCTCTGCTGCATAGCCACTGTTGTGCACAGAGCGGCCACTCATCATCAGCACCAGCAGTCAGCCGTCGCGGTGTGCAGACCCTATATACCGTCAGCTGAGCCTCAAACCGTGCATCAACACCAGCCTCTGCAACTCTAAACTCTAAAACTTTAATCTCTAGTGTTTGTTGTCCATGTACTCCCAATCTCGTGCTGTGCATCCTTGTCCTCAAACACGGTCCGGCATCGCATCCGCCGCGCCCTCGGACCTTGCATGCACTTGAAACAATAGCCATTTTTTGTTTTATTTTTACACTGAAAATATAGGGTAGATCAGGGTATATTGAGTTGCAAAGTACAAAGTATAACAAACAAAAAACCAAAACAAAAGAAACCTAAAAAGAAAAAAAAAACTAAAAAAAAACTACCGCCACAGGTCCCGCTGCTCGCGCCGGCTCGAGCTGCTCATCGGCCGCGGCCATGCATCGCCACTGCCGCTGCCGCTGCCATTGCCATGTCCCTGGAAACTGCTGTGGCTGCCCCGTCGCCCACCGCCACCGTTCGTCGCCGCCGGCGCATCTGGCAGTGCCAGGAAATTGCCCGCCCCCATGTTGATCAGCACGCTCTTGCGCGCCCCGGCAGCTCCCAGGTCGGCCCCGAGCCCGTAGCTACTAACAGGCCGACTCCCGGCACCGCCATGGCCGCCGCCGTCACCGTTGCTTCCATCAAACTCGTGCCCGCTCACCACAATCGAGCTCCAGTCGAGATCGTCGTCGCCCTTGGTAAACACCTCCAGCGTCTGCATCTGCTGGGGCGAGATCATTCCCGCAAACGGGTTGTTGCTGCTGAACCGTGGATTCGCCGCGCCGCCGCCACTGGCCCACGGTTTGGGTGGCCGCGGCAGAGCGGCTGCCGGCGACGTCGGCGACTTGAGGGATGTGCCGGCCGAGCTCGGGTCGCCAAACGGATTGCTGCCCTGAAACGACGTCGAATGGCGGAACCCCTGCTGGAATCCTGGCGGCGCAAACGCCGGCGACTGGTGCGGGCTCAGGAACCCAGTCGGGTTCTGCACCTGGCCCAAACCCAGACTGCCCGTCGACATGGGCGACAGTGTAGAGAGTGTTGCCGATGCCGAGCTCGACGATGTCGGCCGGTTGTTGTTGTTGTTGTTGTTGTTGTAGTTATTGTTGTTGTGATTGTGGTTATTGCCACCAAAATCAAAGCCTGCACCGCTGATCGGGCCAGGAGGCGGCAGCGGCATCGAGCTCAGCAGCGAGTCGGGAAACTGCGCATCGCGCACATAGACGGCCCGTAGGTTGGGCAGCCCGCCAGACAGGATAGACCCGGACAGGTAGTTATAGTATGACCGCGTCACCCCGGCATACGGGCTGACCCCCTTGACCGCCGCAATCTCGTAGTTGAGCGTCTTCAGCGACAGCGACGACAGCGGCGGAATATCCTTGGTGCCCGCCGCAATCGGCAGCGCCACCGACACCTCATCCACAATCGTCAGGTGCTCCAGTGCCGGCGCCAGCGACAAGACCGACTGCAGCGTCCACGGCTTGACGCCCGTGCCGCTGATCGTCAGCACCCGCAGCGTGCTGCTCACGTCCGGCCGTTTCAGATACTCAATCAGGCCGTCCGCCGTTAGTCGCCGCGTGTCCGTCAGCACAATCTCTTCCAGAGCAGGCACAGTGGCAAACAAGTGTGCCTGATGCTGATTCTGATTCTGATGCTGATGGTGCATGTGGTGGTACTCGTCGGCGCCCGCCGACATTAGCACCTCGTCGGTAAACGCGTGCGGGCCTGCTGCTGCTTCCGTCACCTTGAGCGCACGCAGCTGCGGCAGCGAGCCCAGCACGTGTCGCATCATCGCCGGGTCCATGCCAATCTTGACAAGATCCAGCACCTCCAGGTTCGGCCACAGGTTCCCCGACGCAAGCCCTTCCAGGCTGCGCTCCGACCCGCTCATATACGTCATCTTGCGCATGTCCGGGCACTTGGCCTGCACCTCCACCTTGAGCGTGATGTACACCGGCTCGTCCATAAACAGCCCCTCGGGCAAGTCAACATAGCGCAGGTTCGGCATCACCGAGATTGTGCGTGCAATGTCGGCGTGGTGCGACTCGCGCAGCATATACGGTATCTTGAGAAACTCCACGTATCGTCCCAGCCGCTGCGACGGGTCGTCCCGCAGCCCGCGGCACAGAAGCTTGAGGCGCGCGTCCGCCGTGTCTTCGGGCTCTGCGTTGCGGTCGAAGAAGGACCGGCGCTTGCGCTTGTCCGCTAGAATGGCTTCGCGCTCGCAGTAGTGCACAGTGTCGATGCGGATGCTCGTAAACAAGGCCTTCTCGGCCACGGGGCGCCATCGTCGGCACACCCGCACGCAATGCGCCAGGTTGCGCATGTCGCATAGCATGCAGCTGTTGCCGTGGCTCGAGTCTTCGCATTTCTCGTACGTCCGGTCCAGACTGTGCGGGCACACGTACGCAAAGATGCGGCCGAGCACATTGTCCGGTAGCGTCTGCAGAAGACGGGCCGAGGCGAAGGTCGGGCTAGGGGTCGCTGTGCCGTTGTGGAATCCGTTGCCGTAGCTTCCGCCGTTTGCACTGTTGTCGTCGTAGGATTTGCCGCGGCCCTTGAGGCCCTTGAAGCCGCGCGCTCGTGGAGCTGCACCTACTGGCGCATAGTCGGGTGTGTCGTTGCTGTTGAAGGCAGCGTATTGCGAGCCATTGGTCCCTTCGGATGCGGTCTTGCTCTTGTCTCGTTTTTTGAAAAACTTCATTTTGCGGAAGGATAGCTTCATTGTCAATTGAGGTGACAACGAAAAATAAAGAAGAAGAGAACAAGTTAAAAGTAACGACGACACGGAAAAGTGGCAGAAGTAGGTAAAGTGAGACCGGGGGGCAGGTTTGGGGGGGTTAGCTCAAATGGAGCCAAGGGAGAGCCAACTGCGTCGATAACTTGAGAAATGATTTGCGCAGCTAGCTATGTAGCAGCCACTCAATGCAAAGGCGAAGACAAAAGTTGCTTTCTGCCCTCGCTCTCTCCTGCTGGCTGTGCTGTGTTTTGCCGGCTCTTGTGATTTGGTTGGTTGTAGGTTGCGCGGGACCGACACCGTCAGCGCCAGCGGCGCAGCGCAAAGAGGTATCTTAGAATAACAATATGAGGGGCGCCTATGCGGCTGGCCTATGGCCTATGACGGCAGACCAAGACGCAGTGAGACACTGACGAGCTGTTTCGTTGGTTGTCGACTTTGGTGTCTTTTCGCGTTTTTTTTTTTCGTTTTGGGGGAAAAGGTGAAGCTAAGATAGGTAGGTAGAGATCGCTGTGAACGCTAGTCTTTTGTTTCTTCTGCAGTTCTTCAGTCGCTGCTTCGCTGCTTCCTTGTTTCTGTTTCCTGGCCGCCCTTGCCGATCTAATAGTGCCGTTTTCGGGGGTTGTGCGACGTGCTGTTTCGTCCTCAAAGAAAGGAGGCAGTAGAAAGGAAGTCGAAGCAACAGCCAAAGAAGAAGAAGGAGAGAAGAGGGACGAAAGTAAAAGTCAGAGGAAGGCGCGACCGAAGATTCTCGGAGGGGGGCCAAACGAGGAAACGGGATTAAATAGGAAGGAAAGAAACAGCCGAAGAAACAAACACAAAAACAGAAACGGAAGGAGCTGACAGCAGGGGAGAATTAGCTATCTTACATAATAGCTACATATAACTACACTCCGTAATTAACAGGCCGCCTCACTGACACGTCCACCACTGCCCATGCTCATGCCCATTGATCATTGAACCAGTGGCATCATGGCAGTATCGCCAGTCTGCCAGTCGAGATCCACCATGGCACATGTTCGTTTCATTCGGTGCTCATGGGTCGTGCCTTCTCTTTTGACTCTTTATCTTTAGAGTTTGTCTAGTGAGCTGTATCTTGGTGATTCGCGGCCGCTCCTTCCCTTAACCAACACCTGAAACACACGCCAACGGGCCTAGCGCCGCTGACTAGCCTTTGCTACAAGCTGTCGCTCTGCAAAATTGCGGGTCGTGCTGCCATTTACGCCACTTACAAGCACTGAATTTGGCTGCCCAGGCTCTAGTGTGTACATAGTAAGATGCTGTATTTCGCCACAGGGACCACACCATGTCCCTGTATTTTGCGGGGAAGTACCGGCCGTTGTCATTGGGCCGTTGTCCAACGAAAGAGAAGGAGAAAGAAAAAAAGGGGCAGGAGCTCGCCCTCGGTGCCATTTTTAGCACTGGAAACAAGTTTCGCGGGCCTCTGCTAATGCCACTGAGCATGAGCGGTCCTTGCGATCACGGCACATAGACTACCACTATGACGCCTGTTTCGTCGATCTTTTCTGGCAAGGTAATGGGTCGATATGCAACTGTTCAAGCATAAAGCCAACATGCGCTCACAGCCCCGGGCGTGCCGGTGTTCTCACCTTTGCAGCGTCCGAAGAGACAGATCGTCGATTTTGCTGATATGTAGTTGAACTATTGCGAATATACTAAGCTGCGGAAGTGATATATCGGGTCTAGCATCCTCAACAAAAACACCGTATGCGGACTATGGATGCATAGAGCCTATTGCGGGAGTTCGATTCAAAGCGGGAGGCAGGCATCGATCAGCCCAAACAAAGGAAGCTACTGCTGATACGCGAAGAAGAAAACAACAATAAAATATAAACGGGTTTCTTAGTCTTCATCTGCCAGCATCTAACATCGGTCTACAAGTCTATATATAGATTTTCAGGTGCCTGTGCGATGAGCGGTGAGCCTGTCGGACCATGTGTCTTGGTGATGCTGCAGACAGACAGCTCAAAGAGACACACAAAGAGCTGAAGCCTACATCAAAGACAGCACAGCAAGGACATCAGACAGAAGAACGACGTGTTATGGACTGAGTAGTCTTGGTCAATTAACAACCGTCACATGCCCTGGTAGCCGCCGAGCCTGGGCGCATTATATGATCTACTTAAGACATAGCACAGCAAGGCTGGAATCACATACCGTCTTATATTCACATAGATACGCAAGATAAACATTCATAACTTGAGTCATATACTGCTACTGTACATTAACCGTGGCCCAAACACAGTTACACCTGCCGGCACAACATCATAACAGCCCACCATCCCAACAGCACACATCCCTTGCTCTCGACCTATTATTTATGTTCGTCCCTTTGACTGGAAATCCAAAACCTGTTCATGCGGATGCAAATGCAAAACCAAAATCAAAATCAACAATCCATCGCCTTCTTCCTCTGCCCCTACTTGCCGTTCAGTGAAACTCCGTCCAGAGGGCTGGCAGCGCCGTTGGGCTTCGTCTTCAGAGTCAGAGGGAAGGGGTACTCATCAGGGTCTTCCTCCTCACTATACACAGTTAGCAGATGTCTCACCACAATAGGATACTAAGGGGGGTATCGCGAAGTAAAGACAAAATAAGACAGATAAAAAAACAACTTACGGCAGCTTCCATGCCACATAGTCTTCAGTGCTCAGGCCCTCGCGGCCCTCCTGCAGACTGGCAAAATCACCAGGCGTCATCATGCCCGTCCGGTCGCGCGGAGATCCAGGCACCGAGAATGGCCGCGAGATCTTCTGCTCAACGCCAGGGATGTAGTCCTCGTCCTCCTCGCCCGTAAACGAGTTGGGGTACGCCCGCCGCAGGGCCAGCTGGCGTGCCTTGACGTACTCTAGCCCCATCCGCTTCCAGTCCAGCAGGTCGCTCAAACGCTCAGTCCGGTTGCGCTGGTTGATCCGCTGGCGACGGCTTTTTTGGCAAAAGTCAAACATGACCGACGCCAGCTGGTTGACAGAGTCGTCAACGCCCTTGGTGCGGCGGTCCACAATGTAGATGCCGTAGTCGCTCGAGTTCTCAATCAGCTCCTCCATGTAGCAGCCAAAGCCAGACAGGTTGGTCGTGACGCTGGGCACACCCATCACAGTGCACTCGGCCGGCGTGTAGCCCCACGGCTCGTAGTATGACGAGAAAACACCCAAATGTGTACCGCGCACGAAATCATCATAGTCCATGGGCAGCACAGGGTTTGCCGAGCTCAAGAACTCGGGGTGAAACACAATCTTGACGCGGTCCGAAGGGTGGTTGAACAGCTGCACACGGCGAATCTGGTTCAGAATAGGGTCCTCCGCATCATTTACCATGTTATGCGTCACAATCGGCGGCAGGCCATGGCGCTTCATGGCAAAGAGACGGCGACGCAGCAGCACACGGTCCTGGGCCGTGATGAGCTCCTTCTCATCGGGCATCGGGTCGCCCTCGTGCCACTTGAGCGACCGCTCAAACACTCGGCGGCCAATGCTTTTCTCAATAATGTCCACAGTGTCCCGCAGTGACTTGACAACCGCCTGGCCACGAAGGGCCTCCACAGTCAGCGAGTGTGTCTGTGCGGGCATGATGATGAATGCCACAACCGTCATTTTGCTGCCAGAAGCCTTGAGACGGTGGTTGAGCCGAGCAAGCGATTCGATAAACATATCAACGCCCTTATTCCGGTACTCGTACCGGCCAGCGGTAAAGAAGTATAGCGTGTTCTCGGGCTCAATGTCGTACTGGCCGTAAAAGTGGCCGCGCACAAAATCGTGGATCTTTTCCTTGCTGTGCTGGTGCAAGTTCTGGAACTCGTGCATAGCGGAGAACTTTGTGACATTCAGACCATTGGGGAGGACGCCGTCCGGCTTGCGCTTCAGCAGATGCTCACTCTCGTAGGCAGTAATATGAGACACGGTCGTAAACACATCTGACGAATGCGTGGCGGCACGCTCAATGCAGTACCGGTGGTAAATGCCGCGCTTGCCAGCCTCGGCATCCACGTCAAAGTTCTGCAGGTTGTTGTAGAAGTCGACGGAGCCAGCACACAGGTACCGGCCAAGGAGGGTCGCGTGCGTGGTGAAAATGGTCGTGACGTCAATGCGGCGCTTCTTGCAGAGAGGGAGGGCGACACCGGAGAGCCACTCGTGAAAGTGCGCGATAACGGCCCGTTTCTTCTCATGGCACACAAACTCGCCCAGGAACCATGCAACCAGGTATCCGAAAACAATCGCCTCATTCGTCTCCTCGTCGCTAGGTGGCGCGGGAATGGAGGCGACGTTCCACAGATCCGCCTTCCACTCGTCCAAAAAGCCGTACGCAGATTTGGTGTCGATCAGGAGCACCCGCGGTGCGCCCTCAATGAGCCAGCGTCCGTACACAATGCGAATGCCGCGCTCTTTCATAGTGTCGATGGTGGCGGCAAGCTCGGGGTTCGATGGCTCGAGCTCCTCAACCTCGACAGCAGCCTATGGAACTGTTGTTAGTATGCGCAAATGGGCGAATAAACTGCGAAAAAAAAGAAAAAAAAAGGCAACGAGGCAAAAACATACCGACTCCTCATGCAGAGGGCCGATGAGGGTGTAGCGATCACCATATTCGGCGGTAGTTACTGGTGCTTTTGACTTGATGACTGAGTAGATGCCACCAACTGTGAAATGAAACAACGGTCAGTATGTATCCCATTATTGACTTCCAGGAGTGTCATGATGAGCTCCAAAACGTACCCCGATGGGCCACCTCTGTGGCGATCTCAAAGAGATAGTGATTCTTGACCTCGCGGGGCTCGCGAGCACCGTCCTGAGCCATGACTGCGTATGTCGGTTGATTCGGTGGGTATTTGAAAAGAGGTAAAGAAAACAGATAACAAATCGAGAGAAGTCGAGGGCAAGTCAGAAAGTCGGAAAAGAGAAGGAAGAAAAAGCGAGAAAGAAGAGGGTGGACAGAAGAGGAGGAGGAGGATGCAGAGGAGGAGAACGTGAGATGGGAACCAAGGAAACCAAGGTCAGGCGATCCGCGCAAAGCTAAGAGATGATGCGGAGGAGGTGCAGCTCGACTTGGGGTGAAAGGTGGAGAAGAGGAGCTTGGACTAGGATGTCTAGGAGGAGGACTAGAGGTCAGATGGTCTGTGGTCTTGTCGTCTCGTTGTTTTTCGCGCAACTAAACCGAAATAGTTTGAGTAGTTGGGTAATTTCGAATACTTTCGACACTTTAAATGGTAGGGATTAGTGGTATTATTGGAAGCTGGCCACAGTGGTCTGGAAGCTTTGGAGGAGAGCAGAGGCGGATGGTCGATGAGAACTGGAGACCTGGAGACCTGGAGACCTGGAGACCTGGAGACCTGGAGACCTGGAGACCTGGAGACCTGGAGACCTGGAGACCTGGAGAACTGGAGATACGGAGTAGAGTAGGAGGGGGGGTGAGGAGAAAGTAGAGAAAGTAGAGGAGAGAAAAGACAACAAGAGGAAGAGGGAAGACAGGACAACTGAGGAGAGAAGGACCGATGGCGGTACTAATAAAGGCGGGAAGGGTAACGCTTGTCGAGTTCTTGTCAAGGGTCAGTAGGACAGCGACAGCGACAGCGAGGCGGCGGCGGGTGGCGAGAACGTACTTGATAACGGCGAGACTAATGCAATCTTATTCCAAAGTTCTGACGTTCTGATACTCTGATATCCTGCAGAGAAAACAATCAATCGCCGCCGTCTCGTTGCTAGTTGCCGGGCTGTTTTGAGCTTAGCAAGGATGGCAAAGGGGGCAAAGAGGCCGAGAAAAGACGGGGGGTGAGAAGCTATCCTGGGTAGGCTAAGCGAAGAGGTGGTGCGTGGAATGCTTGGATGTCTCCCACTTTGCGCAGTTGGTCTCCACGAATGGAGTAGTAAATTGTGTGCGGGCTTTGTGGGATGACAATGGCAAAGCTGTGGCGGCGATTGACGCAAGACACGAAGAGAATGAAGCTTGAAAAAGGACGTTGGGGATGGGGAAGGGGGGAG
Organism: Ophiostoma australiae; assembly: GCA_022392945.1. Lineage (NCBI taxonomy): Eukaryota > Fungi > Ascomycota > Sordariomycetes > Ophiostomatales > Ophiostomataceae > Ophiostoma > Ophiostoma australiae. Next base: position 395,541 of record JAKRGJ010000018.1, on the reverse strand, counting down.
ATGTCTCGATGCTTTTGGTCCGGGGTTTGACGCCGGGCGCTCCTTCTGTTTTGGCTGACGTGTCTGGGGTCTTTCCCTTTTACGAGGACAAAAGGACGGGCTCGACCTGAATAAGAATGCACGGCTGGCAGGCTGAGCAGAAACGGGAAGGAGCAATGCAAGAACAGAATTGGTGGGCAAGGTTACGGCAAAGAATAGGGAGACACGACTAGCAAAGTAGGAAATTTACGGCAATCCTCGAAAGACGAGCGGCACGTTCTCGACACGAAGATATGACGGGGAAGGAGGGAGCCACGGCCTAGGCTAGGCCTATGCAGACACAAGCACAGCAGGTTGTGGCAAACACGACTTTCATTGATATTGAGGATAGAGAGTAGATTGGTGAGAGCAGCAAGAGGAAGGCACAGCCCGATATGCTGGCGCAGGATGGGGAAGGAGTTACTGTACCCAACGGAGGGCATTTATCCTCTTACACATGCCAGTTGCCATTCCTGGCAGGTGCTGCTGTGGAGTGCAGCACTTGTTCTGGATACTACAGCTGCCTCAGTAGATTCAAGCACCAGTGTCGTAGGCGTGTTGAGGTTGTTCAAGCTCGTATTGGGTGCCTGAAAGTCTACTATGTAAGCCTGAGACAAAAGTTTGAATCTTAATATCTTATGGTGCGTAGTTGACACTCGCTTTCCAGTCATGCTAACTTGTCTCACCTGTCTGTGCCCTGCCCGCCGCGCCTTCCGTCTGAGGTTGCCATAGCAGTCTTGCAGGGTTAACATCGGTGATCTGAGTTATTACATAATACGTCAAACATGAATCAATTCAAATTAAACTAAATTGAATTAGTAAAAATTAAAATTAAAATTAAAATTAAAATACTACGACGTTGAACATGTCGTGATATCAAGTCTCAACACCAGAGGACCATTCGATTGCCTTGCCCAGTCTATTGTCATGTCCATCCTCGGCTGTGGCCGTTACCATGCACCACTAGTTTTGGCTGAATAACTAGTCTGCAGAATCTAAACGGCTTTCCCGAGGCGAGTCGAGGGTCGAGAGTTGGCCATGAAAACCTGGCCAGCCGAGCACCCTGGAAAGCTGTGCACCCTATGACGAAGCCAAATGCTGTCGAATGCGGGGTTAGCTGCATCTTCCAAGGAAGAGGAGCATACGGCCAGAACCCATCCTCTGAGATGCGTCTTCAGCTCGCGTAAAACCGGCTGCTCTGCTTTTTTTGTTTTTGTAAAAAAGAAGAGATAATGGCGAGGGGTGGCAATGGAGGACGGGCTTCTGCATACTCCGTAGAAGCAACAGAACGAGAATACAAATCTCAGATTTGTCAAGATGAGCTCGGTCGTGATATGCCGACTGGCATGTAGACAGATGTACATACTAGTCCACAGGAGCAGTCCCTGGGAGACGGTCTCGACTTCGAGCATCTCCGCAGAAATCTCTTTACAGATCGGGTGCTATTGAGCCATTCTCCGATCTCAGGCGATCTGCGAGACAAGAGCAAAGCTAACACCAGAACACGAGAAGCCATTGATTGTCCATGTCAGCCATGCCAGACAGTGCCGCGCCCATGCTCCGTCTTTGTGGTCGAGATTGCAAGCAGGCATTGTTCTTGTTGTTGGGCCAATTTCAAATAAGACCGGCATCTCGGGCTAGCCAGGTACGAAAGAAAAGGAAATATATGACAGCCACTCCCAGCTGAATCTCGCGTGATTGGAATCTAAAGATCACAAGAGAAAATCAAAGGAGGTCACTGAAAGCGAGACAAAAAGGAGACAAGAACGAAACAAGCAAACAAAGAAATCACAGGCCATTCAAATTTCAAAGAAGCCAAACGAAAGGGCATGGCCATGGCTACCTCGAAGATTTGCGGATGCACATCTCTTTGTGCCTGATTGCTGTTCAGACTTGCAGCCTTCAGCCTCCGATAGGAGGTGATTCCTGTTCATAAGAACTACTGCCATGATGATTGCCCGTTGCAAAAAGCAGCAAGGCCACGAAAGAAACATGAAACACAGCAGCTTGTTCTCGCGGTGCCTTTCTGCTGGACAAGAGCCAGACGGCACAGCCCAGCCCAGCCCAGCCATGCTGCACATACAATTCCCTTGTTCGAGTGAACAAGGCTCGCCTCCTGCAGGATAAGGTCTCTCTTTGTACGAGAAAATAATGTCGGTATAAGAGGCCACGATGAGTATGCTCAAGGGAGCCCTGAACAGGCCTGCCCATTATACACACACGTTAACACCAGAGATACGCAGTTCAAGCAAGCAGAGATACGCAGTTCAAGCAAAGCTAGCTCGCGTCTTTCTATATGACTACACAGGAGCACGGTGGCGGGCGCCGCAGGGGTGGCCACCGCCATGACAGCTACCTACAGCCTGGAGGCGCTCACAACACACAAAATACACCATACGGCGACACTGCCATGGCCGACTATCAGAGCCAGAACGGCCAAGGCAAGCGTGGTAAGAAGAACAAGCACCGCGGCGAGCACACTCAATACAACTACAGCAGCAGTAATAACAGCAGGAACAGCAACAGCAACACGCCCTTCATACGAGGCCCGGCCCAGGGCTTCCAGAGCAAAGGCCACCAACATCGCAGCCGGCAGCAAGCATACGGCGGCTCCTGGTACACCAGCCCAAACAGTACAAGTTATACCGGCAACGGCAACGGCAACGACAGCGGCAGCAGAAACAGCTATAGCCGCAATAACGGTAGGCAATACGAGCTTCCTAATCGCGTCTCTTCGACACAGCAGGAACGCACCAAAAAGACCCAGCCCGCGGCATTTGGCAGCGTAGCAAGCCGCAGCTTCAGCAGCACCAGCACCAGCACCAGCACCACCCCGGCCACGGCGGCCACTGCAATGAAAGACTACAATCCCTTCTCCTGCGGGCACCCTGCCATAACCAGAGACGGCCCTGCCACTTTAAAAGAGCGCGAGGCCATTCGCAGATTCGTCGTCACAAAGTATGCCGGCATCCAGGAGGACAACCCCAACCTGGGCTACCTCGTCGAGCTGTGTCTCAGCTCGCCTTCCAAAGACCTGCGCCAGGCCATCCGCACATGCGACTTCTCGGACCTCATGCAGTGCAAGGACATGGACAAAATCTGCGGCGACATCTTCCACTATTACATTGGCATCTCGCAGTGCCGAGGCGGCCATGGTCGCATGGGCGACGATGTTGTCATGTGCGACTGTGACGGCCGTGTGCCGCGGTGCTTCACAGTGGCATTTATGAGCATGCTGCGCGACTACCTGGAGATGAAGAAGAGCCTTGACGGCATCTACGAGGTCTTGGACTCCGTCACGGCCGGGACGTTTCCCGCGGTCTTGACGCATCCGGTCGTCGAGTCTGTCTTCCCGGCCGTCCCAGCCGTCCTGGTAGCCCAGTCTGATGATGGAGACTTTGACATGTGTATCGGGTAAGTGTCCGGCATCTATAGCGTAGCCTCCGAAAGCTCGAGAGTTATATCTGACCGGCTGGACTCGGTCATCTCTTGAGCACCCATATCCTTGTAAGCCTCCCTGGCCGGCCTTTTAGTGTTCATTTTGTCGTTATGATACCAGGTCCTATTGGAACGTAATATATATTCGCAAGTCTCAACAAAGACACATTTTCCCTAGAACTCTTAGACGCTCCCGTAAACCGCTTCATATCATGTTAGTGGCTCTTGCATCGTGATGACTAAGCACTACTCGGCACAGCCCTATCAGCAGCTTTTAATTCCATCGAGTGAGAGAGGTCCTTACTAATATAGCGAAAGAATAAGTTGTGATCGGGTGAACGATTTCCAGGTCTGGAAAAGGAAGGCGCGCCTCCGTATAGACAGCAAGGTAAAGATAATAAAGACGGTAGAGACGGAATGAGGGCATCGACAGCGGCCAGGTACGACCCGGCGGCCTTAGCGAGTAAAGTTTAATGCAAGTTTAAATGGATAAATTCAACAGGCCCAAAGAGGCAGAAAAGAGGGCCCACGCGGCGCCAGAACACGCTGCACGCACGCTGCACGCTGCACGCTGCAGCTGCACGCCGTAGTGGTACACTGCACCAAGGCCTCCGCACTAAAAATCCGCGCCTCAACTGAAAATCACTTGAGACATCGACTCTTGCCATTGCGCGGTCACCATCGAAATGTGGACATGACAGCAGACAGCCTGCACCCACGGCCACGCATTCTCAAAACACAACACCGGCCTTGGAGAAGATGCTACACGAGGCATGAATTCCAACGGACCATCCATATCGCCGCCTCGTGCTGTTGTTGCTCATCGGACTCGCGAGGGCGACACGGAGAGAGAGCCCAATCTGCAGCAGCAGCAGCAGCAGAAGCAGCCAGGGCCGCAGCAGCAGCAGCAGCAGCAATACCAGGACGAGGGCGCAGGGGAAAGGGGCGACAGCCGGGAGAGGCACAGCAGTCGAGACAGGCGCGACGACAGAGACGGCAGACGCGGCCGAGACGACAGAACCGACAGAAACGATCGTGATCGTGATCGGGGCCGTGACAGCAGAAACGACCGGGACAGCCAGCAAAGACCCAGGAAAGGGGGGCCGAACACTGGCAACCAGAACGGCCACAGAAGCCAGCCAAATCGAGACCGGAGATCACGCGAACGCAGCCGCAGCCGCAGCCGTGGTGGGCACGACAGGCCATCATCGCTCGCCAGAGGAGGAGAGGCACACGACACCCGGCCATCGGCAACGTCTGCAAAGCGGCCGCGGAGTCCCAGCATTTCATTCGGGGCCAGCGGCGGATCGTCTCTCGGCGGCAACTCGCACTCAAACTCACAGAACAAGCGCTCTCGCCGTGACCGTGACCGTGACCGTGACCGTCTGCGTTCACAGTCACCCCCGTCCTACCACTCACACCAGCAGTCTTCGTCTCGACGCTACTCTTCACGGTCGCCACCGCCAGCCCCATCATCGTCTTCGCGACGCGACCGGCGATCACGCAACAAAAACAAGGGACGACACTCGGGTGCTGCAGACGCCTCGATCGACAAGGACGAGCCACGCAGGCTTTCGAGCACACAACAGCCGCCTTCGACCACGGATCGACGCGACGGGTCAGTCTCAGGCTCGCCAGGCCGGCGTGGTAGTGGTGAAAAGGGAGCTGATCTCGAATCCGCACACTACAAAGAACACAACACGGGCCACGAGCTTATGCCATCCGAGACCCAAACACCGGACCTTTCAACAGCAAGACGCTCTGCATCACCACGCGATCGAGACACGGGCCGGGACAAAGACCGAGACCACAGGGACCGGGGGCGGGACCGTCGCGACAGAGAGCGTGACCGTGACAGAGATCGAACAAGGGATCGCGAGCGGGATAGAAATCGTGGCCGTGACGGTAGAGACGGTAGAGATAGGGGCAAGGACTACGAAAAGGAGCGTGCCCGTGACTACGACCGCGACCGGAACAGAGATCGGAATCGGGACAGAGATCGCGATAGAGACCGGGATCGGGATCGGGATCGGGATCGGGATCGGGATCGGGATCGGGATCGGGACCGTGCCCGTGACAGCCGCGGCCGGTCGCCTCACTCGACCAAGAAAAAGGAGCGCAGGAGAGACTACTCGCGGGCGTCTCAGTCAACCGATACCCCTCCTGCTGCCAGCGCCGACCAGGTCATCGACGAAATGGGATCCAGAGGTCGCCACCGGGGCAGCCATGGCTACAGCCCATACACGTCCAAAAGTCGCTATGCTTCGCAACAGCAGCAGCAGCAGCAGCGGCAACACCCTCACTCTCACTCCGGTCATGCCACACCAAACACGTCCTTCAACGGCTCTCCGCCATCCCAGCACTCCCCGTACGGCGAACCCCAGGGATGGCCTGCTGACAGCCAGAAGTACTCTCTACAAACGTTGGTTTTTATACACATCCTTTCTTCTCCGTTCTTGTTTCTATCTCATTTACTAACAGTGCAGACAACATACACCGCAACAATTCTCTCACAGCTACCCCCATGGCGCCCCGCAAGGCCCTTCTTCCTCGTACCCCCCAACCGAAAACTTTCCGCCACATGATGCTCCAACCGGCCCTGGTGGCCAGTACGCACAGTACTCGGGGTCTGCCCGTGGCCAGCCGTACGGCCACGGAACGGATGGCTATGGCGGTAACCACAATGACCAGTGGAACGCGAGCCAGGCGTCACATGAAGCATACCCCCTGACCAACCCCAATGCCGGGTCTCCCCATGGACACGGCCAGCAAGCGCCTTACTACGAAGGAGACGACCATTATATGCACGATCCCGATGACGCGCCATACAACCAAGGGCAGGCCCAATACCACCATAATCCACCAGGACCCGAGCAGTCCCATGAGCAGCCTCACCTGCACGCCGGCGACAGCTCCAGCGAGCAACACCAGTGGGACCAGGGTCAGGAGATTGGTATGGGCCACGATAGGCGGGATGACCAAATGCCGCCGCCCTCTCGGCCGCCGCCAACGGGCCCTCAGTCCAAGTTCAGCTTTGCCTTTAAAGCAACGTCTAAAACGCCTGTAACTGCGCCTAAGGCTGAAATCGCCCAAAAGCTGAGTGCCGTTCCCCGGCAGCCTCAGTCTCAGCAGCAGCAGCCCCAATCTCAACAGCAACCATTACAGCAACAGCAGCAGCAGCAGCAGCAGCAGCATCGCGACAGCTCGCCGTCTCTGTCCACTCACTCACAGGCTGGCAGTCTCCAGCATCGGCCCCGCAGCAGGGACTCCCGGAACTCGTTCCCACGCAATGCGCCGACCGAGCCGGCATCTTCGCGGGCGAGAGCGGAAATGCGGCAGCGCGGCGCCCCGAACGCCCCCAGCGGTGCCCCTAGTGGACCCAGCGCTGGAACTGGAAGCGGCCCTCGGTACCGCAAGGTCAAGCAAATTGTGCGTCGGCCCAAGCCGCGGCCGGTGCTCTCGGATGTTATGGCCTCGTCGGGGTCTGTGTACTACCGGAAGCCTGGCAACGAGTCGGTTGTGGGCTCGGGCACATACGGCCAGGTTTTCAAGGCCGTACACGTCTACACCAAGCAGCCCGCTGCCCTCAAGAAGATCCGCATGGATGGCGAGCGTGAGGGCCTGCCAGTGACTGCCATTCGCGAGATCAAGCTGCTGCAGAGTCTCAACCACGTCAATGTGGTCGACCTGCTCGAGGTCATGGTGGAGGACGGCCACTGCTACATGGTATTTGAGTACCTGTCGCACGACCTCAACGGCCTGCTGAACCACCCGACGTACAAGCTGGACGCTGCACAGAAAAAGCACATGGGCCTGCAAATGTTCCAGGGCCTGGACTACCTGCACCGGCGCGGCGTGCTGCACCGCGACATCAAGGCTGCCAACATCCTGGTGAGCAGCGACGGCATCCTCAAGATTGCCGATTTTGGTCTCGCACGCTTCTTTGCTAAGCGGCACCAGCTCGACTACACCAACCGTGTCATTACCATCTGGTACCGGCCGCCGGAGTTGCTGCTGGGCGAGACGCAGTACGGCCCGGCCGTGGACATATGGAGTGCTGCCTGCGTGCTCGTGGAAATCTTTACGCGCTACCCCATCTTCCCCGGCGACGGCGGCGAGATCAGCCAGATCAACAAGATCTATGGCTTGCTGGGCACGCCCTCCAAGAGCGACTGGCCCGGGCTTGTGGAAATGCCGTGGTTTGAGCTGCTGCGGCCCAGCCACCGCTTGCCCAACAATTTCGTCAGCACGTACGCGCAGAAGGTGTCACCGGCCGCCCTGGGCCTGCTGATTGACATGTTCCACTACGACCCGGCCAAGCGACCCAGTGCAGCGCAAGTCCTGGAGCATCCCTACTTCACCCAAGAAGAGCCAGTGCCACGCCAAGCTATTGAGTATGCTTTTTTTTTCCTTCTTCCTCTCTCCGAATTAATCCAAGACTTGTACTGACTAATTAGGCTTGCTGATATTGGCGGCGACTGGCACGAGTTTGAGACCAAGGCGCTGCGCAAGGAGAACGAGCGCAAGGCAAAGATCAAGAAAGCGCTCAAGGCAGACAGTGCCGACGCCAGCAAAGCAGGGGCACGAGCAGCAGCAGACGAAATGAAGCAGCCCGGTGCCAAACGTCAACATATGGATGAGTCCAAGGCGGAAGACAAGGCGCTGGCAGAGCAGACGCAGAAGCAGGCTGCCCCTGATGATATCACCAATGGCGTCTAGGACATGTCATTATAGAGGGCATCGACTACTTGCCGGGGGACTTTATTCGCAAGTCATTTTTTATCGGAAATTATTGGGTATTATTATAGGCGCAAGTTAGCATTTCAAAAGTCGGTATCGGTAGAGGTGGCGGTGCTCTTATCTGATTTCTCTTTTATCATCTTTCTGTGTTTTTTCCTTTCATTTTCTTTGCTGTTGTATCACTCCATATACTTCCTATATACTTGTTTTAATCTTTGTTACTTCCATCATTACCAACGCTGCTGTGTCATTATTTCATTACAATATCCGTCACATGAACGCCATATTAATTAGGAATGTGTGAGATCATCCAACGTTCTGTAGATAACTTTTGTGTATTTAGTCCATAATTTGTCGAGTCCGGATCGTAAAGTCGTTTGTAGCAGAGAAGGGCGAAAAGGGTGGAAATTGAACATGAGTAAATCAAAATTGGACAAAGCCGGGGTATAGTACAATTTATGTAAGTTGGGGGGCCAAGATCAAGCGACAAAGATAAAATGTAGAAAAAGAAAAGATATTAAAAACAAAACAAAACAGAACGACTCAACCATCCGCGTCGGCAACCTTGCCCTTGTCTTGCATGTTGCTGGCTTCGATATTTCTAAGCAGCTCTCGAAGGCTGCCCTCAGCGTGGCTGCGGCCTGAAGCGTCCACCGCGCCAGCTTCGACGCCATCATCCGGTCGAGGTTGAGACCGCGGTGCTTGTCCATGCTGGGAGTGTTGCCCAGAAGTCGGCAATGGTTCAGGCATGCCATTACTGCTTGTCGCCCACGGGATCCAGTGTGTGAGGCCGGACAGGAAACCCTGCTCGGCAGCATCTTCTGGTGACAGTGTGAGCAGTTGGGAAGCTTGTTCGTCTCCATCTGCCCCTTCGTTGACCACATGGACGGGAAGGTCGGGCCGGTGCGTTCGAGTTGCCAGCCGTGCTCTACCAGGTGTGGACGATGGAGAGGCTCTCTCCACCCGCGTGCCTCCTCGGGCGACACTATGTGCAGCGGCGCTGCCAGAGGCACTATACACGTCTGTAGATCCATCAGTAGTATATGGAAGCGCGGGCTCTCCAAGCAGGGCCGGTACAGCTAATCGCGAACCAGCAGGTCCACCGGCGTCTGACTTGGTCTTCTCGGAACTAGCGTCTTCTTTGCTGCCCAGGCGTTTGGCTTGATGGCGGCTGCCGTGGATGACAGCATGAGCAAAGGTGGTCGACCGTGGGCGTTGCACGGCCTTTCCCTTTTCCCGTTTTCCGGCTCCCGTTTCCGAGTCGGCGTCCACTCCAGAGGTATTCGTCCCGGTCCTCCGGTGGCCTTTTGCATATCCAGACGTCGGACCAGATCCAGACCCAGAGCTCCTTTCGAATCCGCTGCTTCCAGTATCTCCGGTAACAGCGTTTGCGTCAGCCTGAATGGCTTTCCGAGCCGGCCGGCCACGAACTTCGTCAGCAATCTCGGCGGCAGGCTTTTTCTTTGTCTTGTCCTCTTCAGATGAGCGGCTCGATGACATGATGGTTTCGAGGGTTCCGTATGCAGCACTTCTTCGCTTGCCACCACCGATTCCGCCTCTGCGTCGTCGCTGAGTACGGTGAGTGCTCTCGTCATCGTCCGAAGGTACCGCCTGTAGGGTTGGCCCACTGGGGCTGGATGTCCCCTTCATCCAACTTTTGGACCGGCTCTGGCCCGTGGGCGCTGCGAAACTAGCCCCAGAGCCGTGGGGTGCCATGTGTGCCTCGTACTGGTTGCTTAGACTGTACCTAGACCGCGCACATATCTCAGCAATGCGGTCAAGGTCAGAGCGGATGTCTGTATTGGTCTGCAGGTCGGCCATGAATCCTTTAAAGGTAAAAGCCTCTATTGGAGGCAGCTTGGCCTCGTCCGGTGCAGGCGCGTTGTTGTTGGAGCTCCATGACCAGGGAAGGAAGCCTCCTTTTTTCACTTTTGAACGAGCCATTCCGAAAAAACTGTGAGTCAGCCCCCAAGCACCCGAACCGGCTGCATTGTCGGGGCTATTGGAAGCAGTGGTAGAAGCTGTGGCAGCTGGGGCTGTAGTGAAGGCTGTACCGGGGCGTGAGCTGGAGACCAAAGGGATACGACGGGAAACAGCGACACGGCTGTCTGTGCGGCGGCTGCTACTAGGGCGGCGATTATGCTTCGATGTAGAGGGCGAGTTTGACGGGCCGGTATACGTGCGAACAATGACGGGCTGTGAGTAGGTGGCACTCTGGGCGCCAGTAGATTTTGTGTGGCGATGGCGGAAGACAGGCGAGGGAAAGCTACTGTTGAGCTCGCGTAAAGCTGAGGTCCGGTGTGCGACGGTAGAGTCGTCGACAGTGGTGATGTACTCGCCACTTGCACCCACTAGAGAAGTCTCCGGGGTAGTCCTGTGGCCCGGGCCGAAGAAGAGCGGGGATGGTGAAAAAGTGCCCGTACCGGAGACGGCAGTGCCCGGGCGGCTCTCTCTCCCCGTTGTGCCAAAAGCGGCTGCAGGCTGTTGAGGAGCAGGCGCAAAGGGAAAGAGAGTGGATGATGAGGAGGGAATGTAAGTAGACGAGGACAAAGGCAGGCCACCAGGGCGAGGGTTGAGGCGAGTACGAGAGTGAGGATGAGAGTGAGAATGAGAATGAGAGTGAGAGTGAGGGTGAGAGTGAGAATTGGAGTGGGCAGAGGTGATGCCAGCTTCCGAGCTGGCTTTGTGTCTTGTAGCCGGGCCGCCAGAAGACGTGTTTAATTGCAGCGGAGAGGCAGCGTCTCTGGGAGGATCAGAAATGTGAGAGAGGTCTGGGAGATCGCCAAAGAGTAGGGAATTTGTGCTGGTATTTATGTGCAGGGCGTCCATCATGCACAGTAATCAGGGCGAATAAGTTCTGCTGGTCCGTCTGTCTGTCTATCCGTCTTTCTGCCTGTCAGTCTGTCTGTCAGTCTGTCTGTCTGTACGGCATGTATGGTATGTCGTACCAATGCAAGGCCAGCTGTAGATGCAGAAGCGCTATAAGCTACGAGCAGCGTTTGGGTCGAATGGGAGGGAGCACGAAGGGGGGGCTGCCAGCGCAACGGGACCCGCCCGAGAAGGGGCGGAGGACGGAGACGGGTAGGAGAGGTGGTTAGGATAGAGGTAAGGTTATGGGAGAGCAGTATAAGGCGAGAGCAATCAGGAGGTTGAGCCGGAGCAGGAGCAAAAAGGGAAGAAAAGGGGCGGCGAAGAGCGGAAGCCGAAGAACGGCGAGTGTAAAAAGATGCAGTGGCGGTCAGCTCGTATGAGAGGACATGGCTGATGCGCTGTGCGCCGGGCAAAGATGCTATTGGGGGTGCTATTGGAGATGCGGGATGCAGAATGCAGCAGAGATGCAGACAGTAGCGAGTCTTGCGTGTTGAGTTGTCTCGATTGGCGTGGTGGAATCCGGCCTTGGCTAAGGTGCAGGATGCAGCAATGCAGGCAGTATCAGTATCAGTATCAGTGTCTGTCAGTGTCAGTATCTGTCTATCGATATGATGCAGTCGTCTGATGCGGCAGTGGCCGGGCTGGCTGAGCACTGGCTGTCTGGTGCGCTGTCTCGTGTTTTGGACTTTCTTGGTTTTGTTTTTCGCTTCTTCTTTTTTCTTCTCCTTTTCGTTTATCTTTTGTGTTTCGCGGTGGGAAATAACCGCGGCCAATGTGGATGCCGATAAAGGGATCAAGGACGTGAATGGATGAAAGTATCCCGACGGCAGTAAATAGAGCAGATACAGGCAAATACAGGAATTACAGCAGATGGGGAGAGGGGGCAACGCAAGATGAGACAACAACGTGGACGCCGTTTATTGCTGCAGAGAAGACTCTATCGCCGTGCCGTGTCTGGGGTTGCTGAAGAGCGATGTTGTGCTATGAGGCTTGTTTCAATCGCGCATGTCAGATGTGGCCTGTAGTGATTTGAGGCGGCGGGAAAGGGGGGGGGTTGAGTTGTGAGTTGTGAGTTGGTGATGATAAGTTGGTGAGATGCAGGTTGGAGATGAGGATGGCGAGGGTGAGGTGGAAAAGGGGCAGGCGTCAAAATGGTATGTATCTGAATATTAATCACCTATTATCAAAAGCGCCAAAGAAGGAAGCAGCGAGAGAGCGGCAGCTGCGACCGAGATGTGTCAGTTGCGCCTTCTGCTTTGGAAACCGCAACTGTAGCCTCCCTACTGCCTGTTTTGACTGTCTCGCAAGTCAGACTCTCCTTCCATAAACCGCTGAGTATTGATTATCAAGCCGGTCGTGCTTGAGATAACAGAAACACAACGATGAAAACTCTACAATTCCCAATTTCTCAGATGCCCAGCAACTCGATTGGCTAGGTGTGCATTATGCAGGCATATGCAGGCTGCAAGAGTCGTGGCTGCCGTTGAAAGGTCAAGCTTGGGACGACGAAAGCGGGAAAACGGGAAAGCAGGAAGGCGCGAGTGAGGGGGCTGCCAAAACGGTCTGCCTTCTGGGCAAGGGTGTGCTCTGTCGACTGCAGCCCAGAACGACAAGATGCATAATCTCCCACCTTTTGCATACGGATATCTGCAGACGATCAATAATGGTGCTAGGGAAATTTTAGAATTAAGAACAACTGAGAACAATTCAGGATAAGTAAACAAATAACCGTTGGAAACAATGGGACGAGATTGACAGAGGCCGGTTGAGCGTGCTGGCCAGCCTCCTCTGTGGCAAGAGCTACCTGGCGACACCTGCCATTTTAATATCTAGTACTTACCTTTAGTACTTAATTTCAATAGTACTTAATTTCAACATATTAAAGTAACCACATTGTCGACTACTACAATTGACGTGTTCATACATGTACATTGCATATCTAGCAGGCTTGGTGGCTCCAGTGTGCGGTGTATTTAATGGATACGGGAACTGATGTCTATGCTATTGCATGCATGCGTTGTTTCTTGCAGCTCATGCATCTTGTTATCTTATCATCTGGAGAACAGTGGCAGCAACACCCAATATCTCAATGACTAAGCATTGGTTCTGTTAGACATCAACGATCTCAGTATGTCGCGATCCAATGCCATGCAGGCCTCTTGTTATGTAAATAAACATTCCGGCCGCGTGGCTGCTGTTGGCAGTTGGATAAAGTGCCACAGGACGAGGCAGCCGAGAGCGTGCCAAGATCGAAGATCGAGCCTCGTAGCCGCGATGTAAGTAGAATATGCGACAAGCTTGGCATTCGAGATCATTTTGTAGAGTAGGAAGATGATGTCAATAGATGGCAATGCAGCAATACATGGCAATATATTATTAAGTCGCGCGGTTAAGGACTGGAGATATCTAAGAAAACGACGTGGCAATCGTCGCGAACGGCGGGTAAGAAGGCGAAATCAAGCCAACCAAGTCAGTCGATAAGAAGAAAAAGAGAAGACAAGAGAGCAAGAAAGCAAGAGAAAGGGCAAGATCCAAGATTCAGGGGCCAGACTCGGCCGAGTGTGAAATAGTCGCGTCGCTTTGACAATCAAGCAGAGCATTGTTTATCCTGCGCAGCGACATCTGTCGACGCCGCCGGCTCATCACATCTAGGTGTGGTGGGCAATGGTGCCGTAGCCGCCGCCGCCCTGCTGGACGCGGTCGCTGTAGATACCCGGCGCCGAGGCGGCAGTGAAGCGGCCCTCGCGTGCCTGCTCGCGACGGTCGTAGTAGATGTATTCAATGTAGAAGGCGTGGAGGTGGCCGGGCAGGACGCCGAGACAGGTGAGGGCAATGTTGATGAGGAGGTCAGCGCCACAGCCGGCGACCGCATAGACACCGAGAGGGGGGACTGTTTTGGGTTAGCAGTTGTTTGAGCAGTGGTACGGTGAGCAAAGCGAGGTGAAGCAGAGCAGCAAGGCTTACAGAGGACCGTGATGACGACGATCAGGATAGCGGAAGCGGCACCCATGATGGCGGTTTATTGGACGATATGGAATGTTGATGGAGGATGCGGGAAATAATATGGCGATGATGGTGGCGATGGGAGAGGAAGAGTATGGGAAAAGGCAGAGAGCGAGAAACAAACAGAAAAGAGAAAAGAGAATGAATGCTGCCTGCGATCGAGATAAGGGAGACTAGCATTTAATAGCACTCACAGCATTGCGTACCGAGAGGGCGGGGAGGGAGGGCAGCTGAGACAATAAACTGTAGCTCCGACAAACAGAGGCCTGGCCGAGGGCGAATCGCCACGCATTCCCTATTATTAGAGGTAGCCTGTATCAATCTAGCATGGAGCTACGTCAGAGGCTAGGGTGGCACGGCGTGACAAAGGTGACCAAGGTGACGACAAAGCGGCCTGCCGTCCAAGCACAAGCAGGCCGCCTAGTCGCGCCAGAGCTCAAAGCGGGAAATGCAAAGATTGCATCTGGCAGAAACAGCGGTATATGTTGTTAAGCAGCATCTATTTACATAGTACGTGGATAGCCCAAATGCAGCGCGCTCTGCTCCATGATTTAGGCTGTTCGCTCCGAGTAAAGTGAGGCTGCATCGCCGGTTTCCACGGGTGTGGACGGCGGTGGCTACTTGGCTGGGCTGTGTTGGGCATCTAGGCCTTGATTCAAGACATATCGTAGGAATCGTGAACAACACAAACAGCAATACCAACAACTGGTGATGCCAGCATCAAATACGGCCAATGACGTAGCGATGCACGTGCCGGCGACGCTGCATTGGAGGGGCTGGCAGTGCTTGCCATATCACTATTTTTATTGTTTATTGTTGCAAATCAGGTCCATCGAATGTTCTGGCTGGTTAGAATACTCTTTCTGTTTATTCGGTTGATATTGCAGTGCATAATGCTGTGCATATCGTGGCAGGGCAAGCATCTGATAGCAAGACTAGGCCGCGAGGCTGTGCCGTATTGCCACCAAGCTGTTCGCTTCGATTTTTGAATTTATTTTATACTAAGTATGTCGAATAGTAGAATAGCTGACGGCATTCACGAGGAGTGGCAGCCTTGTTGTCTTGATTTTGGTTCCCGTTTAGTTTTGTGTTTTTAGATGGTCATGTGTAATGAATTTACAGACATAAGAAACAAATAAAATAGAATAAAGCCTTTACTCTGTAGCTTATATAAAGACGACCAAAGATAAAAACTGGCAATAAATAAATCAACATTAAAAGGCAAAAACCATAAAACAGAATAAACAAAACGAAACAGAATAAAACAAAATAAAGCAGAACAAAGCAGAATAGAACACAACACAAAATCGACCTCCTAAGCTCAAAACACTGCTGCCGCTGTGATACGTTTAAGGCCCGTCCGTGCCCGGGAAAAACACTGCGTGCAAGTGGAATAGTCAGTCTTGCAATACCGTGGGAAGAACTTGACGTCGTTTGATGATCAAGACGTGAAGCACAGACTCTCTAAAAAGACTTTACTGACTAAGCAAATAGGATCTAGGTGAAGCAGCTCAAGGCTTGCTATGCTTGGGTGCATACTGCAAGCTGCAGGCTCATCTACAGCAACAGCGAAGTGGGTAGACGTTTCCTGGACCATAAGAGACCAGCTCTGTACGGCTTGAAACCAGATACCAGGCTGGAGCGAGCGTGTGGGTGGAGCGTGATGGACGGGTGATAGAGAAATAGAGAAATAGAGGAATAGAGGAATACAGGAAAGCGCTGTACTATGCAAAGACAGCATGGGGAAAGAACCAGGAAAGAACCAGGAAAGACTAGAAAGAGATACTGTACAAAGATGACACATCACACGGTGTGCTTGAGTTGTGGTAGGAGAAGGTTGATAGTGTCTGCCGTTCCGAGAGTGATAAAGAGGGGCTTCGAGCGCAATACGTCTCAGTAAACAAGAGTAAATATAGAATACAAAGCATACTCTGTATGTCTTACCTGCCGCTCGCTTGCGCATACGGCGGCCAACGGCGTTTTGCTGCTGCTGCTGCCCTCGGTTGCTCTTTCCATGTGCAGGGCTAGGCCATCTTAGACACTGGACTGCTGCGTGCTGCGCTTGTTGGAGAATTGGGAAGGTGCGACTGTGCACTCGGTCTTGTGCTTAACATGGCATTTGCAAACAGGTATGGACATCCGGATGATTCAGTGATAATGATTCAACAATTCAACAATTCAATGATTCAACTAACCGATTGAATGCGAATAAAGATAGCACCGAGCAAGAATAGCGAATAACCCTGAGAAAGACAAATACCATAAAAGGCCCCGACTTTCCTAGCTCGGCCAGGGTCCCCTACAACCCCACCACTGCTGTTGGACACCGGCTCAGCTAAGTTGGGAAGGAGCGACACAGGGAGAATGCTGCAGCCAGCCGACAGCCATGGCGAGGAAGGCGCGTCTGTAGTCGAGCGTACACAGTCGAGCGTGATGACCTGTGTCCTTTGCAGTGTGACCTGCGTCCTTTGTAGTGTAGCTACCTGATTCCAGTCGATGATTGCCATGCAATTGCACTTGGCTGCAGTCCGACTAGAATGGCATCTTGTCTTTGGATACATGCACCTCCGCCATCATCTTCAGCATCTTCGCACCTTTGCATATAGCTCGCTCAATGCCCATCGCACCTGCCTTGTATATAAACCATTTCTCCAAATAGCAGGAAACTGACGGGCAAACACCGATCAACAAGCCAATTGATCAATTAAACTTGCTCATTATTTAATGAAATATATGAACAAATTACTCTGTAGGAATTACTCCATTTAGTCCTCGCGTTCTCTAGCGCCTCTCGTCTGCTGTCCCAGGGAAGGCACGAACCGCTAAACAAGTCTGCCCAGTCCACTACAATCGCCCACCGCCTTTAGCACTTTAGCTCTTTACATCACAGAGACCACGGTCATTTTACCCATTATTTTTATATTTTTATTTTAACTAGTTTTTTTTTTAACGCTCTCCACGCACCACCCAGGCGTGCCTTCCCGTTCCCACGTCCTCCTTCCTTCCTCGACACCTTGTCTCCTTTCTCCTTCCTGGTCTTCCGTGGTCCTTTCCTTGCTCCTCTCTCTGACCTTCTCTGTTCTCTGTTCTCTGTTCTCTGCTCTCTACTCCTTTCTCCTCTCTCCTCTCCTCTCTTCTTCTCACTTCTCCTTTATACCTCCATTGCCTCGACCTCGACATATCTAGACCTGCTTCGCCCATCCCGTCTCGAAGCACCATCCTTTTGTGTCCCCCCTTTTTTGTCCTTATCCTCGCTTCTCAACCCCTTAAAGGCAGTCTCTCCGACAGACTCGTCTTCTCCCTCCTCCTCCTCGTCGTCCTCCTCGTCCTCCTCCTCGTCCTCCTCCTCCTGTCGACCACCCCCGACCGTTGACCTCGACCGTTTGACCGTTTTATATTTAATCGCCATCCGCCATCCGCCAACAGCCCTCCATCTATACAATATACCCCTTGGTTCGTCCATCTCTGCTTCAGCCTCGGTGCTTCTGCCGCCCGCAATCCCATTCGCCACATCGACACACAACATCCTCCCCTAGCTTCACCCTGTCCCGAAAGCTCTCTCTAATTGTCCCACAGGCTCTACTCCTCCATCCCTGACCAGGCTCGTTCCTAAGCTTCATCATCAACTCGTCTGGGTATGTCATTCTTGCTTCTTTGATGTCCCTGCCCTCTACACCTTGATACCTCTTTGGCCGCCCTGCCCTCTTTTGCCATCCCCCTCCCTGCCTCTGCAGCAGCTGGCCGGAGCTTGCCATCTACTCAATAGCTCCCCTGATAGTTTTTTGTACTGCTTGTCCCCTCCTTTCTGCCTGTCATATCTATCCCCTTTCCCCACCGCTCAAAGCCGGCCTCGCTTCAATGTCTCGGAAACCCTGGGTCCCTTCGACTTGTCCCCCTCGACTTGCTCTCCTCGACTTGTTTCCCTCGACTCGTCCCCCCCCGTTGCCCACAGCTGTCCCTCAGCTGCCCCCCGACTGTGCCCCGACCCCCCCTGCTTGTCCTCCTACCATCCTCAAACACCCCTAGTCACCCAATCACTACCAATGCCTGCTGATCTGTGGTCTTCCTACTAACACAACCTCACAGCCTTGTCTACTCGATTGTCTACCCAACGCTCGATTCTCGACCATAATCGACCTTCTCAATCCCGTCTGACTGGACCTGCCCATCCCAAACAGCCACCATGTCAAACAACCAACAGGCACCTCTGTCTATTGACAGATATGTCGTCATCCACGTCGCTACCACCTGTGACGAGCACGGTGTCTATGTCACCAAGGACTCCGCCGAGGTTATCGAAATCGGCTGGATCCTGCTGGACGCCAACAACATCGAGGAGGTATGCTACTTGCCCAAATTTATACGCCGTGCCTTGACAAGCACCACATACTGACTGTTCCGCTAGCTGTACCGCGAAAGTGTTCTGGTGAAGCCGATAAATACCCCCATCACACCCCTCTGCAGTAAGTTCTCTCCTAATTATTTTTCTTCTTTTTCATTTTGATTTCTTAGATGTAAATGGTAAAGCTAACTTCCACAGCGAGCTTGACCACCTTGACATGGGAGCATGTCCGCAACGCCGGTAGCTTCCGCGACGCTATTAACCGTTTCGACGCTTTTGCTTCCGAACACCTGACCTCCCAGAACCTCGACTTTGTCTTTGTCACCCTCGACGCCTGGGACCTTCGCGTCCAGCTTCCCCGCGAGGCTCGCGACAAGGCCGTTGTTCTGCCCCCATACCTCCAGCACTCGCGCACTTTTGACCTCCGTCAAGAGTACCAGAGATGGCAGCAGCACCACCCCGAGTCGCTGCCCTTTGGCCCTTCTTCCCTCGCCAACATCTGTGCCGCCCTCGAGGTTGAGGCTGTCCAGTCCAGCGCCCCCATCAAGCACAACCTGCCCTTCCACCTGCAGGCTCTTGCCCCGGCCTCTCCTCGCAGAGCGATGGAGGAGGCTGTCACCCTCGCCCGTGTTCTTCGCGGCCTCATCCAAAAGTCCAAGCCTTCCCATGAGCACGCCGATGTTCTCGCTCGCCCTATGGATGCTCGCGCCGATGTTCGTGCTTTCCTGTCTGAGCGCAGCAAGGTTCTGCACATGTCCGGACTGCCCCACGACACCACCCAGTCTGAGCTCGAGAGCTGGTTTACCCAGTTTGGCGGCCGCCCCATTGCCTTTTGGACCCTTCGCACTCCCGAGCAGCACAAGCCCACCGGCACCGGTTTTGCTGTCTTTTCTTCCCACGAGGAGGCTGCCGAGAGCCTGTGCATGAACGGCCGGGCCCTCAATGAGAAGGCCATCGAAGTCTCCCCATCCTCTAGCCGAGTGCTGGACCGCGCCGGCGACATCCTGACCCCCTTCCCTCCCAGCAAGAACCGTCCTCGTCCTGGTGACTGGACCTGCCCCTCGTGTGGCTTCTCCAACTTCCAGCGCCGTACTGCGTGCTTCCGCTGTTCCTTCCCTGCTGTCGGCACCGGCCCGACTGGCGACATGGGCGGCGGCTACTACTACGGTCCTCAGGGCATGATGCCCCCCCAGCAGCACATGAACCACCACAACCACGGCCACCATGGTCATGGCCACGGCCATATGGGCGGCGGCGGCGGCCATGGCGGCGGCCGCATGGGTGGCAGCGGTGTCGTTCCTTTCCGTGCTGGTGATTGGAAGTGTGGCAATGAGGCCTGTGGCTACCACAACTTTGCAAAGAATGTCTGCTGTCTGCGTTGCGGCGCCAGCCGTGCCAGCGCTGCTATCGTTGCCGACTCTGGCTACCCTTCAAACATGGACAACTCCTCGTCGTTCTCCATGAACCAAGGCGGCATGGGCGGCAACCCCGGTCCGGGCCCCTTTGCCTCGGGCGGTGGCCCCTTCTCCACGGGTGGCGGATCAAGCGGTTACGGTCTCCCCTTCGCCGGTCCTCAAAGCACCTATGCGCTACCTGCCGGCCTCGGTGGTAACAACGCCACTCCCTACCCCCCTCTGAACACCCAGTTTGGCGGCCCTGCCGCTGGTGCCCACTCTGCCGGTCCTTTTGATAGCCGTGCTGCCGAGGCTGCTTTCCAGTCTGCTACCAACGGCCCTGCTTCTGCTGGCACGTCAAACAACTTCTACGGCCAGGGTGAGAGCGACCTTGCTTTCCTGTCTTCTGGCATCAGCGGACTGGGTGTCGGCCAATCTGGCGACGGCCACAAGAACGGTGCTGGCCCTTCCAGCAAGTCGCCGGCCTAAATAGGAGGTTGGAGCGAGCCGAAATCGACAGACGACCGGACGGATCGGATGAATGGACGAACGGAACGAGCGGAACGAACAAGAATGACTGGAAAGACTGAATTTATAACATGGGAGGCGCAACGGCATTGCTGGTGTTAACGGTGGTGGTTATTGCATACTTTTGATTTTTCAAATCTTGGTCCCGGCTTTTGCTTTTGCTTTTGAGCTTTTGGGCCTTTTGGCCAGACTCTATTCACGAGACAGGAACTATTCGGGCGCCACGGCGCAATTTCCTTGTTTGTTATTTCGTCTTTTGTTTTGATTCCCTCAACAGCTCCCACATCATCTTTCATCTACTGCCGATACCTTCGGCCGCACTCGTTCTTTCTACTTCTTCTTTTATCGCTTTCTCCACTCTCTCTCCCTTCTCCCATATCCTCACTCTTTCCTCTCATCCACTTTCTTCTTCTCTAAAACCTGGGAGTGTGTTGGCATCCTTTTTTGTTTTTGTTTTTGTTTTTGTCTTATATTTTTACTTTCTATATATTTCTTCCTTTTCTTTCTTTATTTTGGCAGGCTTGGGCACATGGACTGGGCAGGGACGGCAAAATTTGAGCGGGCGATCTGATCTGTACAAGGTGGGCATACAAAAAAGGAACGGGAAGCGAAACTGCAAACTGCAATCTGCAAACTGGACGGTGTCGGTGATTCTTTTCTCTTTGATTATTTTTTATCTCTATTTTTATTCTTTTTCTTTGTTTTTGTCAATGTTATTTGTCATTATAATTGTTATCTCACCTTTTCGTTCTCGTTGAATTTGGCTTTCTGCCGCTTGGCTTGAAGAGTCTTGTCTTGTTTAGTTGTCTTTCTTTACTTGGGGACCTTTTTTTCGACAATCTCACAGAACAACAAATTGCAAATTGCCAGGCACATTGCCATGCACAGGCAGCCATAATTGTATACAGCACGGAGCGCCGGGTTAATTTATACGGCGTAAAGGCCCAAGTAACAACTTGTGTAATGGGGTGAGAAGTGGCGTTGAGTCTAGATTGTTTTGGACTGTATGTCGTTTTAAAGAATACTACAAGACGTTGCCTCGTTGCTTTATTGCTTCATTACTTGCTCGATATCTGCATCTTGCTAATTTCGACCTTACCGATTTAAACAACATTTTGAGCAGCAAACGACACCCGCTGATATAAGACACATGCAAACTATTTCAGTATAAAATCACACGCCATAAATCAATAAATATATAAGTGACACAAAGAAAAGAAGCCTCTCATAGCTCGATGGCAAACACTTCTCCCCTGATCACAGCATCCAATTTCTTGCGCAGGCGGCTGGCCGACGCAGCAAGCCCGGCAAGACGTGCGGGCTCGCGAGACCCGGTCTCGGCCTCTCCGGCCTCTCCAAGGACCATCTCTGCATTGTGCAAGCGCCGTGCGAGCCGCACAACCTCTTTGGAGCAGCCATACTCGGGAACCAGCACATCCTGGGGACTCGGCTCTTGTGGCGCTGGCGGTTCGAGGACTGTGCTCTCCTGGCTGGAGCCGCCGTCTGCGTGGCCTGCAGGCTCAAGATCAGAGTTGGTGCAGTCTTGGCTGTCTAGGTCATCAATGTCCATGTCCTCCGTATCTTCCATGTCATCATCTTCTACCATCTCATCTGTACCACTGCCACCGTCACCTTTGATATCCTCGAGGACGGGTCCAATGTCATCTAGAAACTGGTCCCATTGCCCCATTTCATCTTCTTCGTACGCCATGTTGGCCTGAGCGAGCAATGCCCCATCTACTTCATTCTGCTCCCTGAGCGCCCAAGCAACACTGGCGTTGACAATGTCCTGGTGGTGGGTTGACAAGTTGGGCGCTGCGTTCTGAGCGTTGCCGGCAGACTGGTCTTGGGGTATGCCGAGGCCCATGCCTGCAGGCACGGAAGACGACGCCATAGTAGCGCTCTCAACAACAACGTCATCTTCATCCTCGTCATAGGACACCTGGTTCCCGTGGGCGTCGTCTATGGTCGAGCGAATCGCCCAGCCTTGTCTGCGGGTGCGTTCCTGTTGATTCATGAACCACACATCGAGCTTGTCTCTCCGCGACAGAGTGTCGAACCGGTCCTTGAGGACTTGCCATGGCTTCCAGTCAGTGCGCTTGAGCGGCACATTTCCACAGTGCTTGGATAGGCGCGTCTCGGCAGACTCGTACACGTCGCTGTCGTCGGCACCAATAATTGCTTTGATCTTGGTTATTTCCGCGCCAGACATGTCATCGACTTCAACACCATCACCAGAATTAGAAGACGGCGACGACTTCTCATCGTCTTCGCTATCTGACATGTACAGCTCTTCGATAGTTGGAACAAGGTTCCGGCCGTTGGTGAAGTCGCGAGCACCCCAGACAGGCAAGTACTTTATGTGCCGTCTCAGGTCCAAGGGATTGTCGGGGCAATTCTGGCGGCGCCGGTCAGATTCGAGATTAATCAGTTCGTCGGGCCGAAGGAGGTGCTGTGTGCCGAGACCCCAGCCCTCGAGGTGACCGACACCCATTTCCCACACGGGCACTGCGTAAATTGCCTCCTCGAGAGTCTTTTGACGCAGCTTTTCGTTGTGCTCTTTGGCAATGCGCATAAGCGTCTCCTCGTCTTCAGGGCTCAATTCGAGATCAAAGTCGCCGCCCTTTGGCAAGGCGTCGACGTTGAAATCAGACCGCCCATGCTGGAAATTGTCATCGAGGCCGAGTGCAGTGTTGAGTCTGGGATCTGAGCTACTGCTAATCTGGTGCAGGCTACCTTGGCCAGAGGTCGCGTTTACCTTTACATCACCGGTGCTGAGCGCGGACTGATCACTGCCATGAAGACGAGGCACTGACGGGATAAAGTCGTACCGGACTTTGAGCTCGATGACCTCCTGGGCAGTGCGGAACGCCTTGCCTCTTAGCATGCTCCAAAGAACATCGAGCCCACCACGTTGGCCGAGAAGAGTTTCCACGAGAGAGCACTGCGCCCTCATCTTTGAGTTTGCATATCCGTTGTCTGTAGTTGCATCTGCCGCATCGAGACGCAAATGGCCTGGGCCTCTGAGCGGGCTGGTAAAGTGCATCTCGAGCTTGACACGAAACATCTGCATGACCAGCAAGTCGTCGTCAGTGAACAGACCCTCGTGCCGCATAAAAGAAGCGCGGCCTTTGTTTGTCGGAATGTCCATGAGCAGCCACATCTTTTTGAGAGCAGACGGCGCTCTCTCTCTCGGAAGCCGGTGACCGGCACGTGCCAAGCAGGCAATGATGTCACGGACTTTGCGCTGCCGGCTCACGAGCATGCTGACATATCGAACTGTTGGCGCAAAGAGGTTGGGCTCATGAGCGGGAACTGGAAGCTCGATCATCGCCGTCTTGTATAGAATCCACGGAAATGTTGCAATGGTATCGGGCGTGGTGAATCTCCGGGCAAGATACAGGACGTTGGACTTGAGGTTGCTGTCAAACGTGCACTTGAAAACACGGCTGGTGCGGTATAGTGCAAGCACATCCTTGAAAGATAGGTACTCGCAGACGTGGAAAATGATATCTGAGCACGAGCAGATCGAGCTGATGAGGTCAAACGTGGTGCCAGCTGGCCGGATAGTAGCTCCTGGGAATGGAACAGCGTATCCATTGGCATTGCTTCTCTTCCTAGGGACGAGGTGTTGAAGCTGGAACGTGCTGCTTTGGCTCGGCGACTGTCTGACAGAAATGACTCGTCTCTTTTCGACCGGCGGCAAGTTCTCATCTGATTCATCATCCTGATGACGGCGCTTCTGTCCCGCAGCTTCTTCAAAGGGTGTTTTGCTGCGGGTAGTTGGCTGTTGGCATGTGCTCTTGAAGTACTTGGTCCAAAACAAAACTGTGCCAGGCTGATTGGGAGTAAAGCTAGCTTCGGCGAGACTGCCATCGGCATTTTGGCGTGGTGCCAGGCTCTGTGTGAGCACTTGGACCGAGCCCTGATCTAGCGTGATGTTTCCGGCTGCGTTGAGTTCCTGCTAGGACCGAGCAGCACGGGCCATCCACACATCTCTCAGGACGCTCAATGCATTTTCAAGCCTTTCCATGGGAAATCTGCCTGGGTCGATGGCTGACTGGTGCTGATCTGCATCGATGTCCTGCGCTGTCTCGGCACTCCTGTGAGCAACAGAGGCCTCGAAATTCTCCAGAGTGATGCGGTGTTCGGCAAGCTTGGTTGCCATCTGAAGCCTGGTGCGCTGCACAATATGCTCAACTGAGCGCCTGTAGACATCGTCAGAGGGGCATGTGGGTGGCGGAAGCGAGACCGGGGGCGGACTAAAAGCGGACTCGTCCGTCAGCTCGTCGAGGCGAGGACTGTCACCCTCAGCCGACGAGGAAGAGGGCACACGCGGCTTGCGGCCCGAGGCTGTTGAGAAGTCTGGAAACCGGCCCGCAAGACCTGGCGTCGGAAGAAGAGCCGACGAGTCACCAGGAAGATTATCGATGGCTGTGGCAATATCTCCAAGGTGCAAAGGTGCTGCCGGTTCTTTTCCCTTACTTGAAGTAGATGACTGCGAAAAGTCCATGGTGTCTGAGCAGCCCGTGCCATAGGCTGGAGACGGCGAGGGACTGAAGCAGGTAGAGAGAGTAGGTAGCAATAAGGCGACAGAAAGTTGTCGAATGAAGATTCTGTGAAGATTGATGTGAAGATTGAGATGAGAATAGAAAGTCCACGAGAGTAATTCGAGCAGTTATAGAGATGGATGACAGTGTGGCGAGGCGAGGTGATAATTAAGTGAGCTGGTCATGAGGTCAGTGGTAGCCCTGTGCATGCAACTGAATGGGGAAGGCACGGTCCGAACAGACAACAATGGCAAGAGCAATGGTATGAAAAAGTGGAACAATGGCAAGACATCCTCTTATTTGCATTGAAAGGCAGTCGCGAGGTGCTTGTGTAACACTGTCATTTTGTAGTTGAAGTTGGAAGGAAGGTGCAGAGCACCGGCTTAGTCATCCACGCCGACTTGACAGCAGTGTACCAGACGAACACGACTGGCAAGAAATCATCGAGGACAGAGTATACTTTTAGATTCATGTGTAGCTATACTACCAATAGCAGACTGTATCTGCATATGTGCTATGGAAGCCAGGATGACACCGGAGCAAGAACAGGGAGACGCAACGTAAAGAGCCAATGCGGCATGGACGACAGCTATGGGCCGAGAGCAGCAGCACTGCCAGGCCGAACATGATGGCCATACTATCAGAAACGTATCTTGATAGGCCTCTCCTGCTGTCTCTGCCTTCTTTATGTCCATCCTGGCCCTCCCACAGCAGCCGTGATACGCCAATAAAAAGCACAAAATGGCAAACAAGATACCCCTGGCCCGTAAGAAGAAGATATAAACGAGACGAACTAGACGAACGGAAAGACAATAAGAGCAATAAAGTGCGTAGGCCAAGAGAAGAGCAGGAAGAGCAGGGAGGGCAGATAAGTGGACGACGAGTAAGAACAACCAGACACTCCCGTGGCGGGTGGGCTGGAAGTGGACATTACTGCACCCTACTCCATCTCCTCCGACGGCAGGTTGGCATCGTCACGACCAACAATGGAGTCGGCCACCTTCCAGATCTGCAGCAGGTTGTCCTCGGCAGCACTGCACACCAACCACGAGTCTGCCGGGTTGGGGTTCCAGCTAAAGTCTGCCAGGTGGTTGGTGTGGCCACCGTGCATGAACAGCAGCTCTGGTGGGCCGTCCTCCTGGTCCTCGGGCAGCAGCTCCTCGCCAACGCGGCTGAGGTCCCAGAAGATGATGCGACGGTCGTACGAGCTGCTGCCCAGAATGGCAGGCTCGTGCGGGTGCCATGACAGCGACGTCACGGCGTCCTGGTGACCCTCGAGCGTGTGCACCTTTTCGCGCACATTGCGCAGATCCCACAGACCGATGGTTTTGTCGGCCGAGGCCGTGGCCACAATGTACTCGCTGGTGGGGTTGAACGCCAGGGCGTTGATGGCATCGCTGTGGCCGTCGCGCGCAACCAGTGCTGCGCGGTCGTCGACAGATTGCCGCACATCCACGACCTGCAGCGTGAGGTCGTCCGACACACTGCCGACAAAGCTCTTGGAGATGGGGTGGTACTGCACGTCGTTGACAATCTGCGTGTGATGTGTAAACCGGCGCGACGGCTTGATGATCTTGCTGCCGGCCGTGGCTGTCTTGAGGTCCCACAGGCACACTGTCGTGTCCTCGCTGCCCGACGCCAAACAGCCCGCCTCGTGCGGGTTCCACGCCAGACCGAAGCCCTCCTGCTTATGGCCAATCAGCTCAAACTGCGGGTTCACTGTGCCTGTGGGCGTCAGGCTGTGCTTGGTGCGGTCAAAGATGAGCACGCGGCCGTCGACACACAGCGTGGCCAGGATGTCGGGGTTCTGAGGCTGGTAGCGCGCCTTGTTGACCTCCTGCGGGTGGTCGATACGCTGCACAATGTTGAAGCTGATTGCGGGCGCGGCGCCACTGCCATTGGCGGCACTGTTGCTGCCGCTGCCGCTGTTGTTGGCACCACTGCTGCCGTTGGAGCCCTTGTTGCCGTAGCCACCAATCTCGCCGCGCTCCTCGTCGTAGTCGAGCGGGTTGGGGTCCGTGAACATCGGAATAGACACCTCGGCGATCTGCAGGTAGTTGGGCATGCCCTCGGATGTGTGCGTGCCGAGGAGCAGGCGGTATTGGCGCGCCTTTTTGTCTTCCTGCACCTTGACGTCGGGGAACCATTGTGTCGTGAGAGTCGGCCAGGGAAGGGCGTTGCTAGGAAGGGGGTCAGCTTGCGCCTGCTTGGATCAGATTCGCATTGGTCGCAGCACTCACCTCAGGATCATATCGTAGAGGAATGGGCTGTTCTTCTTCCAGAGCTTGTACTCTAAGCTGGTCAGTAGGTGTCCTCTTGAGGCGTCCCTGGGAGTCGAGGAGTCCCTAGGCCATCGTGTCCGTCCGTGAGCATCCAATGCACAGCGCCATTGACATACCTTCGTTGATCAACCGCTGCTCCTGCTCAACAGACTCTTCCACCGCCATTTCGACTAGATAGGGATGCTCGTTAGTGAATAGTTTCTCCAGAGTGGCTGCTATCGCCTTGTAGCTGCTTCCATGTCGCCGTCGTCGCATCTCCTCCTCGATAACATACCATCGACATCGTCCACAACGGGCGCCGGGGGGGCCATTTTAGACGAAAGCTGTGTTAAAGGTAGAGGTAGTTGTAATTGGTGGCTGGGGAGGTCGTCAAAGGTCTTCAAGGCCGTCGAGTCGGATGTAAGGTGGTTGATCGCAAATAAATAGATAATAAAAAGAGGGGAGAAGTACGGAGACGGGACGAAGACGAACAGGCTGACGGGCACACAGGCACAAGGAAGGACCAAGCACCAAAAGACCAAAATGGACCAAACGACAACCGCGACGGCTCGCTCTTTCCCTTTCGGCCCAGTAGCGCACGCTAAAGTCGCGTAAAGTGGACTACAACAAAAGGCGGTGGAAAGCGGCAGAAACACGAGTTATAAGCTCTACGAGGAAGGAGAGAGCTAGCTCCATTGCGGCATCTGATTGGCCGTCAATGCAGCTTAGCCATTTTTCAACATCAGTCCGTATTCTCTTGCATCTTCTCTCTCATATTTCTCGTCTTTTCAATTGTATACATTATTTTGCATGGGAAGAATCAGTGAATTATAGACTCATTAGAGGCTAGGATGCCAGACGCCCGAAAACGCCCGCTATATAGTACCTTTTCCATCCCATTGACTATTGCCTTTTCCTATCCGTATTTTCCTTTCCTAACCCCAAAATGCTAATCCTGGAGGGATGGTATGCCAAACCCTAGACAAAATTTCTTCCAACCACGTTCTAAGCGGCAGGAGCAGTAGGGCCTGTAGCCGGGGCGCCGGTGCCCTGGCCGCCACCGCTGCCGCGACCACGGCCACCACGACCACGACCACGGCCTTGGTTACGGCCACGGCCTCCCTGGCCTCCATTGCTGGGGTTGAGGTTCGCAGGAGCAGGGACGGCATTGTAAGACAGTTGCGTTGCCTCTTCGAACACAGCGGTAGCCTTGGTAGCTGCCTGGGTGGCCTCGGCACTCTTAGCGCCACCACGACCACCACGGCCGCCACGGCCACCACGGCCGCCACGGCCACCGGCCTGCTGCTGCTGCTGCTGGTCGGACGAGCCGGGTGCCGGGCGGTAGACAAGAGTGCTCGGTTCGAGAGTAGTGCCTGGGCGAGGACCGGGACGAGACTGCTCGTGTGCCTGGTTACCGCCGCGACCGTTACCGTTGGCATTGCCGTTAGCATTGCCGCCGCGGCCACCACGGCCACCGGCGTTGTTTAAGACACCGCGCCAGCCACCGCGGAGAGGTGCAGGAGCAGGTGCGTCGCGGTACTGGCGGATACCGGCGGCATTAGCGCCATTCCGTCCGCCGCCTTGGCCGGGAAGAGTGGTGCTGGAAGTCGCCGGCTTGCGCTCAGAAGCAGCGCGCGAGCTGGCGACGACCTGCTGGTAGGTCAGGTTCAGGACAGACGATGCAGGAACCAGCTGGCCGCGGAAGGGAGGGCAGCGGTCGCCCAGCGTAGTGCCGCTCATAAAAGTCGCGTCGAACACGACATCGAGGAACTTGGTGGTGGCAGTACGGCTGATACCCACAACGGTACCGCGCTGCGCAATGGGGACCTTGCCAGAGTCTTGCACGTAGACGACACGGTCGCCAAGCACAAAGTCCTGGTTACCGAGGCGCTGTTCTGCATCCGACGGCTTCAGCACAGCATTGCGGGGGACATTCTTGATCGACTTGGTCTCGGTTGGTACGAAAGCAAGCTGGGCATCGTCGGCAGCCTTGGCGATCTGCGCAACAACCACAGAGTCGAGCTGCTCAGCATCGAGCGGCACGCGCTCCAGCTTGCTGGTCTCCAGCGACTTCAGCCAGGCGCCAATCTCCTTAACACGCTGCGACGCGGTAGCCTGGTCGGGCCAGATATCGGTGTCCTTAATATCACGATTCTGCGGCAGGTACTTGAGGCCGGCAAAGAAGTCGGGGAACTTAACCATGTAGCCGGCGATCAGCTCAACGGCCGCGGTGCTAAACTCCCAGCCGCTGGCCGATTTCCGCGAGTAGCCCAGCACCTTTTGCTTCTTGCCTTCGAACTTGAGGTTAAGACCCAGGTTGACTCTGAGGCTGCCGCTGACAGCAAGAACGAAAAAGGACGAGGTGACCTTGCTCAGAGACAGCGGGTGCATGTCGAGAGAACGGGCCACCGTAAACGATGGTTGGTAGCGGTTGCTGCGGTCAGCAAGCTGCACAATCTTGTGCGAAAATTCGGGCTCCTTCTTTTGCAGAACAGAGACCACGACTTCCATGCGGTTGCCATTGTGTCCAACAACTCCCAGCGGGCGGCCGTAGGAAAAGTCGCCTAGGTAGAAGGCGTGCGAGCCGACACGGAACTCCTCCGTGATGGGAACTGCGGCGCGCTCAATAAAGCGCTCATCCTCGTTGACGACGTCGTCAACGATGACCTGGGTGGCGAACGTGGTCTCCATGGACGCGACTTCGGCGTACTCCTTGATAGTTGCGCCCTCATCCGTCTTGGTCAGGCCGCGAAGCATGTGGACGTGCACTGTAGACTCGATAGGGCCAGTGAGAATCGCAAGATGCTTGCTGTAGTGTTCCTCAATCTGGCGAGCCTTGGAGTTCCAGTTATCAAGTTCACGGCCGACGTGGGGGTTCTGGACAATGAGACCGTTGTCGTCCAAAGTGTAGTTGAAGAGCTCGTCCGAGACACGCACAATCTTGGCCTCCTGCAAAAATGGGTAGCCGACGTGACAGCGCTTGCCGAGCTTCTTCTTGGCAAGTTCGACGCTGGTGCGAGCATCTGTACCGGTCAGGTTGACGACCATGCTCTGGTTACGGCTTTCCTGCTGAAAGACGTTGACGCCATGGTAGCCGAGCGCAGCAAAGTAAGGCAGCGTGTGCAGGCTGGGGAAACCGGCCAGAGCAGACGCGTTGATCATGGCGCCGCCAGTCAGGTCATGGAGGTAGTCCAGACCCTCTGTTGGCGGCAGCTCAAAGATGTTCATGATGCAGTGGCAGTGGGGGATATCCGGGAAAATACCGGTAAATGACGATGGGTAGACAAAGTCGGCATCGCTCAAGTATGAAAACTCGATGGGGACACCAAACTCGTTGCGGGCCTTCTCGTCGTCGGAAAGCAGCAGGTTCTTGGGCGCCATGGCGTCAAGGAGACGCTTCTCGTCGATGAAAGGAATCTTGACGACAGCCTCCCATTCCATTTTCTTGCCGTTCATGTCGAGCTCAAAGTCACGAGGGTAGAAATCGATGATAGGCGAGGCCTCTTCGGTCATGAGGCCCCAGTAGATTGGGGGCACAATCTTCTTACTGCGGTCCGGCAGCACACCCATGAGCTGCTCAAAAGGCCGGAAGGGCTGGCCGAGCTTGAAGTTGAGATCGGCCCCCAGACCCTTGATGACATCGGAGATGAGGGGCGAGTAGTGGTATTGGTAGAACCAAGGCCACGAGGCAATGCCTCGGTAGTAGTAGAACAGGACCCATTGGAGACCCTGGACGTAGTTCTCGCACAGAGTGCGGACCTCGGCGGTGATCTGGGAGTCCGACCAGTGGAACTTGTCCTTGTAGTAGTTGTCCTTCCACTGCTGGAACTTGAGCATGTACAGGTCCTCGAGGGCGGCCTGGCTCTCCTCGGCGGTGATGTCCACAACGTCGGCAGTGTCGTATTTTCTGACGACACGCGACACGGCCAGATGGGCCTCCTCTTCCTCTTCCTCGTCGACGCCATCGCTGTTCTTAGCGGCAATGCGGCTGGCGGGGAAGGACAGAACAAGGTGGCGGCTACCGGCATCGTCCTGATCTGTGCGCCAGTCAATTCTCAGACTGTCGGCCAGATCCTGGACAAACTTGCGATCATCCTCCTTGAGATCGGCGCCCAGGTCGAGGGGCTGGTCGGTCGGCTTGCCGACAAACTTGCGAAGCTTCTGCTTCCAGAGCTCCTTTTGGAATGTGGTGACGGTGAGCTTGCCCGGGGCGCTCTTGGCGGGCGCTGCCGGGATGGATACAGGCGCAGGCGCAGGAGCCGGAGCGCTTTTGTTCCCGCGGCCGTGCTTGCCCTTCTTCTTATCGACGGCAATGGTCAGGCCCTCGGTGGAAGGCACATGGCTCATGAGCTTGGCCTGGAACCACTTCTCGCCCTCGATCTCGTGCTCAAAGAAACGGAACTCCTCGCGAGAAAGCTCCTCGAGGAGAAGGCCGAGGCGCTGGATGTTGACTTGGCCCCCCTCGTTGATGTATCCCTCGCACTTCGGGAGGACTCGCTTGTAGATGGCAAACATTGTTGCCAGGGCACCCTCATTGATGTGAAGGCGCGGCAGGTTAGGCAAGAAATCGTTGCCGATAAAGAACGCCATTAGGATGAAATCATCAATTATACGCTCGAGGTTGAAGGGGAACTTCATGAGACCGTCTGCCTTGAGCTCCTGGAACTCGAGCTCGAGGTACTCGCGAACGATGCAGAGATGCATGAGGTAAAAGTTCTGGTGCTCCAGCTCCTTTGACTTTGCGCGTGACTGGCGGCCAAAGGTGACCTCCTCACGCAGCAGACAAAAGTGAGGGTCGTGGCTGAGCAGACCCAGCATGATCAGGTCGGCGTCGAGGCCGTAGAGACAGTGGCGGACGTTGGGGTTGTAGTCCGTCTGCGCCTTTGCATTGCGGATGTACTCCATGATCTTGTGCTCGCCCTCGCCGGGTACGTCATGGCCAGACAGGACGACCTTGCAGCGCTGCCAGTCCTTGTCTTCACTGACCTTTTTGTTGACAAAGTACTTGAGCTGGCTGGATAGCCGGGCCATGAAGTCGGTGCCGGGCGTGATGCAATTGCTGTCAAAGGGGTCCTCGGCGGGCATCTGCTGGCCCTCGGCAATGGCCTTTTTACGGGCAACCTCTGCGTCGAGAGCAGTCCGGAAACGACGGGAGCGTTGCTGGTTCATCTTGGCCCGAGGAGCAACGCCGTCAATGGCCATGAAGAACATCTGCTTGGGCTTGATCTTGCCAAAGAGATGCTCAATGTAGTTGAAGATTCGTATGATCATTTCCTCCTCGCTGACGCGTGTTGTTGCATCGTCGGAGTCGCTGTGGGTGCAGTTGTGGATGATGCCGTTCATGTCGAGGTAGAGGCAGTCGAACTCGGGGATGCGGTTCTCGGCGATCAGTTGTGAGATGGCCGGATACCGCTCGGATATCCAGCGGAAGAACTTGGGGACACCCATGGTTGCGGCGAGGGTGGTGAGTGTGGAAGAGTGGAAGTGAAGAGTAGAGAGGTAGAGAGAAGCTTGTCTGATTCCCGTCGGTTTTCTCGTTGTCTTGATTTCTCGGGTTCTCGGTTTCTCGCCAGGATGCAGTCGTAGCTACAGGTCCGCAGCAGCAGTGGCAAATAAACAAACAGAACAAACGCTGTAGTTAAGCAAAGACCGGGGAGGGGAGGAGCGCGGTAGAAGAGCGCGGGAGGGGGAGGGTTTGCCGGCGGATGACTGGCAATGTTTGGCGATGTGTCAACGGAGCCAAAAATAGGATGCTACCAAGAAAAACAGGCGCCTTGCGATGCGATTGCACGGCGCCAGGCTAGGCAGGCACGGCGCTATGCAGCGCGCTCAATGGCAGAGCAACAGCAGCAGCCACCAGCGGCGGGGTCGGCCAGGCCAGCCTGTGCCGGTCCCGGAAAAACTAGGGGGCCGCGGCAGCTCTGACATGCAGTATGGAGCTCCCTACAGCAAGCGTCATAACGCATAACCTCAAAGAGGAGGTTAAGCAGGCGCTATAATGGCCCACAGCAAGCATAGCCTGCTACTATGTATTATGTATTAGTACAGAGTTAGGGGCCCTAGAGAGTAGAGTCGCGGCTTGCGTCGCGGAGGAGAGTGGGTCTACAGTCCGACCAATCATACGACCCCAACAGCTAAAGGCGTACGTGGTTCCTCGCAAGTGCTGTAGAGGTCTTGGCGTGAAGGTGTTCAATCCAAACGGGCAGGAACGACTGAAAACAGCTTCACCTTTCGGCAACTGTAGCTGCATCGACCAATTCGAGACAGTTTAGTCAACGTCCGCCCTCATTGACGATCCACGACGACGCACCAGCACATCGACATTATCATCAACACGTTCGTTTGTCAATCGAGTACAGCAGTAGTTGCCGGATAGGCTCGACTTGGAACAATTAGCTACGGCTACTGTTCGACTGTGTGCTCCATCGAGCTACCTCCATCATCATTAGATTGGCATCGACTGATCTCGCCCCGAACCCGTCACATCTACTCACGTCTACCCACACCCGCACACAATGCGCTGGCTTTCGTTCCTCGCGTCGTCGCTTCTGTGCGTCGGCACCCTTGCTGCCAAGAAAAAGGCCGACGCCGGCGTCGACGCTTTCCAGGGCTTCCACAGCAAGCAGCTCTCCGGCTCGCCCATCAAGCTTGACGATGCTTCGTACCAGAAGCTGGTGGCCGGCACGCCGCGCGACTACAGCTCGGCTGTTCTCCTGACGGCCATGGATGCGCGCTATGCTTGCCAGCTGTGCCGCGAGTTCCAGCCCGAGTACGACCTCCTGGCCCGCAGCTGGATTAAGGGTGACAAGGCTGGCGAGTCCCGGCTGGTGTTTAGTGTCCTGGACTTTAACGACGGCCGCGAGACCTTTATGTCGGTATGTATTGACGACAGATCAATGGATTTGAAAGCGTTTCCAAAAGAGTACGATCTAACTCAGTAGCTCGGCCTTCAAACCGCCCCCGTTCTGCTCTTCTTCCCTGCGACCTCCGGCCCCCACGCTGCCGCCTCCGGCGAACCTATCCGCTACGACTTCACCTCTGGGTACGTTTTCTTATTGTACTCGATGTCCATGAGCGCCACTAACGTTATGATAGCCCCGGCCCTGCTGAGCTTGTTCACTCCTGGATGTCTCGCCAGCTTCCCGGCCGCCCCCACCCCGAGGTCAAGCGCCCTATCAACTGGTTGGCTTGGGCCATCGGCACGACCGCAACCCTGGGTGTTGTCACTGCTACCTATGTCGCTTCGCCCTGGATCGTGCCCATCATCCAGAACCGCAACCTGTGGGCTGCTGGTAGCTTGATTGGCATCCTCCTCTTCTGCAGTGGCCAGATGTTTAACGTCATCCGCAAGGCGCCGTACGTCGCCGGCGATGGTAAGGGCGGCATCAGCTACTTTGCCTCTGGCTTCCAAAATCAGTTTGGCATGGAGACGCAGCTTGTTGCTGCTATGTGTAAGTGACATTATTGAACGTCAGAAAAAAGTCAGAAAATAAAAGAGGGAAGAAAAAAACTAACAAACCAGACGGTGTCCTGTCCTTCTCCGCTATTGCCCTCGCCGTTAAGGTCCCGAGAATGACCGACCCCAAGGTCCAGAAGGTGGCCGCCCTGATCTGGGGTGCTGTCATCTTCTTCATGTACAGCTTCCTGCTAAGCGTTTTCCGCATGAAGAACGGCGGCTACCCCTTTGCTCTGCCTCCCTTTATGTAAGGTGCAAGGCGGGCATCGACCAAGAGCAAGGGGAAGGAATCGAGGGGATGCTCTACCGCACAGTCTGGCAACAACACAACGAGACAAGCCAGAGGTGCTCAGCGGCTCAGCCAGCCGTACCAAGCCTTTGCCCAGGATGGAGATGGCCATGGGGCAATATGTACAAATACTATGCAACTGTTTACGGGATACACAAAAGAGGGCTGCCCGTCATGGGCACGCAGTGCGCGGCACGAGAAGCCGCATGTTTTGCAAATCCAAGGGTGCGAATCTGTTCTAGCTACTCGCTTATAGTAGCAATTGTTTATCTATTTCTATTCATTTCTGTCTTTTACTCTTTGATTGTGCTTACATAATCAAACAAAAAAATGGGATGAGCAGCGTCCTTGGAACAAGTTTGATTTTGTTTCTCGTCTGCCAGTCGATGATGCTTCAATTATACGATCTACTGTATCTCTGGAGCACATATAATACCCTTTGCCACAAATTAAATCAATATGCCGGGATGCTTGTTCTTGGGCGTCCCATCGATCTGCCTCTCCTCCTGTTTAGCCGGCCCGGCTAAGCCTAGCCTCGTGCTGATTGCTGGGTGTTATTCAGGATCTACCTGCGGTTCACCCTGCTGTTCTCCCTGCTGTTCTTCCGAGACACCGTGAATTGCCTCTTTCTGTCCATTTCATCCCCATGTCTTGGCACTCTTATGGCCTCTGTCAAGCTGCAGGGGATGGGAGATGAGGGGAACCGGCTGGGCTAAAGCGGGACTTGACGATATATAGTGCAATATACAGGCAGAGTGACAGTTAACCATCGCGGAGAGATCGAAAGACACTAGCTAATAAGACGAAGAACAAAATAAAACCGAAAGACGTACCGTGGATCCAACGCAGCCGGGCCGTCGGCCATCATCCTGACCTGATATTGCTCGATATTAAGGAACTGGCACCTCTTGGAAAGGTCTGATGCTACCACAGTATATCGAGGTGCTACCTTGCAGGAACTGCATCTGTACAGCGCCATGGGGGCCTCTAGCAGCCTTTTGAGAAGTTCGGAGGCTCAAGCCCGAGAAAGTGTCACCAGGCACGGGCCTCGTTTCCTGATTGAAGTCCCGGCCAGCAACCGCGGGCACCAGTAGACCCCAAGGCCGCCGCCTCGCCTCTGAAGAAACTTGAAAGACACCTTTCCTTTGAGGGTCTCGACCGAGACGAGCCTGGCTGGGAGGTAGTAACGGGAGGACGGGAAGAGAGGGAGAGGGAGTCCTAGCAGAAGATATAAGGCGGCTGCTCTCCTGCCCTCCCTCCTCGACCTTTTGCTATCCCTCACTCTCTACCAGTCCAATCCCATCCTGCTGACCCGAGGCACACTCTCATTTCCAATACCAGCCATGAAGTTCCAGTACTCTGCCCTGCTGGCGCTTGCTGCGTCGGCGCTTGCCGCTCCCCAGGCCTCGCCTGCAGTCCAGGACGTGGCTCCTCGCCAGGCCGCCGGTGCCTGCACATCGGCCGTCACTCTGGACGCCTCGACCAACGTGTTTGCAAAGTACAAGCTGCACGCCAATGTGTTCTACCGCAAGGAGGTCGAGGCAGCCGTTAAGGCCATCAGCGACTCAAGCCTTGCTGCTTCGGCCGCCAAGGTTGCCGACGTCGGCAGCTTCCTGTGGATGTACGACCCTTGAATCTTTATCTTCATCCCCGTATCTTACTTGACGGCTGCATACTGACTGATAGTGACACCATTGCCAACATTGCCAAGATCGAGCCTGCCATCGCCGATGTCCCCTGCACCGACATCCTCGGTCTTGTCATCTACGATCTGCCCGGCCGCGACTGCGCCGCCAAGGCCTCCAATGGCGAGCTCAAGGTCGGCGAGATCGACAAGTACAAGACCCAGTACATCGACCCCATTGTCAAGCTGCTCAAGGCACATCCCAACACGGCCTTTGCGCTGCTCATCGAGCCCGACTCGCTGCCCAACCTCGTCACGAACGCCGACAAGGACGCCTGCAAGAACAGCGCCTCGGGCTACCGCGATGGCGTCGCCTACGCCCTCAAGAACCTCAACCTGCCCAACGTCGTCATGTACATGGACGCCGGCCACGGCGGCTGGCTCGGCTGGGATGCCAACCTCAAGCCGGGCGCCCAGGAGCTGGCCAAGGCCTACAAGGCGGCCGGCAGCCCCAAGCAGCTGCGCGGCTTTGCCACCAACACGGCCGGCTGGAACGCCTGGGACCAGAGCCCCGGCGAATTCTCGACGTCGTCGGACGCCAAGTACAACAAGTGCCAGAACGAGAAGATCTACGTCGACACGTTTGCCCCCGAGCTCAAGACGGCGGGCATGCCCAACCACGCCATTGTCGACACTGGCCGCAACGGCGTCACCGGCCTGCGCAAGGAGTGGGGTGACTGGTGCAACGTCAAGGGTGCCGGCTTCGGTGTGCGCCCCACGTCCGATACTGGCGACGAGCTTGTTGACGCTTTTGTCTGGAGCAAGCCTGGTGGCGAGTCTGACGGCACCAGCGACAGCAGTGCCACTCGCTACGACTCTTTCTGCGGCAAGGACGATGCTTTCAGCCCATCGCCCGAGGCCGGCACCTGGAACCAGGCCTACTTTGAGGCTCTGGTCCAGAACGCCAAGCCTGCATTCTAGGTGATGCAGAGGAGTTGAACGGAGACGAAAGTATACGTATGAAGGAAAAGGTAAAGGCAAAGATGACATGGACATGGACATGGAGCAGGGTCTCTCAAAGCAAGCAAGACAGGTTCTTCTCTGTACTGTATCTCAGATCAAAATAAGAACACTTGACGCCGATAAATAATGATACTGCAATCTTTGATTCAAGCCCACGGCTTGTTGTCGTAGTTCCTCTGTGATAGTCGATCAATGCAACACATGACGGATCTGATATAATATAATGAAATAAGCAGGATGCCTTCTGTCGTCACCCGTAACTCCTCGCTCCACAGAGTCTATTGTCGGGTGAGACATGCCCACCCATCCGCAACAAGAAATATTTGATAAGGCCTACGCCCGCGCCAAAGAGACGACTACGGAGGAGGGAGAGCCTCGGGGCCAAACGAAAGAGGAAGAAGCTGGGGTGTTAGTCAAATTCGTTTGAGCATTGGACGGCGTAGCTTACCACTTCCAGCTTGACGGCAATGTAGTGTCCGTCCTTGGAGAACATGAGAACAGGCATGCTTAGGTCGCAGAATTCACGAATGCTACACAGCAGTAGATTAGTAGATGCCAACGCAAAGGCCAGGAAAATATGATACTCACAACTGCCGGCACATGCCGCACGGGGAGCAGGGCGTGTCCGCGGCAGCTCTCGGCGCCATCACGGCAATGGCCTTGAAATCACGGTGGCCGTCAAAGACTGCCCGCGCCAGAGCAACGCGCTCAGCACAGGTGCCGACGGGGTATGCCGCATTCTCGACATTGGCGCCGAGAATAAAACGGCTGTGGCCGTTGTTAGAAGCCGTGCCGCCGGCGCCGCCAGGGCCCTGCACGCCGTACCGGGTCATGACGGCCGCACCGACGGGGAAGTTGCTGTATGGGCAGTATGCATTCTCGGCTGCATTACCGCTCTGGCGGTGCAGCTCACGGAACTCCTCGACGGTGATGCCGAGCTGCTGGCACGAAGCCTCGACCTGGGCAGTGTCGGTGCTGGACAATATGCTGAGCGGGGACATGGCGAAGAAGGGGGGGGGGGGGGAGGGAGAGAAAGAAGAAGAAGAAGAAGAAGGGAAAAAAGGAAAGAGAAAGGGAAGGGAAGAGAGAAGAAGTAGCAAAGGTATGTAGCGTAAAAGTGGAAAGATAGACAACAACTTATATACTACAAGCTGCACGCTCTTGCGGAG
This sequence comes from Ophiostoma australiae, assembly GCA_022392945.1. Lineage (NCBI taxonomy): Eukaryota > Fungi > Ascomycota > Sordariomycetes > Ophiostomatales > Ophiostomataceae > Ophiostoma > Ophiostoma australiae. The sequence goes on along the minus strand of JAKRGJ010000018.1, from coordinate 356,835 downwards.
GTTGCGACGGCTGCCGACGGCCTTTTCCACGTGGGGATCGACGTCACAGCGTTATCTTGACAGGCTGGTCTGGGCAGTCTTGGACTCTGAATGATAGGGCAAAAGGCCGGGTCGGTTGTGTCTCTCGTCCTGGTGTGTAAGTATGGCGTGGGTGTCTGTGTTTTCTCTTGGCTTCGTAACAATTCACCCATTTGCCGACTCTTGTCAGGCGATGTGGCTTTCAACTCTGCTTTGTCTCGTGTCGGCGCGGTGCTCTGAATTTGCCACTCTAGTGTGCCCCGACAGGAAGGTAAGATACACTGCAGTACCTCTATCGCACACCAAAACCCCGCTGTTCGCTGGCCGTTGCAGTCAACGATCGGCTAATCTGGATCTATCAACAGCGTCTGGATTTACTCGGTATGGCGTCGCGCTGTCTTTCCGCTCCACAGAAAAGCGCCTGATGGCTGTCAATGAGCTGACTTTGGCAAGAAGCACTAGACGTGACTAGTTGCTATGTATGTAGCTATTCGTTGTTACTGTAGCTAATAGCTGTCAGCTGTTGTCGACTCAGATGATGCAAACGGACCAGCTTGCCTTTGACAGCAGAGGACGGCACTGCAGACTGCTCGACTGTAAATACAAGAAACTCCCCACTGTGCGTGCGAATAACCTTTGATGATGCGCAGAACCAATACGACATTGGCTATAAGTGACGTAGGCGGCTTTGCTTTTGGCGATGGGCACCATTGCAGAGTGGCATCGCGAATGGCTTCATCTTTGACGTTTGCATCTTACATAATATGCCCGTCGTTCCTTCCGATTGATTGTTCTCTTGCCATTGTTGGCTGCATCTGTCTGTGCCTTGCCGAGAAAGGCAGTCGCGACAGGTGCTGACTTCAAGAGGGAAGCAGCGACTAGTACAGTTAGTATGTACGCAGTAGTTACCCCTGAGGACCCCTATTACAGTGATTGGCCAGGCCTGATAAACCCAATACCTAAACTTGGGTCTCGCGCAGTGGGTCCGTGCACCCTATTCGAGTCCGCAAGACATATCACCCCTGAACGTCGGTGCTTGTCCTCGCCTGCGACGGCGAGACATGCAATACTCCTCTTTCCGGTGATATACGGCATTGCATTCCCGACTGTGCACCTGTGACCTGTGCAGAGCTCCAACGGCGCAGAACCAGGCAATCGAAAAGTCTAACGAGCCAGTTTCTGCTCGGCGCCGACCGCGACACGCTTTCGACCTCGGCCGCGATCTTCCTCGACCAAGCGACGATAACGACGACAGCCTTGCCCAAACAATATTTAAAAAGAACTGTCTCAGACAATTTCAACCGGCGTACCTATCTATACCCGAGACGAAAGCACTTCGTATCACGGCATTGACGACAACAACACCCTCGACATCCCTCGCCATGGATCAGGCAGACATCCCCGCGCTGCTGTCGCGGCTGGCCAGCGACGAAGACGCAGCGCGCAAAATGGCCGTGTTCAAGCTTCAGTCGTCCATCAACGACCCTGCCTTTGCAGATGTCTTCATCTCCTCGGGCGGTCTCGTCATCCTGCGCCGCCTCATCCTCGCAACGGGAGGCAACACCCTCGCCTACTCTCTCCAATCACTCAGTCGCTTGCTCGAGGTCGACATGGGCTGGGATATCTTTGAAGGCCCCTCATCCAGCGACTTGGTCGAGCGCATTGTCGAGCTTATCGTCATGAACCCCCTCGTCAACATTCTGCGCGGCGCCATGAGCATCCTGGTCGCCCTTGTCAGCCACAGCCAGTCGTCAACTGCACGCGGCGTCGGTGTCGGCATTGGCGCCGGCTCGGCATCCGCTGCCCTGCGAACGAGCCCGCCCGCGAGCTTTGGCTTCCGCGCCCTCAAGCCGGCAGTAGCCGTCTACCCCCAGTTCTTTGAGCTTGTCATTCAGCAGCTCCAGTCGGCCGACCATGCCCTGTGCGCCAATGCCCTCATGCTTGTCAATGCTCTCATTCGCGACGCCATCTCCAACGATCCAGCAAACCTGACTGCATCAGGTGGTGCGAGTGGAGGCTCACTGTCGGCTTCCGGCTTGGCCCCGCCCAAATCCAGCAGTAGCGGTAGTAGTGGTGCCGCGGCAGCGGGAGAGGACTGGTCCAAGCTGATCAAGCGGCTGCAAGACCTCGGCCTCATCAAGGCAGTCTACAATCTCATGCAAAGCTCTGCCCTGCAGGATCTGGCACACCCACTGATCGAGTTCCAGTCACTGACCAAGGTGCTACTGCGCAAATGGAAGGAGGTGCGAATCGACCTGGAGCGCCCCGAGCACCGCCGTGCTCTCAAGAGCCTACACCTTGCTAGCGCACCCGATCGGAACCACGCCGGGTCCGCATCCAACGGCACAGCGGCAGAGGGCGCAGGAGGTGGTGGTGTCAAAGGCAGCCGGCGCCACAATCCCGAAAAGTGGCGGCGGCTGGGATTCGAGTCGGAAAGCCCTGCCTCCGAGTTTGATCTTTCTGGTTTCCTGGGCATGATGGACTTGACAGACTACGTGCGCAAAAACGAAGACGGCTTCCAGAAGCTTCTGCTGGAACAGTCATCAAAACCAATGGGCGAGCGCTGCCCCGTGGCACGAGCCAGCTTGGCAGTCACCATGACCCTGTACGAGCACTTTGAGGTCGACAGGTCCGAGCTGGAAGACCTAAATAAAGACCTCCAGGGCTACTACGAAAGCTTGGATGGCGCCGGCGTCGAGAGCAAGGACGCCGACCGCGTGTTTCGTCCACTGCTCTTGCAATGGTCACGCCTGCACACAGCCGGCCTGCAGGCCTTTTTCCGCCTCTGGAAGGCGACGGGTGCAGAGCGCGACGATTTTGAAAAGGTGGCCGAGCTGGTGCGTATTCTCATCGAGCAGGTTGTCGGTCAGGCCGGGCGCACCAAGGACGTTGCTGAGGTCGAGGAGGAGCTGCAGGAGCACGACTGCGCCAACCTGCGCGAACTACAGATGGGCCTGCTGGAGCTGTCCTTTGAGGACCAATGGGGTCCCCATCTGTACCAGGCGCGCGATGAGCTGCGCATGGAGGCCCTGCAGTTTGTCAAGGAGCAGCGCATCCGCTGCTTGCTGCAGGGCTCGTGGTTCTCGCGGCCGGTGCCAAAACGCGACCGCTCGCACAGCAACCTCGCCATCCAGTCGCCGCCCCAGACCGCCGGACAGCAGGGGCAGCCAGCTAAACGGCGACTATACGAACCCAAGGCATGGCGGTTCGCAAGGCTCTCACACAACCGGCGATACCTGCACTATGCCGACTTTGCACACCAGACGGCGCACGACCCCGGTCTGGACTCACTGACCGAGAAAATCGATCTGAGCACCATCAGCTCGGTCGTGTCCAACGTCTCGGCCAACAATGAAGACGGCATCAGCGAGGTCAGCGGCGGTGCCCTATCGGGCGCTGGTCCACGGTCAGCCACCACTAAGATTACCGTCTATGCTTTTGAGAACCCTGACGAAGCAGCCAAGGCCGACAGCAGCGAAGGCCATGGCGGCCACGACGGTCACGCCAATGGTGACAGCAACGGTGCCGCAACGCGCGAAGTGGCTATTCTGACGCTGCACCCAGTCAACCACTCGCTGGCATCGGAGTGGCTTGACGGACTCTTGATGCTGCTTAACCAGGCACCCATTACGGCCGAGACGAACAAGCTCGTATCCCTCGTCGGCGACTATGGTATCAAAATTCGGCTGCTCAATGTGCGGCTCGAGACGGTGTATGCCGGTCCCCTACCCGGTGCTGGTGCCGTGCCCAGCCGTGACGGTCTAGACGACGACTACTTTTATGAGATCTAAACTCACCAGCTTTCTGTTTTGCATTTTCTTTTGCTTATTACCGTCCTTCAAAATCGAGCGGCTGCTTGTAAGCGAAGGCTCGTGCCGAATAGCAAGAGGGTAATTTTTCTTACGTAATTGTTTATGACATATACCAGCACAAATACTACTGTTTTGATACCAAGAACGTGATGCATTGAATCGAGTGACAAGATATAGGCTGAAAAGATTGAACGTATGGAATTAAAAGATGTAGATCGGACAACAGTAGTAATAGCAAAATAAATAGCATCCAAGCCGGCGAGATCAAACAACAAAACAGGCCAGTCAAAATGGCTATGGTCGGAGAGCAAACAAAAAGGAAATAGAGAGAGAGAGAGAGAGACAAGCAAATGTAAGAGCAAAATCATAGAACGCCGCCATTAGGTTGAGTAAACACGAAAAAGAAAATTCGAGTGCGAAAGTATGTGTGTGCGAACGCTTTTTGTTCCCGCATACAGGCCCCCAAGATAAACAAACCCCGTAAATGCTATTTTTGGGGGGATATTCAAATTGCCTTGAGAATACCCCTGCCGCTCGGTCGAGCGAGAAGGGAGAGAGAAAATGCTGCGGACATTCAGACCGTTACATATTAGCCAACTCGTTGTCGATCTGGCGGTCCATAAAGGTCCGGCGCTCGCCCACCAGCTCCGTCTGCAAACGCTGCTCCACAAGAGCGCGCACCTGCTTCTTGGTCACCGTGTCGAGATCAACCTCGACAAGAACTGATTGGATAGCCTCAACAATCAAGTTGTCGTCCGGTCCGGCGTTGCCACGCTGGAAGTCAAACGACATCACCGATTGGTGAGCCGCCTCACTGCCCAAGGCCTGCCGTGCGCCACCAGTGAAGCCCAGCTGTGACGTGGAGCCGCGGAGGCCGCCAAGAGAAGGAGAGGTGTTGGAACCGGCGCGCAAGTGACTTAGCGGACGAGGCTGGCCAAATTGGTTAGGCGTGTCCTGGTACGGGCTGGCCATGCGCTGAACACCCATGCCCATGCTTGCCATGGAGTGGCGGTGCTGCAGAGGCTGGTCATGGTAAACCATGTTGGGCACAGTCGAGCTGCGCACACCTGCACCATACAGGCCAGGCGAGGTCTGGCCCTTGGGCGGCATGAACATGCTGCTACGGGTGCCCATTCCGGCAAGAACGGATGGCTGGCGGACAGACGAGTACATGGACTTCATGTCGTCCATCTCGTAGCCGTCGTCGTACATGCCACCCTCATGGAAGCTCTTCTCGTTGACATTGCCGCCGCCACGGCGACCTGGCAGGTTGTTAATGGTGGCATAGTCGTCCCAGCGCTGCAGAGGAATAGAGCGGGGGTCAAAGCCCTCGTCATCCACGGCGACCAGCTGGCGCTTGCCGGATTCTCCAATGACAACACGAGTGTTACCCCAACTGAAGTTGTCCTGGTTCCAGAACGAGTAAATGGGCAGAATGAGCGAGTAGACGGGGAAGGCCAGGATGTAGATGATCATCCAACCGACGTGCTGCCACTGGCGTTTGACAATGAAGATGATGGCTTGCAGGCCGTAGACGGCAGCCAAGATAATGATCGACCACAGAGGGAAGGCACCAGAGTTGGTGGCGACCGAGTAGATCAGGTAGGCCAGGTACGCGCACGTAGCCGGGAGAATGACAGTACCAAACAGGTCAATGAAAACGACGAAGCGCATACTGAAAAAACAGAAGCCGCACATCTCCTTGAGGAACATCAGCTCCATCAGGTTGTGGATAGTCGAGTTGATCCACCGACGACGCTGGGAGAGAAGAACGCTCCACCTCTCGGGGGCCGCAGTCTGACAGTAGGCGGAGGCGATGAACTTGTATGACATGTAAGGGAAGTGCTTGGTCATGAGGGTCGTCAGGAAACGATCCTCGCCGAGAGACAGCAGGTTCTTCTTGTGCAGGGTATCAATATTGCAGTCGCTGTATTCACGGATGATGGCATCCGCAATAATCAGTGGCTTGCCCTTGTCGGCGGTGCGGAGACGGTACATGGAGAAACTATTTTGTTAGCGGACCATATAGACAGAGAGAGAGAGAGAGAGAGAGAGAATAAAGAGTATACATACCAACCGGGGAGACAGGTAACACTGCCAAACAAGGACTCGAAAGCCTTGGCCATGTGATGCGAGATAAAGTACTCGTAGACCTGGATCATTGTCCACCATGAACGCTCTTCGTTTTGCAGACTGGTCTCACCGCAAATGCCAGCAATCTTGGCATCGTTGGCACAAGCGGCGACCAGGCGGTTAAGAGAATCCTCCTGGACGTTGGTATCAGCGTCCACCATCAACATGTATTCGTACAGCTCCGGATCGACACCAATGACGTTGTTGATCTGATGGAACATTTCTAGCTCGAGAGGATTCATGGGGGCACGGTGGTGGACACGGTTCAGGAAGCTCATCAGCAGAATCTGCGAATCACGCTTACCACGGTTACCGGGCTTCGATTTGGACTGCTCAGACTCCTTGCCAACCTTGACAACGACGAGGTATGGCACGACGTTGCCCTCAAACTCGTAAAGGCCAGAGAAAACCTTGCCATAGTTGAGCTGCTCGCTGCCGGTACCGACGGACTTGAAGGGCAGGGCAGGAGGGTCGACCTTGGGATCAACACCGAGAATGTCGAGGACAATCTTGGGCGTGGGACGATCGTTACCCTCACCGACAATGACACCGTCACAAATAACACAGATGAGCTTGCGCTTGTTGTCGTACTGCAGAGCAGTGAGCGAGTCCAGAGCTTGACGCAGCGAGTCTTCACCTTCCGTGTAAGCGGGCACCTGGCAGATAACAAACTTGTCCTGGGGAGCAGGGCGGCGCTTGGAACCAAACTGCAGAGCAGACAGGAACTTGACAACAATGACAGTGCAGATGATGATGGTAAAGGCCAGCAGGATGTAGCCGTTGGCCTTGCAACGAGCAGTATTACGGAAGTCAGGGATGCCGACGTAGAAGTTGTTCTTGATGCAGTTCATGCTGTTGGCAATGTTGGCTGTCAAAGTGGCGTTGCTGGCAGCGCTGGTGATGATCTTGTTCCAGGCATCGGTGATATCAGTGCCGGGAGCACTTGTGACGGCGTCAGTCAGATCCGTGTTGAGAAACGAGTACGTGGACAGGTCGTTCATGAGATCGAGTGTGTAGAAGTAGTTGCTGAGATCATATACATCGCCGTCGTAGATAACCCATTGGTAGTTGTTGGTCTCGCCCTGGGTCTTGATGGTCTTCTTGGACCACACGAGATCACCCTTGTAATACTTTTTGATAGCAGGCTCAAAGGTAGCACTGTACCAATCGTCATTGGCGAGAGCACTGCTAGTAACAGCCTGGCGGGAACCAGACACGTGGTTGGCCGTGGGGACATTGAGAGTGGTGTTGAACTGCAGGTACAGGGTGTCATCGGTGACCAGGCCGGGGCACGACAGAGTCAGAGGAGGTGCAAAGTAGGGGTCAAGAACAAGACCAGCAAGGGGTTGCATGACGTCTGTGGTGACATCCTCACCGGTGATATCACTGTGCTGGATGCGGTAGAACTTGGAGATGTCGTAGACCTTGCCGTGAATGCCCACATAGAAATCGGTCTCGCCCTGGTGGGTGCTCAGCTGCGTCTCGGTCCAGGCCTTGTCGTAGTTGGGGCAGAGCAAGCGGCCGAAAGCAACGATCCAGAAGACGACGATGCCGTTGAGCAGAGCAATGAACATGCAGAGAACGAGCTTTTCACGCCATGCCATGCGGACATCAGGTCTCTTCATACGTCCGACGTAGCGGAGGAGAGGAGAGGGAATCCAGAAAGTCAAGGTCCAGACAATAGCCACCCAAATGCGGCGGCTCTTGGTGATGGGCTGCGAGGTGATCTGCTTGCCATTGGCCAGCTCGGGGTCGAGTCCAATAAACTCGCCGTCGTTGTTGTAGTATAGCTGGCCGCGCATGTCATCACCCTTGGTACCCAGGCCGTAGTCGCCCTTGATGGTGCGGGCCTGCTGGGGATTGTGCATAGCATCACCGCCCATGGCACTGGCACCCATGACAGAAGGAGCCATGTTGGTGCCCATGCCACTCATAGCACCCATTCCCATGCCTCCCATACCCATGCCGCTCATACCAGCAACGCTGGGAGCGCCACCAAGAGGGGAAGGGCCGACAGACATACCGCCCTGGCTGACACTACGCTGGTGCTGACCGGGGTGGTTGAGGAGGAGCTGGTCCTGACTGTTGTTGGAGCCGTTGTCACCCATGGCAGGAGGCTGGAAGTAGCCACTCTCCATGCCACCGGGCAGCATCATGGAGCCGAGACCGCCAGGGCCCATGCCATTCTCAGGCTTGAGGTCCAGCATGTTCTCGGCCTCCCACCATGCATTCTCGCGCATCCAGATGCGCTCAGTACCGACAACGACTTCACCGTTGCTCCAGCCACGCTCGAGGACCCAGCTCTCGATACCATCACGGCCGTCGCGGCAGCCAAGAGATGCGTACCGCTGAACAAACTCGTCATAGTCGAAATCAGCAGTGAAGTCGAGGTTCTTGTTGCGGCGGTTGGCCCATTCAGGCAGGCGCCATGCACGGAGCTGGCGCGAGACCGTGCCAGCAGACCATGCCGAGTTCATTGAGGGGAGAGCGGCCAAGCCGGCGGGCGACTCGTCGGTGGGGTGAATAGACAAGTGGTACCAAACACGGCTGCTGCCCAAGACATTGGCTAGGTCGAGACGGCCAGCACGGCCCAAGTTAACACCATCGGTCTCGTTGGGCATGAGCAGGCTCTTGACAAAACCATCGGGCTCGGAAGACAGGACAATGCGTTCAAGAAGCTCCTCACGCTTCTCCAGAAGATGAGTCCGCTCGCGGCCAGCAGGGCCAGACATGATGCCTAGATCAGGGCCAATGTCATTGACGGCATTCTCCATCTCCCGGAGGACCGAAGAGCCGGCTGTTGTGACGTCGACACCATCCTGCTTCATCTCGGAATTAATGCCGAGGTTGTCGTCAAAGATGCCACGCATAGACATGGCCTTGCCAAGGACGGGATCAGGAATCTCCAGGACGGTGAGGCAGACAGTATCGCCGTTGTCCTCGTTGGAGTTGGGGGTGCGAGCACCATCGTTGGACTCCTCACCATCGCGAATGCGGCCCATTTGAGCGGCAATGGCAGCATTTGCCTTGGAAATAACCCAATCTACGAGAGCCTCGTAGAGACCACCGATGAAAATGTTGCGCTCTTCAGTGGAGCATTTGTGGGCAAGGACGTCGGGCTCAACACCCAGCAGGCCGCTCACATCGTCACAGACGTCCTCGAGAATGTCGCCGTCCAGGCCGTAGTCCAATGTGTTGCCGAGCTTGAGGAGGCCGGCCAGGATGGAAATGAGGTTACGGTGGGACGCACCCTTGATGCCGATCTCCTTGAGAGCAGCACGGAAGTCGTCGGCAGCGGCAGCATCATCAGCAGTGGGCAGGTAGGAAGGAGGGTCGTAGGTGCCGGAGCGAGACAACAGGCTATATTCGGCAGCAGACTTGAGGCCAAGGAACTCACGCTCTGCGGGTGTCGAGGCAGATGTGAGGAGGTAGTAGAAGACGTCAAAGGCACGGTGACCCTTTTCAGAGGGAATGTTGAGCAAGCCCCGCTGGGTGTCAATGCCGCCCTGGGATAGAGCGAGCGAGGCACCAGTCAGGTTGCCGGCCAAATTGAGGGTCAGGGAGACGCCGAGGGCAGTCTGGAGAGGAGTCGAGGGGTTGAAGGGAGTGACGCAGCGCAGAAAGGGCTGGATGGCCTCGAGAGACTTGAAGACAGAAGTCGGGACGTTGAGCGGCAGCGAGGAGAGGAAGGGGCGGAGGACGGAGGGGGTGGAAGAGTGCAGCGAGCCGAGGATGATGCAGCCGTCCTCGGCACGACGGCGGGCATGCTCCCAAGCACGGGCCGCAAGAGTGGCATCGACAGTGCCGCCCGGCTGGCCATTGCTGCCAATTTGTGAAGCTGTGAGCCATGTGTTGACGACGATGCTGGAGCCGGCGTCAAGGCTGTAGGGAGAAGAGGAGAGATAGATGTTGTGGATGGCGTTGAGGAGAGTGGTTGTCGAGACCTGGGAGGACTGCTGGGCAGCACCCCGATGGCCCTCGGAGGCGACCGAGTACATCGACATGCGGTTGCTCGCCATGATGGGCAACGGATGGAGCGGTAGTGCTCGTAGCCGGTATGTGAAGACGCTGGGCAGACCAGGTCAAGGAGAGTCGTGGAGAGGAGATGGTCGAGGCAGAGTAGATTCGTTTGGTGGGCTGGACGGGATGAGATGTGTGTGTGATACAAGATCGAAAAAAAAATGGTGATGAGCAGTGAAGCCAACCGACAGATATTAGAAGAGCGTAGACGAAGAAAGAGAACAACAACAACAACAACTAAACAGATAGACAGATAACAGATCAAGACGAAGCGAAGCGAAGCAAAAGAATCGAGAAGAATTAGCGAGAGGAGGAAGGCCAAGCGTCGTTGCGAGAACAGCAACAAAGGGTGGTCAAAACGACTGGACGAACGCAACCGAGGGAGCGAGTGACAACGGCTGGCAAACAAAGTGAGAAAAAGTGAAGAGGACAGAAGAGAGAAGAGATGCAGGGAGAAGCAACGCAGATGAAGCACAGGATGCCGCAATGCAGGAATGTGGTGAGAAGGGAAGCAAGAGGTCAGAGGTCAGAGGCCAGAGGCTAGAGGCTAGACAGTGGAAATACGAGTAGGGGTGTGGGTGCAGCAGGTACGGCAGGTGCAGCAGTCAGTACCAGTAGCTTATTCTGTATGGGGCAGGAACGACTCAGGGGCCTGGCTGGCCATGGGTGAATGCAGGGCAGCACAGTAATTACACAGTAGGCAATGCACATGCACATATGGGCAGAGCGTCAGAGAGGCACAAGCACAGTGAGGTGTGGTAAGACGGGTTTGGTGGCTGTGATGACAGTGTATTTAGGGGCCTGTATTTATTACTCTGCACAGTGTGTTTTCTGTACACAGGTACACCGTCCTGCGAAAAGAGGAAGGTGCCGGACTTGCAGATGCAGAGAAACAGGAGATGCCAGCAAAGAGAGCTTTGAATGAGGCAGGCACGCCAGCGCACTTGCCAAATCGAACGATACAGGGCAAGACTATGTACAATTACAGTACATACTGCCGTATGTACTGTAATACAACAGGGGGCGATCAAGCTACAGGGCATGAGGCAAAGAGCAAGAGAACAGCCTAGAATAGCAACCAGAAACGGCCGGCCCGTGGCAGGCCGGGGCAAGCAGGGAATTTGTGCATGACGCCCCAGCACGTCGAGTCAATACGAGTTTGGCATTAGGTCGGATGCTATTGCTTGCATTACCCCATAGTGGATTGGACAGTACTATGTAGGGGCAAGAGCACCCGGCAGGTAATACAGAGTACAGTAGTTACAAGCGGCAAGTACCTTTGAGTAAACAAACAGCTGTAGCATACCAGGCTGGTATTGCAGTACTTGTACTCTGTACTCTGTACACATAGTGTATTACAACTCGTCCTCAAATACATGAATGCTAGACCACAATACCACCTGAAAAAGTATGAATTTTCACTCTTGAAAAACAAAAGTCAAAAAAACAAAAGCTACGCAAATCACCAGCTTCCAAGCCGTACCGCGATGGCGCTAGTCCGTGTCCGTCCTAGCTTTGTTTGTTCTGTTCAGGGGTTTCTAGAGGGGTAGCGCTGGCGTGTGTTTATTTTTACTTTTAGATGGTCATTCTCCACTTCGCGTTGGGTATTATCGATACGAAAACATAAACTCGATCAATTCGATCAATAGCCACATAAGTGCATCACCCTGGGCAGGCTAGCCCACACGCAGTCCTGGCCCGACTAGGTTAGTCTCGTCTTTACGGTAGACTTGATGTTTATGTTTATTGAGCCTGTTTACGGTTTTATGGTTGTAGTAGCGTGCTATGCGCTACATGCAACGTATCTTACAGCGCAGTGGGCGTCAGGTACAGGAGCCTGTTAATGCTTGGAAATAGGCCTAGCATGCTGTGGCCAGAAATCAACAAACACACTCAAGCACAGTCGCAACAAATCATTAACAGTGCTCCGTAGTGTGTGCACCGCAATGTTATGATGGACTTGCTTGCATACGGAATCTCCGGGGTGCCGGACACTGCCAGCGCTGGAATGCGAGATCGACTGCCCATCGATTCCCGAGTTGTGTGCTAATGGACGGAGAAATGGGAATAATCTACTTGGCTGAAATGCATGGGAAAGGTAATCGAGTGGTGATGGTGATAGGAGGCACTCAATAAGCGTCTATTCGTAGCAATGACGACAGATGGTGGCCTCGTATTGACGCTGTATTACTACACTGCAGATGGCTCTAACAGACGGCAGACAGGACAAAGAGAACAGAATACGAGATCGAGGACCTTCTGGAACGCACCCCACAGCAGGTCAAGGAACGAGAGCGAGTGTAGAGATATGTAACTAGTCTTGAGAGAGTGATGTGAGTACCAAGACATTGAATATAGTACAAGGTATTACTATGTAAGATACAGAGGATGCTACTGTGATATGTGCTGCAAGAACCGGTTGGTTCGAGAGCCTGTTTTGTATCAATGCGTCGGACGTGCGGCGTTTGAGAGAGACACGTCGGGCTTGGCCAGAAGAGACTTTCTCTACTCAGTTAATGCTCAGTATCAGCGGCTGTGGTCGGTGAGACAAGGCTTGCAGCTGCAGGGTGCAGTATGCGGTATGCAGGATAGAAGCAGCACAGAGGCTGTGTGACTGTGAGAGATGTGCAAGACGCGTGTTGGTGTGTGAGGGAAGTGCAGAGGGCGCAAGGGAGTGCAGGGCTTTGCAGTCAGCTCGCCGCGAGTGTGGCCACCCTGCGCTCAGCTTCACGGCTGCATCGACGGACAGCACCTGTGTGCTATTGCCAGCCTTCCTCCATGAAGAAGTACTCCTTCGAGTACAATAGTATGTATGGCGGGGCGATGCATCTCAAGAGAGATCGAGTAGACATCTCTCTCGCAACCGAGCACCCTTCTAACGTACAGCCGGTCATTGGACTGCTGCAATGACAGTAGCTGGCCCTTCTTTTCAGCCATATTGCAGATCCCATCTCAGCTGGCAATTTCCATAGAAGCGAGGGAGACAAGTAGAAATAGGGTGAGAGCAGAAGGCCACTACGCCGTGCATAGTAATACGTAGTAGTTTTACATAGAGGCTACATAGTAGAGCATGTGGACAGAGAATTTTCAAATGAGGTCATGGACTGTTCCTGATGCTCGGCGATGTGCCAGTCCGAGTGATCGTTAGTTCCCCAAGTGAATCATACACTGCTTCCACCTTCCACCTTCCACCTCAGAATATTACATAGCAGACTCATGCTCCAATCCCCTATTACAATGGTCTATTCACTCTTCCACTCTTACATACTACTCCGTACAGAGGGGCGTGCAGACAGAGCACAATTACCGGAAGAGTTTGCAGAGCGCATTAGACTTCAGCGCGGTGGGGCGTCATCTTACCAGGAAATGGAGAGGATACATACTTTGAAATTTGGGAGGGGGAAGAGGAGCGAAGTGGAAGAGCAGAGGTCCAGGAGCAGCAAAGCTACTATTATGTACTGTGTAGAGAAAAACAGGGGCTGAGGCGGCCCAAGACCCTTGCCTCGCCCCTGCACCCATGTGAGTGTATTTGAATTTTCTTGCTTTCGAGCGCCTGTTCAGGGGCTCTTCGGTCATGCGCCCGCAGCGTGTCATTACCACAGAGTATTTGATTTTGTCTACGCTGTAGGTGTGGCTAAAATCAAAGAGCGCCTAGATAGCAAAGAGGCTCGCTGGAAACAGCTTGTCAAAGAGAGGAATTCAAAAAGAGCCTGCCTAGGAAGGGGGGCCATGAGACCCTTTTCCCCTACTCTGTCCGCTCACCAATATGTAGTTGCTGTGAAGTAATGGCACGATCAGATAACAATAATCAAATTAGCTAAAATATTAGAATAAACATATCTGTAAACGTTACGTGTGGCTTGTTTGTGCTGCAGGACATATCGAGGCATCGAGGCATCGGCATACAGAGCAGAGCAGAGACATCTAGACTTAGCTCTCTGAGGCTCAGCTGACATCACACTACAATCATCGGCCTCGGGTAGCCATTCCCCTTCCAGGCAGGGCTGTCTGCTCTGTCTCTGTGTGTGTACTACATATGTATGTACAGACCATCACGTCCTACAGGTGATCATCGTCTCTGAGCCTCTACCAATTCCAATGTGACCGTCTTCCCAGATATCCCTTGCCTGGCTGAGCTAGGCCTGTTCTAACCCTCGCGTGGTAATGCTCCGGCTGTCATCTCTCACCTTGTGTTCTATTTTCCTCTTTCTATTTTCTATTTCTATTTTCTATTTCTATTTTCTATTTCTATTTTCTACTTTTCTCTTTTCTTTCCATCCAACTATCGCACGGGAGATGGGCAGGAAATGCGCCCAATAAATGCTGTCACAGGCCCCAGAGCCGGTTTGTCCGGCGTAGGATCGATCACCCATGTCCATTGCCATTCTGGATGGCTCGCTTTGATCCCTGCTTTTCTACTATGGTACTACTGTGTATGTATTGTGTATGTATTGTGTATGTATTTCTTCTTTTCTTCTCATGCTATTTTATTTTGCATTTTCCATGTCTACCAATCATGGAAGGAGAACAGCGCACTCTTTTGTTTTCTTTATTTTCTTTACTTTCTTATCCTCGGGAATACAGAGAACACAACACATACACTACTATGTGATTACTATGCTGCTCTCAATGCGTAACTACTTGATCAAACAGTCGCGATCAATCCTGTGGAAAAGGGGCTGCCGGTCTGAGACACGGATTACAGGAGAACAGAGACATCAGATGCCACCGCGTAAATAGGTCGCCGTTGAGTTTGCATTTGCTCCATCACTCCACCACTCCACCACTCCATAGTCCCTAGACTTTCGATAGAACTCCTTACATGCCGCAATGTCTCGCCTTGATGGCATCTTTGGGCGCCTCTGGCACCTGCTCAACCAACAGCCCATCTCGATCGTGTCATCAAACGGCATGCCATGCTACACTTCTCTTCTTTTCTGTCTCGTGTCTTTTTAAAAGATCTCTTCTATCTACCGCCTTGTCAGCTGCATTCGACACGTTGTTGTTATGAATCAAACACGACTCACCGTCATCCTCCCTCCTCCTCAACAGCCAGGTTCAAGCAAATGCAAGTGTATTTCTACTCACGTCACGCACAAGCAAAAGTCCCTGGCGATGCGGAGCTGTGCCGTGGCCTATCCAAAGTACGGAGTATATTATCAATTTATTTGTTAATCAATTTAGCTAATTTCTTTCCCTCCTGTAATACTATGTATGGCCTGGCCTATTGTTTATATTTTCTTTCCTGATTTTTCAAGATCCCACTATGGAGATATTTTAAGCAGCCACACTAACGCCCTTTTTCTTCTTTTTCCTCTTTTACCAACTCGCAAGTAGAAGAATAGCTCCAGCGCCATTCTATGTACATAGTAATACTGAGTAGCAATGCTCCGTCCTGCGGGCAAATAACCGTGCTCTAAACAACCTGTATTGTCATCTGTGATCCTGTTTGCTGATGCTTGATCTCGTATCCTCTGCCGCTACTGCCCGTCCTGTGGTAATGCTTCTTAGGCACTGCAACGTGAGGTGCATCAGGCTGGATAGATCATGTCCTTCTCGTGTCTTCTCTTCCAGCAGTGTGCTTTTATTTCGGGTTCAAACCTCTCACAATCTTCACTTCATTGTGTTTTGCCTCTCTGTTTTGCCTCTCGTCCCGTCCCCCGCGGCTGTGCTGGCCTGTGGGCTGATGCTCCTTCCCTGCCCTGCCCTGCTTAATGTCATTACAAAGCAGTCGGCCATAACAGGCAGGAACCCTTCAGTAGACCCCTATCCTCTCTACACGAATAGGAATAGCAATCCTTTATCCCGCGGTTAACCTATTTACTCTGTACACGAACTACTATGTATTACAGCGTATTACTCAGATTCGACTGCTCTACTCGTAAATACCTGTATGCTCAACCGTAGGGTGCAATACGAGGTCGACATACAGCAGTACCCCGTAAACGTGTCTGGCGCTTACCTCCTGCCTCTTGCCTCTTCAGGGGCCAGACAGACCCATTGCTTCTGCTGCTATTTATGTTTATTGCTTTTTTTTGTTGTTTTTTTGCTTTTTTTTTTGCTGGGACGTGTTCCACCCACACCACCCCTGTCGCTCTTTCCCTTCCAGTGCTTCAGCGCCCTTCGTGCCTGCCTCCAGTACATCGCTAGTATTACCACACCACCGCGCTTTCCCCAGTGTCGTCCACCGCGCCTTCTGCTTTGGGTGCTCAAGGCTCTGTGTCGTTCCGTCTTCTGTCTGCTCCTTCCTTCTGTCCTCTCTCTCGTCTTATGTTTCCTATTTTCTTTTCTATTTTCCATTGTATTCTTTATTTTCTTTTTTGGTCTGTCCGCTCGCTACTTCCCCGTTCGGGTCTCTGGCTCCTTCATACTTTCCTCTCCAGGCCTACTCTCAACCTCTCCTCTCACACCTACTTCTTTCTCCTTGCATCGACACTCGTTCTTGAGCCAGCCCAGCTCGTCTGTTCGCTTCTGCCTCACTTTGCCCTTTGCTTCGCTTTCTTCTTTGCTTTTTGGTCCATTGTCCACATTCTATCTTTTGCCTGTTACCTCGCACCACGCTCGCTACCTGCTTCACCAAGCAAACCCTCCTCGACGACAACCATTCTCGCCACGGACTCCATTGCAGACCTAGACAGCCGGGTCTTGCCTTCTCACCTCTTAATACTGTCCACATCCCATCCTATCGCGCGTCACATACACACTCGTTATACCTAATACGCCCCGGCCTCGTCCGGCCCTCGCCCCCCAGCCATGGCTCTCAACCTGCCCTCGTTCACCAGCGGCTCCGGCGGTGCTCATACTCAGCCGTCTCTGCCCTCGCTGCCCGCTCATCTCCAGTCCGACACCCACATCACAGCTCACCTGGCCAGTCGTTTCCACGTCTCGCTTCCCACCGCCCGTCTCTCCTCCCACGCCCTCATCTCTCTCAACAACTATGCCTCCTCCACAAAGGGCATCGATGGCGGCAAGGAGGGCAGTGCTCTCGCCGGCGCCGAGGATATGGCTGACCGTGCCCTGCTCCGTCTCGGCCACCGCACAGAAAACCAGGCCATCCTCTTCCTCGGTGAATCCGGCTCCGGCAAGACCACCATCCGCGCTCATCTGTTAGCGGCTCTGCTTAACAAGACCACAACCCCCCTCTCCAACAAGGTATCCCTCGCCGCCTACATCTTCGACACGCTCACTACCACAAAGACTGCAACTACCCCCACTGCGTCCAAGGCTGGTCTCTTCTACGAGCTGCAGTATGATACTTCCTCTTCCACCTCGCCTCTCCTCATCGGCGCCAAGCTCCTCGACCACCGTCTCGAGCGGAGCCGGATTGCAGAGGTTCCTACTGGCGAGCGCAACTTCCACGTCCTATACTACCTATTGGCTGGCACCAGTGCCGTCGAAAAGACCCATCTTGGCTTCGATGAGCCCCATACCGGTGGCCAGCGCCGCTGGAGATACCTTGGACACCCTACCCAGCTCAAGGTCGGCATCAACGACGCCGAGGGCTTCCAGCTCTTCAAAACTGCCCTACGCAAGCTCGAGTTCCCCCGCTCAGAGATTGCCGAGATTTGCCAGATCCTGGCCAGCATCCTCCACATTGGCCAGCTCGAGTTCGAGAGCACCTCGGATACTACGCCTACCGGCGATGACTCTGGCGGCTTCTCCCACGAGGGTGGCCAGACTGTCATCAGTGTCAAGAACAAGGATGTCCTGTCCATCATCGCCGCTTTCCTTGGTGTCAGCGCTGCCGACCTCCAGACCACCTTGGGCTACAAGACCAAGATGATCCACAAGGAGCGGGTCACCGTCATGCTTGACCCGGCCGGTGCTCGCAGCAACGCCAACGAGCTGGCCCGTACTCTGTACTCTCTGCTCGTGGCCTACGTCATTGAGACTGTCAACCAGAAAATCTGTGCCCCCGAGGAGTCCATTGCCAACACCATCTCCATCATCGACTTCCCTGGTTTCTCTCAGCAGTCCTCCACCGGCTCGGCCCTCGACCAGCTGCTCAACAATGCTGCCACCGAGTCTCTCTACAACCTTACTCTCCAGAACTTCTTTGACCGTAAGGCCGATCTGCTCGAGAGTGAGGAGGTCAGCGTTGCCCCCACGAGTTACTTTGACAACTCGGACGCTGTCAAGGGTCTGCTGAAGCCCGGCAATGGTCTTCTGAGCATCCTCGATGACCAAACCCGCCGCCACCGCAGCGATCTCCAGCTCATCGACAGCTGTCGCAAGCGCTTCGAGGGCAAGAACCCCGCCATTTTCGTCAGCGCGGCTCAGGCAAAACTGCCCGGTAGCAACTTCTTGTCCGACAACTTGTCCGCCTCCTTCACCGTCAAGCACTTTGCCGGCGAGGTCGAGTACCCCGTCAAGGGCCTCGTCGAGGAGAACGGTGAGGTCATCTCGGGCGATCTGCTTAACCTCATCAACTCCACCAAGAGCGAGTTTGTCGCCCGTCTGTTCGGCCAGGAGGCTCTCCAGACCGTTGTCCACCCCAAGGAGCGGTCCACCGTCATGCAGGCGTCGGTCAGCTCCAAGCCCATGCGTGCCCCTAGTGTCATGTCGCGCAAGAACGGCCGTGGCACCGTCCGCCGGCGCCAGGAGCCCGTCAAGCAAAAGGACTCTCTTGAAGATATCTCTAGCGAGGCTGGCGGTGCTGTTTCACCCGCGGGCGATGGCCGCCGCGCTGCTTCCAAGGCTGCATCTGAACAGGGTGCCTCTGGCCAATTCCTTGCGTCTCTGGACAATGTGACCAAGTCGTTCAATGCGCCCAACACAAATGCCTACTTTGTCTTCTGTCTCAAGCCCAATGACCGCCGCATTGCCAACCAATTTGACAGCAAGTGCGTGCGCACCCAGATCCAGACTTTTGGCATAGCCGAGATCAGCCAGCGTCTTCGCTCGGCTGACTTTAGTCTGTTCCTGCCATTTGGCGAGTTCCTCGGCCTCACTGATGCCGAGACCCTCCTTGTCGGCAGTGAGCGCGAAAAGGTCGAGTCTGTCGTTGAAGAGAGACGCTGGCCTAGCAATGAGGTCCAGATCGGTGCTACGGGTGTGTTCTTGAGTGAGCGGTGCTGGGTCGAGATTGCTCGTCTCGGCGACAGCACGGCCCACTCGGTACGCTACGGTGTGCCCTCGGATGCCGGCGACGGCCTCACGCCCATGGACCCCTTTGGCGCTTCCAAGGAGCGTCTTGTCAACTCCAACTCGCCTTCTGCATCTGGTGACAAGGCCCGCGCTGCCGGCTACTTCGGCAGCAACGACGTTGATGCCCGTTCAGATGCTGGCGCCTCAGCCTTCAACGGCGGCGACATGTTCCAGAACCTTGACACGCGCGAGCAGATGGCCGAGCGTGGTAATGAAAAGGCAATGGAAGAGGTCGAGGAGTTCAAGGACTCGTCCAAGCGCAAGCGCTGGGTGTTCCTCGTCTACCTGCTCACCTGGTTTGTTCCCGACTTTGCCATCCGGCTCATTGGCGGCATGCCACGCAAGGATGTCCGCATGGCGTGGCGCGAGAAGCTGGCCATCAATTTCATCATTTGGTTCAGCTGTCTTTTCTGTGCTTTCTTCTTGATTGCCTTCCCCCAACTCATCTGCCCGACTCAGCACGTGTACAGTGCCTCCGAGATGTCCAGCAACGACGGCAAGGACGGCGATTCCTCGTATGTCTCGATCCGTGGCCAAGTCTTTGATCTCGGCGACTTCATCCCTCACCATTATCCGTCATACCTCCCCACCAAGATGCTCACGCAGTATGCTGGTGAGGATATTACCGCTCTGTTCCCCGTCCAGGTCTCTGCTCTGTGCCAGGGTACTTCTGATGACGGCATCAACCCCGAGGTGACGCTTGACTACAAGTCGACCAACACCACGGGCTCGGTGACTACCATCAGCGACACCGACCTCAACGCCGGCTACCATGACTTCCGCTACTTCACCAATGACTCGCGGCCTGATTGGTTCTCCGAGATGATGATCATGATGCGCGCCGGCTACAAGAAGGGTAACATTGGATACACTTCCAAGTACGTTTCCAAGCTTGCTTCCGGTGGCAAGTCTATGGCCATCCTCAACGGTCGCATCTATGACATGACCAACTACCTTGCCGGTGGCCGTCAGCTCATTGCTCCTACGGGCGAGTCTGTCTCGGGTACTTCTGCCGACCTGAACTTTATGGACCAGCTTGTTGTGGATCTCTTCCAGCAAAAGGCCGGCGACGATGTCACCAAGTACTGGAACGCCCTGTCTCTGACCGCGACTGAGAAGTCGAGAATGCTTCTCTGTCTGGACAATCTTTTCTACGCCGGTGATGTCGACACCAGAAACTCTCCACGCTGTCTCTTCTCCGAGTACTTTGTCCTCGCCGTGTCCATTCTGCTGTGTTCCGTTATTGCCTTCAAGTTCTTTGCTGCGCTGCAGTTTGGCACCAAGAACATGCCCGAGAACCTGGATAAGTTCATCATGTGCCAGATCCCTGCTTATACTGAGGACGAAGAGTCTCTGCGTCGTGCCATCGACTCCGTTGCCCGCATGCGTTACGATGACAAGCGTAAGCTTCTCTGCATTCTCTGCGACGGTATGATTATTGGCCAAGGCAACGACCGCCCGACTCCCCGCATTGTTCTGGACATTTTGGGTGTGTCGGAGACTGTCGACCCCGAGCCGCTCAGCTTTGAGTCGCTCGGTGAGGGATTCAAGCAGCACAACATGGGCAAGGTCTACTCTGGTCTCTACGAGGTCCAGGGCCATATTGTTCCGTTCATGGTCATTGTCAAGGTCGGTAAGCCTTCCGAGGTGTCGCGCCCTGGTAACCGTGGTAAGCGTGACTCTCAGATGATTCTGATGCGCTTCCTCAACCGTGTTCACTACAACCTGTCCATGAGCCCGCTCGAGCTGGAGATGTACCACCAAATCCGCAACATTATCGGCGTGAACCCAACCTTCTATGAGTTCATGCTGCAGATCGATGCCGATACTGTCGTGGCTCCCGACTCTGCTACGCGCTTTGTCTCTGCATTCTTGAACGATACTCGTCTGATCGCCGTCTGTGGTGAGACTGCTCTGAGCAATGCCAAGGCCTCGTTTGTGACCATGATCCAGGTCTACGAATACTATATTTCGCACAACTTGTCCAAGGCCTTCGAGTCTCTCTTCGGTTCCGTCACATGTTTGCCTGGTTGTTTCTCCATGTACCGCATCCGCGCTGCTGAAACTGGCAAGCCCCTGTTTGTGTCGCGTGAGATTGTCGACAACTACGCCACCATCCGTGTCGATACGCTGCACATGAAGAACCTACTACACCTTGGTGAGGATCGTTTCCTGACGACGCTGCTGCTCAAGCATCACAGCAAGTACAAGACCAAGTACATCAACCGTGCCCACGCGTGGACGATTGCGCCCGACACCTGGAAGGTTTTCCTGTCGCAGCGTCGTCGCTGGATCAACTCGACTGTGCACAACCTGATGGAACTGATGCCCATGGCCCAGCTCTGCGGTTTCTGCTGCTTCTCGATGCGCTTCGTTGTTCTGATCGATCTCCTGTCTACCATTATTCAACCCGTGACCCTCGGATACATTGTCTACCTCATTGTTCTTGTTGTTACCAAAGGAACAGTGGTGCCCATGACTGCATTCATTCTGCTCGGTGTCATTTACGGTCTGCAAGCAGTCATCTTTATCTTGCACCGCAAGTGGGAGATGATTGGCTGGATGATCATGTACGTCTTGGCTATTCCTATTTTTAGTTTCGGTCTCCCTCTGTATTCTTTCTGGCACATGGATGATTTCAACTGGGGTAACACTCGTGTGGTTGCCGGTGAGAAGGGCAAGAAGGTTGTCATCTCTGACGAGGGCAAGTTCGATCCCTCTACTATCCCACGCAAGAAGTGGGAGGAGTACCAGGCCGAGCTCTGGGATGCTCAGACGGCGCGCGACGATGCCCGCTCGGAGATCTCTGGCTACTCGTACGCTACCAAGCCCGGTATGGGTGGCCACGGTGGTATGAACGTGGCCGTGTCGGAGTACGGCTACCCGTCGCGGCCCGGCTCTACCACTGGTTTCCCCATGCATGACAACAAGCTTAACCCTGGCATGCACAACATGGGCAATGCCAGCCGCATGAGCTTTGTGAGCGACCACCAGCAAGCCATGGGTGCCAACCGCATGAGCCAGTTTGGCGGCAGCCAGTACCTGGGCGGCGGTGCGGAGATGGAGATGGCAAACCTCGCCGGCATGCCCAGCGACGATGCTCTGCTGGCCGAGATTCGCGAGATTTTGCGGACAGCAGACCTGATGACGGTGACAAAGAAGGGCATCAAGCTGGAGCTGGAGCGCCGCTTTGGTGTTTCTCTGGACTCACGCCGCGCCTACATCAACAGCGGTAAGTTTATTCCACGCATTCCTAAATTATACCAAAGACTATTACTAACTTTTCTCCAGCTACCGAGGCACTTCTTTCTGGCCAGCTGTGAACGGCGCCGCCCGCGGCATGATTTTTGTTTCCTTTTTGTTTTACTTTCGAAATTTCTTTTCTTTGCGGCAAGCCATTCGTTGACATATCTTCATATCTAATATTTCGTCTATATTTTTTTATCATCATCACTTCTGCATATCTAACGGGGTATTGGAAGACAGCATCTATCATTTTATCACTTCAGGGAACGCTATCTTGTTTCAGTTTGTTCTTATTTTTTTTTTTTACTATCGCCTGGATCTATTTGTTATTCAGAAGCCATTGCACGTCTTGCTGTTTCTTTTTGTTTTGCAATCATTTCTGTTGTTATTGCCCATTTGAGAGGGAGTATGTTTGCTGGGAGCAAAACCAAAAGATGAGTCGGTTGCAATAGCACATTATGTTACTATTATTAATACGGATCTGTGTCTAATCTGATTTTTATTGTAATTTCTTCTGGCCATCGTACTATTACTCACCATTAATCTATATAATTCATTAATATTAAAGTGTTAAATAGAAGCAGAAAGCAAAATAAATTTCCACTGTCTGATAAACGAAGACATACTGTAGTTTACACTGCTAGAAGAGGTTTACAGGAGTAATTGATACATAACACATCGAATAATTTTGAATTCAAGCAAATCATATTAATCAATATCATCAGAAAATTATAATGATAACTAACAAAAAATACCAACTGACTCCTGCACATTTTATAACAAATTATTAGCCAGATATCAGCATAACACCCTACTTTGTCAACGCCTTCACAGCCGGGACCTCGTCGTCGAGCGGCAGAATGTCTGGCTTGGGACCCAGCGGCGTGATGCTAAAGGGGTTGATCTGCGTGTGGCTCTTGGTGTAGTGGTACTTGATGTGCAGCCAGTCGGTCGAGTCCTTGTAGGCCGGGAAGTTCCAGTAGAGGTTGCGCATCCACTTGTGCAGATGCGGGTAGCCGGAGCGGATGTCCGACAGGTTGCACTTGAAGTGCTGGACGTAGACAGGCTGGGTGGCTAGTTAGCGAGCATTCGCATTTTGTTTCCAGAGAGATCATATTCTTACATCAAACCGAATGATGGTGACAAAAAGCCGGATGTCGACCTCGGTCATGGTCTCGCCGAACCAGAACGGGCCGGGGCTGCTGCCAAGGTACGCCTCGGCACGGTCTAGTGCTTCAAAGAGGGCCACCACGTTGCGCTCGTAGGCATTCTGCTTGGTCGCGAAGCCGCTCTTGTACACGCCGTTGTTGATCAGGTCGTAGTGCCACTCGTTGGCCGCGTCAATGTCCTTCTGCAGCGCAGCCGGGTACAGGTCGACCGCCTTGTACTCCTCCGGCAGCAGGTCCTGGAAGCCCGTGTTGAACATGCGCACAATCTCGCTGCTCTCATTGCTCACAACCGTGCTGTTCTTCTTGTCCCACAGCACGGGCACGGTGACGCGGCCGGAGAAGTCGGCATCGGCCTTCATGTAGAGCTGGCGCAGGTGTGTGTAGCTCTCGTGGCCGGGCAGCGGGTCGGGCACAGCCATCTCGCCGGGCGAGTCTGTGTCCTCGGGCGCCACAAAGCGCCAGCCCTTCTCGCCCAGGTGCCAGTGGACGGCGGAGAACGAGACAATGTCCTCGAGGCCCTTGAGCTTGCGGGCAATCAGGGCGCGCGTAGCCCAGGGACAGGCATAGCTGACATAGAGGTGGTAGCGGCCGGCCTCGGCAGGGTATTTGATGTTGCCGTCGGCGTCGGCCTTGCCGATCCAGTCGCGGAACGCGCTGACCTGGCGCTTGAACTCGCCCGACGAGTCCTTGGGGTTGACCCAGTCGGTGACTTTGAAGCCGGTCGTCGCCTAGATAAGAGTTAGAAGAGCTCCGAGTTGATCGGAGGGACAGGACAGAGGAGAGAGCATGCCATTTTAGAAGTTGTGGATGTGGTAAAGGTGCGCGACGAAGGATGCGTCGAGACAGCTGTAGAGGATGGTCGGGATGTTGAGGATGACGTTGAGAAAGAGGAGGCGCGCAGAGCTGAAGAGGCTGTAATCGAGACGACGTTGAGAAAACCTGAGCGCACAGTCGGCAGGCGAACAAGGGCAGCAAGCATTGGCGGTTGCAAGATATAAGTAGAGAAAGAGGGGTAGATGTGGTTGATAGTGAGAGAGTCGAGAGGAAAGAGAGAAGGGGAGAGAAACGACAGAGCTGATCACGGGATGCGAGATTTGTTTCGTTCTTTCCTTTTCCACGGCGCATATGCTTTCTGCTCCTTCCCTTTATAGTTTTATAATCCTTACATGAGCGACGACTAATCCAACCCCGTAGTACATAACTAATTGATTCATTAGAGCTTCGAGGCTTGAACGAGGAAAGAGGGGCCTTAGCACAGAACAGCTGCCGGAAGTCGCCCATTGCAATTGATAATGCATGCAGGCTCCGTTTATAAGCGCGCTAGTGCGGGAGCTGTTGCTTGACAAATCGTGACGTAAAGCTCGCCCATCAGCTACCGCCGAATCAGTCAGCAATAAGGTCCGTCTATTCGGTCGGTCCCCAGTGCTTTGTCATCTTTCGTTTCTAGATACTCTTTTTATTTCTTTTTATTTTTCTCTACAGAAAATGACCGGGAGTGTCTACAGCACACATACTTCACTCTGGACCCTTGATATAAAACCAAAATGTTCAATTTATACGAAGGCAATGGCACATCATAGCGCACAGTAAAAGGAAAACTGGAAAAAGTGACGAGAGGCTACTGTCCTGGAAAAAAAGTAAAGGACTAAAAACAAGAAGAAAGGAAACCTAAGTGAAACATCGCTTGCCTTATAACCCATCCGAAGCAGTGCCATTCTAGTCTACCGCACCTTGACCTTGACGTAGGGCACCTCGACGTCCTCGCCGTCGACATCCTCCACCACAACCTCAAATATGACCTCCTTCTGGTGCTCCGGAATAGGCTTCTTAGAAATCGTCTCCACGAGCGTGCTCAGCTTCATTGCGAAGCGGTCCTTGAGCTTGCTTGGCGGGAAGAATGACGCGTACAGCAGACTGACGCCCGAACTAAGCATGGTAAGGCTAAGTCCGCGCTTCTCCATATCGTCAATCAGGTCCTGCAGTGTAAAGTCGGGCACCTCGAACCGGTCCCAGATCTTGTCCAGTGTCACCGTGCCATTGGGGCCCTTGTACGTCACCTTGGGGCTGGCAATCGGCTCACTGAAGCCAAAGAACGGCAGCGCAAGATTCACAAAGCCGTTCTTGTACTGCTCCAGGTCATCCTTGCCGTCCACAATTTTGTACAACTCAAGCGCAACCAGGCCCGTCACGAGAGCCGTCGTGGTGGCAATGGCTGGGATGATCTTGCCGGCAATCAGCTTTGTCTTGTGTCGATCTGCAGGGGCAATGTTGTAGTTGGCTGCTCTCAGGTTGCTGGCAGCGGTGATAAAGTCAATGTGGAAGTTGGTGTCATCGTCCTTCTCAAACTCAACGGGCGCAAGCTTGAACCCTGCCATTGAGCTTGGCGATGGGATATCTCTTGCCAGAACATCCACCTCGGCTTCCTCGTCGACAGCAGGCTTCATTGCATTCGGGTCCGGGTCCTTGTCGTCGGCCTGGATCTTGACAGCCGGGTCAGGCGAAAAGTCGGGCACGATAATGTTGACCAGTGCAGCCAAGTAGTCCTCCTTGGTCTTGCCTTGCAGGTTGATACCGTAGTTGAAAGCGTGGAGGTTGGTGGCAGATACCAGGAACTGGAAATGGGAGGGGTTTTCCAGGTCAAACTTGAGCGGGTCGGGAGCACGCTTCGGGCCAGACCAGAAGAGCGCGCCGGTCGACGTGACAGAGTCCTTGGGGAAGTTGTACAGCAGCTGCTGGATGGCGTTGTTGTACTGCTTCTCGAAAATCATCCGTGCCCAAGAAACACAGTCTTCGAAGCCCAGGGCCCGCTCCGTCTTGAGGTAGTCGCGCAGAGTCTCCAGGGTCGCAACCTCGCTGCCCGACTGCTTTGCCGTCGTCTTGAGGTAGTTGGGCTGCGTCAGGTACAGGTTGACAGTCTCGGCCGATTTGACAAAGTTGGTGTCAAACACCTCCCGTGCCCACGCAATGCAGTGTTCAATGGTGCTGGGGAAGCTGCGCAGTGTGCACATGGGGAACGACTTCTCAGGAGGGTCCTGCGACGAAGAGTATGCCTCAGTCAGCTTTGGCAGAACAACCTGCGTGTTGCCCTTGGTGCCGAGAGTGCCGCTCTCCACCAGGGGCTTCTGGAAGAAGATACACCGCCGGTCCACGTATGTGCGAGCCTCCACGTTGTCAAGCGCGTTGGTGACACCGTCCAAAGCCTCCCAAAATTCCTCGTTGAAGATGTGTTCGGACTCGGCACCCACACGCTCAGACAGGGTCACGATATGGCCCTTAAGTTCGGGGTTCATGACCTGGACGGCCTTTGCTGCAGTGTCGCTCTTCATTTGGCCGACATCCTTGGCGCGAAACAGGAACTGGCGGTTGAGGTTGCTCTTTTCGATCGAGTCGTTGTCGGTCACGGTGATCTTGCCGTTGGGGCCAGTGGCGAGACCCATCATGGCCCAGTTCTTGAGCGTCTCGCAACCAATGGCGCCCGCACCAACAAGGAACTGCTTAACGTTGGACAGGTGCTCTTGGTATTTGGCACCGAAGACGGCAATCTGGCCATCGTAGCGCGAGCCCGTGGGCTTGCACAGCTCTTCAGAACGCTCAAACTTGGCAGGCACGGACTCGAGCGAGTCGTAGTACATCCACTGCTTGACAGGACTGAACTTGCCCGACACAGCCTTGAGGACCTCCTGTGCAGTGATACCACCGAAAAGAGCTGCCATGGGGTTCAGGTCACCAGCTGCCTGGTAACTGAGCTCGGACAGGAGCTTCTCGTCAATCTCCACCTCAATCTTTTCCTGTGCAGCAAACGTGCGGGCGGATGCCACCAAAACAGTAGCATCCTCGGCGTTCATCGGGCGGGGGAAGCGATTGTGTGTCTGCACAAAGGCGTGCAGGGCCTGGAAGCCAATGTGCAGCTGCTGCGGGCGGTCGAACTTGGCGTAGTCGGAGATGAGGAACTCGGGCTCCTTGAGAGATTCGGACAGCTTCTTGAAGTCGAGAACAACAGGCATCTTGACCTGGCGGAACTGGCCCTGGCGCTGGTACTCGCCGAGACCAGAGACATCGCCGATGCTGAATGTGTAGGGGCCCTTGACAGTAACCTTGCGAGGCTCGCAGCCGTTCAGGCCCTCCATGCCGATGATCTCTGAGAAAGTAACGAAATCGCCATCCTCGAGCGTGTGACGCGCCTCGTCGCTGATGGTGACCACGCCCTCCTCATCGATACCGTTGACAATGCCAGTGCTGGACTCCTCGCCAGTTGCGTCGGCAACAGTGAACTTGGAACCAAAGTCACAGAAGAGAGAGCCGAAAAGACCAAAAGTGTCGGCAATGACCACATAGATGCCCTTGTCGTGGCAGTAGTCGGCAACAGCGATCTGGACGTTGAGAGGTGTGTTGGTCAGGACGACAACCTGGAACTTGTCGAACTGGGAGAGGTTTTCTGCGAGGCTCGCGGACTGGAGGATGTGGACCGGAGTGTATGCGTTGAGCTCTGCGACGCGGGGAGCTGTGACTTTGTCGCGGGGCTTGCCGACATCCGCGGGGCGAAGGAAGAACTGGGCGGACAGGTCGGCGATGGCGGCCGGGGTAGGGTCGTGGAGGGTAAGGCTCTTGACGCCAGCAAGGGCAATGTTCTTTGCGATCTCGACACCGAGGCCACGGAGACCGACGACGAGGACGTTGGAAGAGCTCATGCGCTTCATGGCCTCGTGACCAAGCACGTAGAGCTGGCGACTGTAGAGAGACTCGTCGATCTCGGTGCTGCCGACGACAGACTCGTCGACCTGCATTCTGGTGACGAGGTCGACCTCGGGCAGCTTTGAATCCTAGGCAGTCAGTACGGTGAGGTTGCAGAGGGTGTAGATGGCGACAAGGCGTGAAATCAGGACAAGGGGAGGCATACACTCATTTTGAGTTTGGATGTATCTGGCAAGCTGCCGGATGAGAGTTTTCGCTTCCCCAGTGTGGCGTGCAGTGTCGTAAGATGGGCTTCTCGGGCCTGTTGATAACACTGAAGAGAAAAGAGGAGAGGAGAGGAAGAGGAGAAGAAAAGAGGAAAGAAGAAAGTGAGAGAAGAAATATGTAGGCAAAAAGAAGAGGAGAGAGAGACAGAGCGAAGGAGGTTTAGTAAAGGTAAGAAGAGAAACAGCGAGGAGACAGTGAGTGAAGGACGCAGTAGCGAGAGAGAGAGGGAGAGAGAGAGGGAGAGAGCTCAAAACCCCACTCGGACAGAGGCAACTGGGCCTTTTGACGTTGGCTGGCTGGCTTATGCGGGGTCCCTGGTGCTATTCAGCTAGGATCGTAGTTGTGCAGGGTGAAGATTGGCAGTGACGCAGGTGGTTAAAGTGTAGTTAAAGAGCAAAAGAAGTTACGAGGAAGGAAGGAACACAAGACGAGATGATTACTTTAGGAAAGAGATGAGGACAAGTCACAAAAGTTATGGCAGTTTGGGAAGGAGAGAAGTGTGTTGAAGAGACAAAGAAGGAAGGGTCGAACGGCGAGGCGAGACGTCACTTGCCCGTTGTGTTAAAAGTGTATCGTATTTGCAGAGGTACTTGGTACTTGGTGATTGGTATTTATAATAAAGCATTATTCATCACGGCGTATTTCAAAGTCAACACCATCGCCTAAATCTATGCACAGGGGATACAAATACGCCTAGCAACAAGAAATGTCCAGTCGCACCTTCCTCGTGGTGATCAGATCAGGCGCTTTGCAAGGCAGCGACACGGCAGGACGACGAGCGAATCATGCGTCATGGAGCACCTTCCATCAAAGAATAACCCTGGGGGTCAAAGTAGGCAGACATACCAAAAAGGCAGGAACAGCTTGCCAACATTTGAGCATTTACACTGGAGAGAGTAGAGAGCAGCAAAGGCAGACCAGCCGGAGAGCCAGACAGCCAGACAGCCAGACAGCCAGACAGCAAGGTGCCCCGCCACCGAAGGCCCCGCCAAAGTGACCTGTTCTGCGGCTTCCTTCTGTTTCTATCCCACAGCAACAGCAACCCAAAAAGTGGATACAATGTACGCGTTAGTCAGACCCTCACACGGTATGGTGCCGTCATAAATAGTGGACACGCCTTTCTATCACCTCTTTACCTCTGCCTCTTGCCTCTTGCACACAGGCTGGAGCTCGCACATGGCCAGATTGCATAACGGCGCATAAGATTTCGCTGGCCGAGTATCTCTCGTTCCTCTCGGCTAAGGCATTTTCGGCATAATTAGACAAGAGGCTGGTGTCAATGAAGACCGAATAGCTATCGCAAAGAGACAAGGTGTTGCCCAGCTCTGAAAAGTGCCTTGCGCAGTGCGCGTCATGGCGGGCCGATGAGTGTCGATTAGTAAGCATTGCCGGCCCCAAAGGCGTCGAGTCGTCAGTCATCAAGAGCATGCATATTCACATTCATTGTATCAGGGTGAATGGTTCAATTCTTTAGAGAAAACATATACTGCCGATTCCCAAGGTTGTTCGAATCTTCCCTGAATTTCCTAAACTGATCGTGTTTTGAGTTGGTTGTCGCAACAAATCGCTTAGTTGATCTTCTTCAGCTCGACGTCGCTGTGTGTGTGTTAGTTACTGTAGTGTGCCGAGCTCGGAGGGGGTGCAGACTTACAAGATGAGGTCAGCGTTGGGAGGAATGTGGCCGGTGAAGCCACTAGAAGAGTTAGTACTGCTGGTGAAGAATAACGTGGGAGGTCGAGATTTGTCGGTTTCTCGTCGATTGGTTTTCTTACCGGGCGCCGTAGCCGTAGTCGCTGTTGAGATGTTAGCACATGTAGTTGTAATAAGAGAGAACATAGAGTTGAGAGTTGAAAGTTGAAATCTTACCTGGTGATGTCCAGGGTGGCCTTCTCGCCGAGCTTCATCTGGACGACACCCTCGTCCCAGCCCTTGATGACCTGGCCGACGCCAATGGCGGTGACAAAGTCGCCGCGGCCGACGGAGCTGTCGAACCTGCACGCTGTTAGTAATTGTCGAATGCACGTAGTGGTGTCGAGTGCTGGGCCCTGCGGCCCATAATGCAGCCGCTCTCTGCTTCTGCAGCCGTGCGCTGTAGACCCATGCAGACAAGAGCATTCTGAGGGTCTGAGGATCCGAGGATCTGGGGATCTAAGCATCTAAGGGGGGTACACACTTCTTGCCCTTGTTGTCGGGCTGGGCGGTGTCCTTGAGGAAACCAGTGTACTCAATGGTAACACGCTGGCCCTTGACGGGCGAGGGGCCGTTGCCCTCCTGGTGCGTAGTCTTGGTGACACCCATTGTACGAGATGTAGAGTGGAAGAAGCTGTTGGTAGCGGAGGTCGAACGAAGGAAGGCGGTCTTGTTAGCGGGAGCTTTGAGGATGGCAAAAGTACGAGACAAAGATGCCATTGGGGTTTGTTGGATGTATGGGAGGGGAAAGAGAGGAGAGAAGAGAGAGGAAAGAGAAAAGAGAAAAGAGAAAAGAGAAAAGAGAAGAAAAGAGAGAGAAAGAGGAAAGAGGAAAGAGGAAAAAGGAAAGGAGAAGAGGGAGAAGAAGCAGGAACCAAAGGGAAAGCTTTGCACATTTATAAGGTGGATCGGGGAAGAGGGGCAGTAATACTCGGTAGCTCTGAGCCCTTCTACTTTCCCAAGTAAACATCGGGCTAAGCTACAGCAAATGGGCTAACAACAGAGCAACTTACAGATGGAGAGAAGAGTGACGGTGAAGTTGCGAAGGGGGTAAGCTGTAGTTGAGCTGTGAATTGGAGAAAGAGGATAAAGAAGCAGGATACAGAAGAGGATGGAGAGGAGGAGAAAGAGAAGGAGGGAAGAAGGGGAGTAGATATAAGCTCGGGCGGAGGGGGGGATGGGGTATTTAACACCAAAAAAAGGAAGTAGCAGAAAGGGAAGGAGCAGCTGGATTCTCACAATTCTACAAAGACAGACAGAAAGCGGCAAGAGCAACTGAGCATCATAGACAAAGATAGAAGGAACAGACGAGACGGCAAGGTGGGAGGTGGTAGCGGAGAAGTGGTGGTGGTAACGGTAGTGGGAGGCACCGAAGACACGGAAGCTAGCAGCGAGGAAGGAGGAAGGTACGACCGCCTATTAGCCATTTGCAGGGGGGCGTCGATCCTTGCGACAACAAGTACATTTACTACATATGTACTACCGGCAGCTAGACACACGCAAAAGGTACATGTCTTGGTACATACGGCGGAGTGAGAAGTGGGACGCCAGGCAAGAGGGAAGAGAAGATGAAAGAAGAGCCGATGCCCAGGAAGGCGGGATTAACCAGATTATTGATTGTACAGAGTATTATCCAACAAGTCCGGTTGGTTTTGGACCGTGCAGCGGTCCTGGCACCTGTTTCTGTAAAAGACAGGGCTAAGGGCAGTAGGGGGGGGAATAGCAATCGAAACAGCAAAAGTTTACCGAGTAAATGGTATATTTACCAGTAAATAAAGCGAGTATTTAGTAGGCATTTTAATATGCAAAAAGGGAAGGTGCGTTCAAAGCCGAGGAAAGAGCTTGCCAGTGAGTGCCGGTAAAATCGAGACATCTAAATGACCTAACCGACTACCAACCAAGAAGACGGCCACAGAGGTCTAGCAGCATCGAGTATTGCAGTGACATGGCAGCAGCACGGCAGTACAGCAGCTGCATCAGAGACCCCGATGCATACCAAGCTGTCCCACGCTGTGTCCGATGAGCTCGCGGGGTCGGCCGTGCCCAAGTCGAAGTGATGCAGCGTAAACCACGGTCTCTCAATGTTTCTCTCTGTCCCTGATCCCAAGCTTTGTGCAAGCCTTTGTAAAGCATTGTAAAAGCACTGTATCGGTATTTCATCTCATGTCCATGCCAATTCGGGGTCGCACAACCATGTGTATCTGTCTGTCTGTGTAGCAGTCGGTGGAGCTATGATCTGTGATCTGTGATCTATATCTATGTATGATTATGATGTGATGGCGGGGAGCCGGAGACCCACTATTTGCTTATTTGCACTTGCCATTGGTTATGCTTACATTCAAGCTATGATTATCTAATCAGGCTCGACATCACCAGCCGGCATCACCAACAGCCAGCATCTACAGAGCACATCCATTTGGACAATGCAACAAGTATCAAGAGAAAAACTACACATAATTAAGTCGCAAAAGTCAATGACACAAAATGCTTACATTATCTTGGCTTAAGTGCCACTTATTCCGAGCGCCAATTCACGCACGTATGGCAAAGCGCATTGTTGCCGCCGAGGGAGCACAAACCGGGGGTGTCTGGATGATTGATTCAGTGGTGCAGAACTAGACTTGGTATCTATGTCTACAATATAAGGGCTCACACTTGATATGGTGGCTCCCATGTACGTGCGTGGCCACGTCAAGTCGGATGCTTGCACGCTGTCCACGGTAGATACAGACGCAGATCTGTGCTGCTGTGGGCGATCTGCGGGTTGATGAGTCGATGAGATGAGTCGATTGAAACTACAGGGTGCGCGTGTACAGATATTGTATGAATGCCGCTATCGAGGCTACACCAAGACCGTACGATTGAAGATACGCGATGCTGTGCAAGCAGTCTCAGACAGCCGACAGACTCCCAACACGATGCTCTCCGGTCCGGGAAAAGCAATGATCAATTCGGCGGAATGCAGACAAACGTATTCCACCAGCTACGTCTATCCGTGGTTCCATTGTGACAGTATATCTCAAACCAATACAGTGGCAGTTGCACCCCACCTTCATGGAAACTTTCCGGTGTAGCATCTGCAAGCCTGTTTAAGTGCATAAGTGTGGGAGGACAGCTGCTGTCAGCTTGACACGTTGACGACGGGTGCGTATGTTGGATGAGAGAATATCACAATCATCGTATCTATCGCCAAACTAGTAAAGAGGGCAGAAAGAGGATAGCGATATACAGATGATACACAGAAAGCGAGACGGCGGTCAGAAGACAAAAGTACAGTACAGCGCATGGTGATTATCAGCCTCGAGCCGTAAAGTGACAGGTCGTAGTGGTATGGTGGATGGGGGTAGAGGCTAGAGAGACGATTAAACAAACAAGACTACAGGAGCAATACTAGCAGGACTGGCAGGACAAGTTGCATACAAGTCAGCCTCAACTCAAGCATGCAAGCTACCATCACGTTGTTTCACATTCACCGCATCAAACAGCACCACTCTGCATACTGCAGGCCTCCAATGCCCAGATGCAAGAGCTTCGATACTAGTTTGGTGGTTTTTAATGCTGCAGTTGTTATTGTCTTCGGGCAATAGTAAAGACTTTTTATTACTACGTTGTATAATACTATTAATGATCAGCGCCGGTAGACGCACCACCCTTACCTCGCCGCATGCAAAAGCTTCGTGATGGTTCCAAGACGAGGGGGCAGCCGTCAGCTCGGGTAGATTACTGTCACTATTCAGATACGACATAAGATAAGAAAGACATGGGAGTGTTCTATAAAATGGCGCTCATCGAGATCGATCTACGTCCTTGAACTTTGGTGAAATTGGTAGACTGAGTTCTGGCCTAGATGTGCGTTTGTACGCTCGGCCCTCCCATCTTCTCTTGGGATGCACCAGCAAAAGACAAAGGCATCGAGTGCACAGAGGATGACGAAGAAGGATCTGCCATGCATGCAGCTATTTCTGCATGTCTGGGGTCAACAGAGGTTCTTTCTACTCTTAATACGGAGTAGTCCGTTGTACGGGGCAGCGAGCAAACACCCTCGACACCGCAAACATCACATTGTTTGTAGCTGCAGGAGTCGTGTGTTGCCATGCATCTAGCTACGCTTCTCGGGTCTAGCTGGTGTGAGTATGCGTAATGCGTAACACAATCTCGAGCCAGTCCTCGGCAATGCTGTATGCAAGTGGCGGGAAAGACGCCATATTTCCCATGTTGAGCTCTGGTACCCAGCATCGTCAAGGCCATGCGCATTCTTTACAGCAGTTGGCTGGTGATACTGGAATCGATCGAGGCTATAACCGGCTCGACTTCTTCGCTTGTGCTTGCCTCTAGATCCGGTGTCGTCCAATACTATCTCGGCTCTCCGTCGACAAGCGTACAGAAATCGCGGCGTACAAGAACCGATGGCAGGGAATCAGGGAACAGAAATCCGAAATCAGGAACCAGCGAGCCAGCGAACCAGCGAACCAGCGACTCAAGGACCAAGCGATCCAGTGAGCAGCCGATATCAGACACCAGACATTAATATCAACATCCATCACATATACGAGGAGCAGGCATTCACTGAATTGCGAGTCTCGTGCAAGTGTGGCACAGCAGCACAGAGTATGTTGCCCCGAGAGGTGCAGGAAATAGCTGCACAGATGCATATGGTGCCTGCAATGTACACAATGCATACTTCCAGATGAGCGGCAATACGGTCAGTTCGGACAGCACGTCCACTGCCGTCGTGCCACATGGCAAGATCGCCGTGGTCTTGACCGCAGATGCAGTCTTGTTGGCCATCCCCGTTGAAACGTAACGGGAAGGCAATTGTCAACACGCACCTGCTGTATTCGGCGCTTGCTGCCAAGAAAGCCACATGGCTAGCAATCGGTGAGGGAGAAGGCGTTGGTAAATTAGTCATGCTGTTGGCAAAACACGTTGACCTGGTTGTCATATGCCATCACGACAGCCTCGTATGGTGGGATTCGATAACAACAGAGGGTATGAACCCCAAGAGGCTGCAGTTAGATGTCAAGGCATGAGATGTAATTGATTCTCTATTTTCTATGGTCCTTGGGCATGCCTGGGAACATGTCGTCGGTGTGGCCATTCCTATAAGGTCTGTATTGTGTTTGTGCTGTGTAGACGTTGCCAGCCCCGTGATAGTTCTGGACCCAGGACGAGTCACGATTATGATGTTAAATATGATTTCTTGTGTATGTTTCATTCGTGTCTGATTACTTGATTTTTTGTATTTATTACCAAAATAAATCCCGATATTCGCTACTCTAAATATTGAGTATGTTTGTTTATATTTTCTGTTGTTGATTTTAAAGTTATATCGACTATAAATGAAAACGTCCTGTTTAAAATAGTATTGGGTGGTATGATATATCAACATAATTATATATTCAACACAAACCGGCACAATCATACAAGTCACGCAGGAATCAAACATACCACCACAAGTGATGACATTTGAGTTGATATCGACGCCATCAGACGTATCATCACTCCCAGAGCTGCCGCCTGCTACGATGCAAGCATACCATCACAATACCGACCTGTCGACCTGAAAGAGTCTGGATTTGCGGCATTGGCGAGCATGTACCGACTTGACTCTTGCAATATATAGGAAGCACTCCATGGCACACAGGCTTCCTCGCGCCTGAGAGCGAGAGCGTGCGAAGACAGTCGGGTCTACAGCAGAGACAGCCGCCATGACAACAAACTCGTCATGATACCCGGAGGAAAGGCAGCAAAATTCGGAGAGCAGCAGCAGCACGAAAAACAGACAGCAGTAGCGCATGCTATTGTAAATTCATCCTCTTGCGTCCCACGATGGTCACCGCAAGGCTGATAATGGCTGGAAATGTAAATATAAGGCTGGCCGTCTAATATCCCAATGTCAGATGCCAAGATAGCAAGACGCCGACTGACACAATACCCTCGCGTTCTACACTTGGATACACCAGACATATACCTTTACGAGAGACTGAGCCATTGTCTTGCAATGAGGTCATGGCCAAGGCCTTGAGAGTCGCGATAGATGACCTAGCATTCCTTGCCTGTTCGCTATGCTATGAGACTATGAAGCAGTTCATCAGCAATGCCTTATCTACTTGTTTACTACCCGCATTCCATCGAGGCATCGCATTGTACATTGTATTATGTATTACTGCTGAATAACAACAGACCCCGAGTTCGTTTCATGTCGAGACATTTTGTTTATCTATTAGTTTGCATTCCGCAGTCAGGCGAGGAATGCAGAGGTATACAACATGGCAATATGGCAAAATGGCAATATGGCAAACGGTAAAGCGAGCATGGCCTTCCACCTTGCATTCTCCGCCACAAGAGTTCTTTCGAAAGACAGGGAGAGATATCCGCGCATAGGGGTTCTGATTCACACCGATCCAGACGTCCCAAGGAGAGGAGGCCGACCAGCCCATCCTCCCTTCGCAGATGCCACGTCAAGGGAGTCAAAGCAGGGGCAGTCACCTCGATTAAGGTAGAGGTTGAGATTGAGGCAGCGATTGAAGTTGCGATTGATATTGGATTTGGCCTTGGGCTGGGTGAGGTTTATTTTGCATGCGCCACATCAATCCTCTGATCTTCGACCGGCGATACGACCGCTTGATGAAATGACGGCCCGGCCACTGGCCACGACCATGCAGGCCGCGTCATTGGAGCCGCCCACCCTCAGCTTGCTACTCTTACATACAGTCGCAGTTACTGATTATAATACGAGCTCGTATCTGACAGCGTACATCGTAACTTACAACCGGCATATGCGGGCGCTGCAGAAGCACATTACATAGAGCACATTAGTGCGTGGGCGACCAAAAAAGAGAATGTAATACTGCATGTGGTCTGACTGCTCTATATGGCGAGTCGAAACAGCCCAAAGGCGGCGTAACGAGGGAGGATACGACTACAGGCAGAGGCAGGGCTATACCACACGTTGTCTACATATTAATTACGCAAGGGATGACCCTTCATCAGAGGGTTGGAAGCAAGCTAGCAACCCGATACAACAACGTCGTTGTTCGTTGAACAGAAAGCAAGAAAGTAAGACATATTCTAGCCTACTCCCTACCACTGCATCATGAAACGCCCGCGCAGACAAGAGAGACACGAGAGACACGAGAGACACGAGAGACACGAGAGACATGAAGGGGACGCGGCCATCCCTTTGGCTTCCGTCTGCTCCCTGTTTGATTTTTCCCTCGGCTCGCTTCGCCTCTCTTTGTCATTCCAACTTGCACAATTGCATGCTTATTTTCTTCATTCCGACATCCGTCATGCCACAGACCCCGACATGCCATCCGACCACGCGCAGAAATGCGTTTATTGCATAGTATGTAATTACTCAGTTCGATGCACGTAGGCCCTTGGATAGCTTGAGCACAATGGCCTCGTGACGGTTCACTGCCCACAGATACACCACTACAGTAAATCGAAGAAACGACGGCATCCGTGCGACGCTTTGGTTGTCTATTTCTGGTGCACTACGGAGTACTATGTATGTGATTGCAACGCTCGGATTATAATTATGGTCATGATCAACTATAGAGTATTGATATTCGGAGCCTCAGCTACGAGAACGGAGTCTTGGTGGAATCACCGCTGACAGGTGCCGCTGTCATCCAGCCTGTAATTAATCTCATTAGTAGAGCATGTAAGATAATTTAACATTGCATCTGACAGAGGTCAGTAGCAGATATCAAGAGCCAACCTGAAAATGTGCCGTGTTGTCATTGCCCAGGCGCCGCCCCTATTGCCGCCCATGCAAAAGAGATGAGCCTCCACCTGGAGAGTGCTGCATACGAGTACGCATCTCAAGTAATAGCAGTGAGAAAACCATGAAGCGCCTGAATGTGATCAGATTTAGTTACATTTCATTATGGGTTAGTGAAACCAACATATGCTTATTTTATAGCATATTTACTATGTGGTGAAGTTGGCGATGTTGTCAAATCTAAAGTAGAAGCACGGGTTCATCTTCACAACAAAAGAAGACAGGATACCATAGTAGAAGACCAAACATTGTAGAATAAACAGTCTACCATCTAAATGAGGCAATACGGCCGCAGGGTGTCGAGGTCCAGAAGACAACAGACCAGCAGATCAACGCCCAGAATATCCCGCAGCGGACTGCATTCTTCACGCCAACACTGCACGCCGACTGTTCCTTTCCATCCTTGTACTGTCTATGTACTATGTAGCCACTCTTTGCCTGGGGTTCCTGTCGATCTTCTACAGAAGAGTGCAAGGCTGGCGCGTTGGCGTAGGAAAATAGAACAGAAAGTACTCGATACCCGCAAAATAGGGGCATTCTGTAGTATATTTCGTTGTATCTTACAGTATTACACTCTCTTCAAAGCGAGAGACGGCCTGTCGTGTTTATTCCCAGAGACCCCGCTGGGCGAACATCACACTTTCCAGCCGGCCAGGCCATGTTCTCCTCTCTCACGAGCACTCTGTTGTTATTCCACATGAGACAAGAAGAAGAGACGGAAGCACGTTCCATCTGACGGCGTGGCTGTGCCGCCTTGTCTCGCTCTCTTCGCTCTCTGGTTTCCCTCTGTTTCCTCTCTGCCATCTCTGCCATCACTGCCCTCTGTCTCTCACGCTCGGCTCTCTCTCACGTTTACTCGTCGTTTGACGTTTTCGTATTGCACTACACACCAAACCCCGTGTCTGGTGGCTGTCTGGTGGTCTGCACAGAACATATAAGATTCTGTGTCTCGTATTACCCCGTGCGAGTATGAATACTACTGCAAATATATAAGCACCACAGCACCAAAGAGACACCACAAGCACACGCACACGCACACGCACACGCACATGAATCGCATACCACAAACCTGCAGGCCGCATGCCCGACGGATTTGTCCTCCGGTGGGACACGATGCCAGCCCTCGAAGACAAGACGATGGGAATACTCTGTGCTGTATCCAATCCCAATATTGCCAACTGTCTACTACAGATATGCAATTGTGCGACACGGATCGGGACACGCAGGGCATCTCCAGACCATTGGATCAATACTGGAATTCCAAACAGAGCCCAAGATCAGAGCTGGACATCTGAGCAGCTCGACGAGTCTGCACATAGTAGTATCACGGAAGAGTCGATCGCATGAAATGAAGACGAAAGCAGACCTCCGGCGGCGACCCAAACGATGGCGATCACTGTTGTTTCTTTTATTCCCATTTCCAAACATAGTACATTTCCGTCTTCCATTTACTCCGCACCATCCATCTTCTTATCGTTCTTGTTGTTTTCTCATTACTTTTTTTAATACTTTCTTCTTCTTCTTCTTTATCGTTTCAACTTGGCATTCAAAATTAAGGGCCTTGTTAGTGACCTCCGCTGGATAATGTCTTAATGCTGGACGATACGAGTATTGATCGACACTCGGCGAGTATCTGCACTTTACAGCACAGTAATACTCTGTACACTCATCTACATAGTATGCCAATATCGCAATACCATATCTCAGCATCGCCACTATCATATCCGTGTACTGAATTGAGTCAGTGCAGCAGGAGACCAACGTATGAAACCAGCCCTTTCCGTATCAGGCAATCTTTGTCAGGGATACGACGTCCTGGGCACTGGCAAGCCAAATTGGCAAATTCATGACGGCGCGGGGCAGGAGCGCAACCAAAGCAAGAGCGATGGGCATCTGATAGCAACTTGACACTGATTACTCAGAAATACAGATTTCTCAAGTTGACCAAATATCTCGCTGTATGTCGTAATGAACACCGTGAGAATGCAACGTACGTCGTGGGTAATGCAGAAATACAAGTTATTGCGTCGGAAGCAACACTGCGCTGCACGATTTCCTGAAATTCAACATTCTCGTATCTGTGCACTGTAGTAATTGCTTTGTACTTGTAGCCTTCGGAGTACTTTGCACTTTGTACTCTTAACATACACGTAAATACCAGCACCCTTGACACAACTAGCCAATCACAGAAGTTTCTCTGTGCAGGGTGTTCCTGAACAGATCCACAGTAGAAAACAGAGGACGCATCCTATTGGCCAAACCTCAAAATGGCTGGAGCGATGAATGGCGCACCTACCCCTGCAATCAACACACAGACCCACTTCTATATGACGGTCTGGCCTGGCGGATGCCAGGTTTGGCAAGTTCTACTATGTATGTACATACTATCCCACAGCACTTTCCAAGTACAAAGTACACCCATGCGCTGTTTACATACTATGGGTACCTGCTCATTCTTCGTCTACATACATAGTAGTACACGAGTACACCGTCTCTCCCTGCAAGTAACATTGGACTCTATGGCAGACACGTGCAGTGTGGAGTACTCCGCGGCGCAGTGCATGTATCCTTTGTTCGTTCTGGTGGCTTGAAGAATAGCGAACACCGAAAAGGTCACAACCGACTGAAAATCTCAATGTCTTGTGCTCCGCATCGCTTTGTGCTTACAGTGGAAGAAGCCCCAAAACAGCGCCGAGTGCTTTGTCTCTCAGCCTGTGCTTACCCTACTACATAGTATGTAATATTATCTTACTCTGTATGTCACAGTCAATACAGTGTGCCACACTGTCCCAGCTGAGTCGTTGCCCAATGCTCCTGCCGTGACAACACATTTTCTCTCGTGATCAGTATCAACACATACTACAATGTACAGAGTTTTACGGTGATAGGAAAGAGGTAGGTGCCACGACTGATGGGGATCAACACCTTGGCCGATTTGCCTCTCTCTTCCCGACTCGAT
The DNA here is from genome assembly GCA_022392945.1 of Ophiostoma australiae. Lineage (NCBI taxonomy): Eukaryota > Fungi > Ascomycota > Sordariomycetes > Ophiostomatales > Ophiostomataceae > Ophiostoma > Ophiostoma australiae. Next base: position 315,894 of record JAKRGJ010000018.1, on the reverse strand, counting down.
GCCCGTTGACATATATCTAGTCTCTATCCTCTAGCCTACGGACAGAAGCATGACACGCTAACAAAGTCCCGCTTCAGGGCGCGTCCCGGTTTTTTTTTTCCAGGTACCAAACTAGGCGGCAGAGGCGAAAACAAGAAAAGGGATGAACGGGGAGAGACTGGGAGACGTGCAAGTACCTTTTGTACTGTGCAATGCGCTGTGGGTACATCTATCTAATGAGGCCCCGACGTGAAGGAAACAAACGAGGAATGAGCATGAGCAACCAGTCGCCCTTGCCCGACGCGACCGATCAACTAGAATTTACAAAACAGGAAAGTGCAGAGAAGGCGAAGAACAGAGCCTATCCATAGTATTGCATCTTACTCTGTAGTCGCAAGAAGACAGACTCTGTCTCTAGTCCAGTCCAAAATGCAAAAGAGTCACAAGATACTGTACATAGTATGTAATGCACAATGAATGCAGGACGCATTGGGGAATATTGATGCCCCAGCTGAGCACAGGCGAGCGTCGGACAACCACACTGCCCTGAAGAGGGTGTGACTGCCTCATTTCCTCTGTTCTTTATTTCTTAGTGCTACTCTGGCCTGCACCAGTCGTGCCTTCCCGATTCTGTAGCCAAGATGCCCATACTAAGTATCGACTTCTTAAATTAATTCACAAATCAATAGATTAATATCGATATAAAATCTGCAAAATAGCACAATAACAACAGCCCATGTACCTCTGCATTGTAATGTGCACGGGCGGTACTTGCTCAAATATTGGCCATCTCGGCGCCTTTGCTATTCTGCCTTTGTACCCCTACACGTCGTCCATTACGACTCCAAACCCTGTCTATCCACAGTACCACACCCACTCCATCGTGCCTTTCTTTCTCTCTTTCTCTTTTTCGCTCTTTCCTTCTTTTGTCCACACACCCTGCCCCTTCTCCTTTCTCCCCCTACACCTTAGCTAGCCCGCTCCAGCGGCCCCTGCCTCCCTGTCTCTCCCTGTCTCTCTGTGAAAATACAGCGCATTGAATGCTGTGACTGCTGTAAACAAAAGTACCTGAACCGTGCATGGGGCGTGTCTTTCGCTCACTCCCCTGCCATCTCGTCTGCCCTCCCCATTCGTCCTCGTTTGCTCCTTCCTCATCGTCGCACCCCCCTTTCCCTGGCCCGTTTCCTGCCATCCTGCTCCTTCCCATTTGGCTCTCTTCCATTTCGTCTATTCCGTCTGTTGCCTTTTGTTTCTCTCCTTCCCTTCCTCTCTTTACTTCTCCTCTTCTTTTCTTCCCCCCTTTCCTTCCTCTCCTCTCTCCTCCTCGTTGCCGCCCCATCGCCGACCTTTTGACATCGACAATACTCTCTCCTTCGACGACGTCGGCCCTTTGCCAACGACCGTAACGACCGAATCGGAGCCTACAGTGTCCTTCCTCACTTTCGCTTTCTCCCCTCTCTCTCTCTCGTCACCCTCGTTTCCGTCCTCTTCATATCAATTCCCAGGAACCTCCGGAGGTCTCCCGCCCGACGCATCGCCTTTTTGTTTCGTGTTTCTTTGCTTTCGAACAAGTCACTCCTTTCGACGAAAATACAAACAACAAAAGTTCAGTTCTAATCGCGGACCCGGCTCACGCTTTCCATTTGACGACGAAACTCGATATCGATAATCATCAAGCCATTTTGCATTTTTGGTTTTTGGTCTACTACAGCCTTTTTGCTTCAAACTCTCACCGACGACTTTTTAGCCGTCACGACGCTCTTTTATCTGCTACTATAGCATAACGTAAGTCTGCTATGCTATGTCCGTTGTTGTGCGTGTACCTATGAAGCGATCTCGACATCCGACATCCAACATCCAACACCTATCATCTCGTCTGTATCAGCGGGGCGTGGCTCGGCATCACGGACAACAACGACCAAATATCAACGGCAGCAAGGAAAGCCTCTGCAATATGTGGCGACGGCAAGGAAGGCGGCTGCATATAGTGTATAGCGTATAGCATATATCTTAACGCCCACGCCCTGCTGTCTGCTATTATTCGACACACTACAGCCCGTCCTCCACCTCATGCGGTGGCCTCCGATCCTGTTTCTACGCCCTCGCACGCCCTCGTTTGGGTCGATCTTCTGTTATCTGGGAATCGCTTTTATGACGGCAAATCAAGGCCATTATTGCAAGCGTTTACAGTTCCACTAACTCGCCGCCAAATAGACCACACTCGTTGACAGATCATCTTGTCAAGTACATTCGTTTATTCATACTCCCTGGCATTGTAAGTACGACATCACGGCATCGCGGTATTGAAGGACATCCACATCTATCCACATTCCTAACACCGCCAGACTCAGCATCTCGCTATCACCTTCGTTTACATTGATCAAATCGATCGTCCACTCGCTTCCGTCCCTCTTCCGACCAGCACCTGCCTCTGTCCCGAATGACTCTGGCTTGATCGATCATTTGACAACCACACACTCGAAGAATCGCGAACCCTACAAATAAAACTTCCAACATCTCCATACACACCATGCGCACCAACGCTCTCTTGGTTGCCGCGTTAGCGGCGGCCTTTTCCGTTGTCAGCGCTCAGGAGGACCGGCCCAAAATTTACTTCCCCCGCCAGGTCAAGCGGGCCTTTGTCAACGCCACCAGCACCCAGCACAGCCCTCACACACCGCCGCCACCAACAACGGCCCCGAGCAGCGTGTCGTCGCTTGTCGACCAGACCTCGTCCGACAGCTCTGTTGTCGTCTCCGAGAGCTCGTCCGAGTCCACTGACTCGACCAGCGTCACCAAGCGCGCGTCTTCTGCAGACATCTTCCTGACCAGCCTGGGCATCACCCTGCCTCTGCCTGGCACCAGCAGCGACAAGACTTCGTCTAGCTCCGATTCGCGCAAGGCTTCTTCGAGCAAGAGTGATGATGGTACTACCACCGTTGTTGTTGCCACCAGCACCATTGTGGTCTCTCCCGGCGCCACCAGCAGCAGCTCGTCCAGCTCCAGCTCCAGCTCGACTGCTACCACCACCAAGTCGTCCAAGACGGCCGACACCGAGTCTTCCTCCGACTCGTCTTCGTCCGAGTCTACCACCACCACGAGCAAGTCGACCAAGACCACTTCGTCCTCGACCACCACTTCCGAGTCTGCCAGCGAGTCGTCCAGCGAGTCGTCCAGCGAGACTTCGAGCGAGTCTGCCAGCTCTTCCGGCATTGTTGTCTACCCCGGCACCACCAAGACCTCGACCTCTACCTCTGCCTCGGCCACCACTAGCGCTTCTTCCACCACCACTGCGGCCGCAGACCCTCTGTCGTCGCTGATCAGCAGCATTTTCGACACTGACAGCGCCTCGACGACTGACTCTGCCATCTCGAGCGGCATTAGCCACTCTGGCGTCGGCACTGCTGCCACCTTGACTGCTTCTGGTGCTTCCTCCACCGAGGCTGCCAGCTCTGTTGCCAGCACTGCCACTGCTTCGACTGGCCCTGCCTCGGTCCTGTCGTCTCTGCTGTCCACTATCACTGCTGACCCCACTGCCAACGCCACGTCTTCCGTGATTGAGGCCAGCAGCGGTGCTGTCTCGACTTCTGCTGCAGACTCCTCTGCTATTACCATTGTGCCGACGGTTGCCACCAACACCACTTCGCCTGCCATCACCTCTTCTCCTCTGTCTTCGCTCCCCGCATCGACTGCTGTTTCCACCTCGGTCTTCTCGCAGACCGCCAACGGCACCGAGTCTGCTGCCCCGACCTCTGTTCTGTCGACGGCCAGCATTTCCGGCACCTCCATTGGTACTTCTGTCGTGCTGCCTACCACCACGGCCAACAGCACTTTGATCAGCGGCAACGCCACCGAGCCTACCATTCCCGTGTCCCAGTCTTCTGTTCCTGTGACTCTGTCTGGCAGCAGCACCGAGTCTAGCGCTGCTTCCAGCACTATTGCCAGCGGCAGCGCCTCCACCAGCAGCGTCTCCAGCACTGCTCCCGGCAGTGTTGTTGCGACCCCTGTTGTCAGCAGCACCTCGGCTTCCAGCACTGCCAATTCGCAGCAGTGGCTCCCCACGACCATTATTGTGCAGCCGACCACCCACGCCTCCTCTGTCTCTGGCTCCAGCCCGACCACGACCGCCACTGGCATCCCCACTGGTCTGCCCAAGGCTATTACCCCTGACACCAGCAACAACCCGGCGCCGGCCAACACGACTGAGATCCAGATTGCCTTTGGCTACGGTCTCAACTACGCCTTTGTTGCCGTCACGCCCAAGGCTGCCGCACTGGTCCTCAAGGTTCTCCCGAGCCTACTGTCCTTCCAGGGTGGCTTTGACGAGAGCATGACTGTTGTTCAGCGCCTGGTGCCGTACGACACCACTGAGCAGCTTGGCTATGTGACCATGCTTGCCATCTGCACGTACCCCACCAGCCTGATTGAGCAGCTCCGCCTGGACATGCACATTCCCTCTGCTGCCCTGTGGAACGACCCCGACCAGCTGTCGTACAACATGTCGCAGGAGATCAACACCGCCATTGACATTATCCTGGGCTCGACTCTGGACTACACTCCTACCGGCTCTGGTGCTGGCGCTTCGTCGACCGCCTCCTCCGGCTCGAGCGACCTCTTTGGCAATGACAACAGCTCCGACCAGAGCTCGTCCCAGCGTGGTGTGACTGCCGGTATTGCCGTCGGTGCCGTTGTTGTGTCGGCTGCCTATGGTACTGCCATGTTCATCATTGCCCGTCGCTACAAGCGCAAGAAGCAGTCGATCCACCGCCGCAGCAACTCGCTGACCAACCCCTCGGAGATGCGCCAGACTGCCAGCCCTGCCCTGATGGGTGGTGCTCTCAGCCGTGACTTCACCTCGAGCTACGGTGGCGTTGCCGGTGGCACAGCGGCAGGAGGCCGTGACAGCCACGGCAGTGGCCGCAGCAACATGAACAACTCTGCGCGCACTGCGTTCATCTCTGCACCGGTGAACGCCGAGAACTCTCTGGGTTGGAACTAGACATGGACGAGTAGATAAGAAAGGAAAAAAACAGAAAAATCAATCTCTCCCCCAGCTCTACGAAGCCTCCCTCATGCGTCCTCTTTTTGCGTCTCGATCATGGAGATGATGTCTTATACCCAAAATGCTTGGTTGTAAGAGCAGATATGCCGCCACGTCCACGCCGTTGAAACCACTATCCACACACTAACCTATTATTTATATCTTCGCTTCTTACAACTTCACCCTCACAAACTACACCACCACTTTCCTACCATTATTTCCTATATATTCGATACCCTTCGGGAGGTCTGTTTGGGCTGGTTGCTCTCTTTTTCAATTTTTTTTTATCTAACCCCTTTTGCTTTGCCTCGATTTGCGTCTTTTTGCTTTTTGTTGCCTTTTCTCTCTTCTATACCTGCATCTCTGCCAGCGTCTACACAGATCGCCTGGCAGTAGAAAGATTTTACGAACTGTATACAGCGGCGACCGACTAGGTCTTTGCCCAGCCATTTATTTCCTTATCTTGTGTCAATTTTATATTTTCTCTTCTTTTCTTTTCATGTCATTTGCCGTTCGCGGTAGGGATGCTTGACCCTTTTTTACTTGTTATATACTCTTTTTCATAGATTGCTCTTTTTACATGTTTGGTTACCAACGGCTGGACACCGGCTACGATCGTGTGCTGTCTGTTGCTGGCGGCAAAAGTGCGAAGAGAGGGATCGGATCGACTTTCATGTCTCTTACTATTTCGTTTTGGATTATAATACTCTATTTCTCTTGGACCGGGCCGTGGTGAGCATGGCAATACAAAAATAAAACGACATTGTTACTCTAGGGGAGAGAAAAACCACAGAAACGCAGACAAGGGACGAGAAGACAAGACGAGAGACAAGACAAAAGACAAAGACAAAATACGAGAGCCGGGGATGCCGAGTGGACGGAGTGGCGTGTTTGATGAAGGGGTGGCACAGGGCAAGGTTGCTAAAGGCTAGGCCGTGTACTATGTATACTTGATGGAGGACCATAAGCATCACGTCGACATGGTTCTCGTCCAGGGTAGCTGAGTCTGTGGAAGGCTCCGTGCCGAGTGTCCTGTATCTACTATGTACTAATTTACTGTCTTCTAAAGCCATTTACTGTTTACATTTACTATTTACCATTGACTATTGCATCTTATCTCACACAGTGCTATTTATTATGCTTCCACCAACCATCCGTCGTTCCATCGCTCCTTGCTCCTCTCGTGTCACCTTCTTCCTGAGCACGTTTCCCATCGCACCCAGCCCGTGTTTTGCATTCTCGCTTCCTTGTGCCACCAGCCGAGACGAGTGTCAGCTGGGTTCGCGATGTGCAGTCATGCAGGCTGCAAGTGATATAATCATCTATCTGGCAGATAGTTAGCTATTGCTTGTACAGGAGGTTATCTGGATATCTCGTTGTCTAGATTGTGTTTGTGGACCGTCGCTTTCTGGCTGCTGCACCCGATGTCTTGAGCACAAGCATCTCTGCCAATGGAGTATGTATCTTGCTTGTTTGTGACCATGATGCAAGTAGTTTTATATGCCCTACATGCGCATACTGTGTTAAAAGGCATAGCATCACGGCTTCTATCACGACAGCTTACATAACCACGCATGTGTCGGGATGATAAGATGGGAAAGAGGAGTGGTCAGTTTCTTCCCCACAAAATACTACGTAATACTTGCTTGGCTGACGGGTGGGAAATTGGGGAAAGGGGGACTAGCAATTAAATTAGAAAGGGAAAGGGTGCCACTCTTGCAGCAAGGCACTCATAGCGAAACACTGCAGAGTAGCAGACAAGGAGACAAGGAACCGAGTTCATGCGCAGTTTGTCTTGGCCGTGGGGATTAGATTGCTTGAAATATTTAGTATTAGACACACCGTGCATCGACACGTTGCATTGACGAGGACCAAGTCCAAGTTGACCCCCTCAATTTGACTTTTGGCCTTTGCCGCCCAGATCGCTTGATCCTTGATTCGTCTCGAAGCAGGCCGTTTCGTTTCGATTTGTTTCGGGCTGCATTATTTACTTGATGTGATGCTTTAGTGCTGTTTTTTTATTATTTTTATTATTATTTTTATTCTTCACCATTGATCGATGGCATTCCGCACGGGACGCGGCACTGCGACAGACGGCCGATACGCCCCTGTCCTCACCCATGATGTCACAGAGACAGAGGAGACGGCATCGAATGAGCCGAGCTCGGCACGGCTGATGTCGCAGAGCAGCGAAGGTGGCGATATCAAGGCAGAGAACGAGAGGCACGCGGAAGACCAGAAGACGGGTCAGCGGCCATCGTCAGAGTCGTCTGCGCCGTCCGTCTTTTCGTCGTCGTCTGAAGATGTCGTCCGCATGACCCGGACGGCTGGCACAGCGCCACGCGTCTGGCCATATTCCGCCGAGGAAGAGCAGGCGGTTGTGCGCAAGTTTGACCGCCGACTGGTGCTCTTTGTCGCGGCGCTCTACATGCTGAGCTTCCTCGACCGTTCCAACATTGGCAACGCGCGCATCGCCGGCATGGATGCAGACCTGCAGATCTCCGGCAGCCCCCCACCTCTGCAACCAGAGGACAAGGAGGTGGACTGGTACGGGTGGGCTCTCACGGCCTTTTATGTCACCTACATTGCCTTTGAGTGGATGGCCCTGCTGTGGCGCGTCATACCCGCGCACGTCTATGTGGCGGCCCTCGTCGCCGGCTGGGGCTTCGCGGCGTCTCTGCAGGCACTTGCCTCGTCGTACCCGTGGCTCATTGCCATGCGCATGCTGCTCGGCATCGGCGAGGCGGGCTTTGCCGGCATCCCGCTGTACCTGGCACAGTTCTTCAAGCGCGACGAGCTGGCCATGCGCACTGCCGTGTTTATTGCCGCGGCGCCGCTGGCGACAACGTTTGCCGCGTCGCTTGCATGGGCCATCATGTCGCTGGGCACGTACGTCGCCAGCCCGATCGCGCCGTGGCGGCTGCTGTTTCTGGTGGAAGGGTTCCCGTCGGTCCTGATGGCCGCTGCGGCGTGGCGCATGATTCCCGATGCGCCAGACAAGGCGCACTACCTGACGCGGCGCGAGAAGAAGCTGGCGCGGCTGAGGCTGGCGGGGGATGGCTCGGGAGGAGACTCCAGGGTCTCCAAACAAACCGAAAACGGCGGCAGCATGTCGGCACTGGCCGACCCGGCTGCGTGGATAACGGCCGCTATGTTTTTCCTGGCCAACATGGCATACAGTTCGCTGCCCGTGTTCCTGCCGACTATCCTGGCCGACATGGGCCACGACGCCGTGACCGCCCAGGCACTCGCGGCGCCGCCGTACTTGGCTGCGTTTGTCATTGTGCTGGCTACGGCGCACGCGTCCGACCGCATGCGCGCGCGCGCACCGCTGCTGATTGCCCATGCCCTGGCGTCGGCCGCCGGCTACGGCGTTCTTTCAATCGGCGAGGGCGGCAGCCTGCTGGGCCGCAGCAGCATCTGGCGCTACCTGGCCGTATACCCAACCGCAATCGGCTTTTTCAACGTGGTCGTGCTGCTGATTGCCTGGAACCTCAACAACCAGCAGGGCGTGCGGCGGCAGGGCGCGGCGTTTGCGCTGTTCCAAGTCGTGGGCCAGTGCGGCCCGCTGGTGGGAACGCGACTGTACCCGGACGGCGATGCGCCGCTGTTCTTGCGCGGGATGCGGACCATGGCGGCGGCAATGATGGGCGTTGCTATCCTGGGAGCAGTGTTGCGGGTCGTGCTGCGACGCCGGAACCGCGTGCTGGACGTGTACTCGGATGGTATGGCGAGCAGAGAAGGCGATGAAGACGCACAGGGAGAGGCTGACGGACTGGTCGATGGAGGGCGGCTCGAAGCGTCACGGCAGCGGGAGACGCCGTTTCGGTATATGCTGTAGCTGGGTGTGTATTGTCTCTACTACATGCCTGCCTCGACTATCTACTATGGGCGGCATTACAAAAACCACAAATGACATGTGTAACGGCGTGGCTGCTTGTACGCTTGTACGCTTGGCACTCGAAACCATACGTAGCACGGTAGGGCTGACGACATTGCTACTGTAGCATGAGTGACATAGCGAGCTGTCGAGCTGTCACAGGCGATGGCTGCTGCTCTAAACCTACGCTTTCTGCTCTGGTCCTGCTACTTTGAATATCTGAGGCTCCATATCATAGTATCCAGACAGTGATGGGTATATCTCCCAGTCTGGATACCTGTGGCTGTCTCGAACGTGCCGACCGACTTGTGCCGGAGATGGCCTGGGGAAGTCCGGAGCAGATGCGCAAGCTCGAGCCTTGCTGTGATATATATAGTAAATAGTCCCTGCGACGCAGACTGAGGCTCCTTTCTGGTTGAATACTGCTTATTCGAAATTTCTTTTTGCAATGCCCTTGCATCGAACATCAATACGAGCTCAATCCCGGCAGTCTCACCGATCTTCTCGTTTGTTTACCTTGTTCGGGCCGGCTTGCTTGCTTGCTTGCTGACGCCCCGGTCACTGGCCACTCTGGTCTCGATCATCACAATGTGCACTTCAACCAACGCCCGAGAGCGCTGCTCTCTTGCTCTCTTGCTCTCCGCAGATGCTGTCGTCTAAATATACACCGTCTTCTCAGCTGTGCCGATCATCTTCGTTGCCCGTTGCCAGCACATCTCGACTTTCGGCTCTCGAACTGTCAATCATCCGGCAGCCCCTTGCTCGATCACAAACTGCCCCGAAAAGAGAGACAAAGCTGCAGCGACCTCCCTGTCTATGCGGTGTCGTATCGGTCAAACGAATGCCTCACCTAAAGTCCGAACATTGCCAGATATCGCATTCATGGTCGTGGGAGACAGCGACGCGATAAGACGAAGAAGATATATTGTTCTCGTCACAACTTTGGATTTTCCGAGCCCGCCTCAACGGATGGAGTTAAGACCTGGCCTGGGCCATGAGGACAATCGCCGGCCGCAGCGGCGGCGCGCCTACAGCAAATCTGGCAGTATTACATAAGCCAGCATCGGTGGTTCGCGCGCCGACGCGGGAGGCGAGCTAGAGAGAATGCAACGCCCCGATTGGCTGAAACGGACGTGCTCTTTTGGAGGATGTACTGCCCGCACCTACTTGCATACAAAAGTGACATTCGTCATTTACACTCCACATATCGGTGATTCTATTCACAACGGCCGTGGCCGGTCAGCATTAGCTGCAATTTTCTACTCATCTCGCCTCTGGTATGTTTTCACGCCGCTAAGCGACCACCGCATGAAGATAAGAAAAAAGAACAGGAGAGGAAACCCCCGAGAAACAAGAAGACAACAAGAAGAACAGCTTGGAGCGGAGAATATGATAGACACGAAGATCGGGGTTAAGAAAGAGGAAGGAGCAAACACTCAAGAGAGGAGCCAAGGATATGGAAAAGATAGGAGCTTCCACCGCGCTTTCCTCATGCTTGCCTGCTCTTGGAGGATCCTCGTAGTAATAGTATGGTTCGTTCCTGCCGTATTCAGAAGTAGACCGTGGTGGCATGTTCGTCCGCTTTTTGTCAGCATTTCGTCCGCATCTCCGCTAGGTGCTTCAGAGCCGCTCCCTTGCTGCCATCAACCCCAAAGACTGCTCGTAATTACTGGCTTCCTGATGTTATTTCCAGTCACCAGTACTCTCATAATAATGATAAGCATTGAGGCTACAATGTGATTCCTAGAATTCCCCGACAATGCCTATACTCTTGTCGGGGGTTTGGTCTGATCCAGACCGGCGTTTTCACCACGGAGACTGCCAACACGCGACCGAGATAATAGGAATCACTAGTGCCTGCAATAGCGAGAACACAGTAGCTCTGCCAATCTCTCCGATCCCAAGAATATCCCGAGTACATACATACGGTGTAATATAGTAACCGCCAAGAACCTTTCCGTGACGGTAAGCTTCCTATTACTAGTTTATTTTGGCGTTAAATTTAATTCTAGCTCGTGGCTTTTCTGGGAATTTTCGTTTTCAGCAGGATGGACAGTTGCTCCTGCCAGACTGCGAGGCTAACTCCGAGACAGCAACCTGCTTAGGCCCGGCGACGTCAGGCACGCTCTCGCTGTTTTGGCAGCATCCGTGATTATTGATCTCTTTTAGTTGGTTTATCTAGTTAGTTTATTTGATCTATTTATTTTGTTTGACTTGTACGTATTTGCCCTCCTTTTCGATGGCTCCCTTTCGTATACATATATCTCCCGACATCCTCTTCCTTGCCCATGCCTGTCCTTCCCATCCGCACCATCATCATCCTGGCATCTCGTCCAAAGACAAAAAACTAGAAATAGAGAGACCATCGCCAAAAGATAGGAACGCCAATTCCGAACATAAGACACCAATATACCGACACACTACACCAGGCAAACAGGCACCACCACGGCCTATCACGGCTGCACAGCTTCGACGCCACCAAACCTTATTTGCTGCAGCCGACTTACACAAACCGGCCGACATCTGACCGAGTAGCGATTGAAGGAGCAATCCATTGATGAAGAGATAAGAAAAAAGAGAAGAAGAATCGGCAAACAGAGGGAAAAGAGAAAGAAGAAACATAAACACAAAAAGACGGCCTCTGCTCCGAAAACATCTCTCTGAATAGGCTCGATCTCTGCCATCCCGTCCTGCACATCCAACCCGACGACATGGTACGTCCCGTGAATATCACCCTTCACCCTTCATGCTGCAGAATATACGGCTAACCAGCAGGCTGGCCCATATGCCCTCCCATACGCCGGCCTCGGCGGCGTGCCCACTACAAAGCTGGACGATCCCATCAGCGCCGTGCTGCTTGTCTTCTTTGTCGTCTCGGCCGTCCTCAACATGACCATCCTCCAGGTCAACCTCCGTCGCGGCCACAAGTTTATCATGTCTGGCATGGTGTTTGGCTTTAGCATGGCCCGCATCACAGCCCTCGTCATGCGCATCGTCTGGGCCTCGCGCCCGACCAACATCCGCATCGCCATTGCTGCCCAGATCTTGACCGTCGCCGGCGTCATCGTCCTGTTCCTCGTCAACCTCATCTTTACGCAGCGCATCCTGCGTGCCTACCGCCCGCGTCTGGGCTGGAGCCGGCCGGCCTCCTACTTCTTCCGCTTCCTGTTCTGCTCCGTGCCCGCCTGTCTCATCATGGTCATCCCCGCCTCCATCGACTCCTTCTACACCCTCGACACCAGCACGCGCGCCATCGACCGTCGCGTGCAGCTCGTCGCCACTACCTACATGGCCCTGCTGGCCTTCCTGCCCATCCCCCTCACCCTCCTGACCCTCTATGCGCCGCCGCGCCCGCCGCACCACGGCACGCCCGAGACCTTTGGTGGCGGCCAGATGCGCACCAAGATCGCCCTGCTGCTCTTCACCAGCGCGCTGCTGACCATGGGCGCCGCGTTCCGCGCCGGCGTCAACTTCCAGCTGCGCCCCCGGGCCCACCCGGCCTGGTTCCACAGCAAGCCGTGCTACTACATTTTCAACTACGTCGTCGAGATCATCGTCGTGTACACCTACACCCTGTCGCGCTTCGACAAGCGCTTCCACGTCCCCAACGGCTCGTCGGCGCCCAGCCACTACGCTGCCGGCGGCGCCATTGCCAACACGGCCACGGACGCCGAAAAGGGCGACAGCGAAAACGACAGCACCACCACCGGCGGCGCCCCTCTGGAGCGCCGGCCCACCCTGGTCGACCGCATCAACAACGAGGAGGATGTGTTTGGCTCGGGCAGTGCCCCCGAGACCGAGGAGGCCAAGGAGGCAGCGTGGGAGAACCGGGCGCGTGCCGAGCTGCGCAACGAGCGCAACGGCGTTGCTGCATAAGCTGGCGCATGTGTCGCGAATCTCTTGTTTCCTTTGTTATTAGAATTAGATATACCACTCATTGCATTGCCTGTCCATATATGTTTCTACTTCGTACGTTCATACATTCATACAATTAATATCCATCAAAACAGCCTCGTTCATTGCAATGGACCATCTTATATATTCGTGACAATTGCACTTCTTATTTCACTTCCCAGAAACAGTACGTCTTGATAGTTCGTGATATTGTCTTTAGTCTTGTGGCGATATACATCAAAGCAACGCAAAATGAATTGATAAAACATGCCCGAGTATGCTGAAGCAGAGAGACAACAATGTAGGATACATGACAAGTATGACACAGCACGATATAACCGAGACAAGCAGTAAGAGAGACCCCAAATACGAGAAATAACAGTACTGGCGTTGAAATGCTCTTTGATATCTCAAGCCCGGTTTCCCGTCTTTCTTTCTTGTTGCCATCGCGTCATCGTCTTTGCCATCTTTCTTCCCGCATTAATCCCTGGTGCGTTCCCTCCGCTCGCCACTCTTCTTATTTCCATTCCCATTCTCATTCTCATTCTCATTCTCATCCAAGGTCTCCCCGTCGCCCGCTTACAGGAAGTAATCCGGAGTGCGTCTGGAAACCATTGGCTCGCCCGCCCGTGGGCAAGGGTCGAATTGCAGGCTGCATAGTTAGTAGGTGCAAGTGATAAATATATAGTTGGACCAAGAAAACTGACAATGTGTATTTGAGGTGCTCGTCAATCTCCATGATCGCGGCCTGGTTACCACACCGATAGCAGTAGTTGGGAGCTGCAGCAACGTTAGTAATGTGGTTAGAACAATGGAACGATTTTGTTAAACAAAACATACCCGAAAAGATGGTCACGACGTTTCGGTCTTGCGACCAGTTGTAGCCCTCCATAACGAGCTGGTGGGCACGGGCAATCAGCGTCAGGCCGTTGTTGTGGTTGAACGCCTCCGAGATGTCCTGGCCAAACGTATAGCCAGCACCACGGGGAGAAATTCCCCATCCACAGCGATCATCGGGGTCGGACCACAGAAGATCACACATGGGACCCTCGTGCGGCACTTCCTGGATCCGGTCCAGTGCGCGAATGTTGTCGAGTGTGTCGATACTTGGCGACAGGCCGCCGTGAAGGCAGAAGATCTGGTTGTCGATCAGGGCAGTGAGCGGGAGGTAGTCGAAGAGGTCGGTAAAGTACTTCCAGACGTTGGCGTTGCCGTACTTGCGCAGGCACTCGTCGTAGAAGCCGTACACCTGTGTGATTTGCCGTGACTCGTGGTTGCCGCGCAGGATGGTGATGCGTTGCGGGTAGCGGATCTTGAGGGCTACCAGCAGTGTGACGGTCTCGACCGAGTAGTAGCCTCTGTCGACGTAGTCACCCATAAAGAGGTAGTTGGTGTCGGGGTTGGGGCCGCCAATCTTGAACAGCTCCATCAGGTCGTGAAACTGGCCGTGGATATCACCGCAGACGGTGACAGGGCATTTCTGGGATGTCAGTATTGGTGGAGATGTACAATCAACAAAAGAGAAAAGAAGAAAAACTAGAAAAAAGAAAGTAAAAAAAAAAGAAACATACCACTGGCTGAACATTGGACTCGAGCGTAAGGACTTCCCGTGCCTTCTCGCACAGTCTCTGCACATCGAGCTCGCTCAGTTGCTTGCACTTCATCAGGCTCTCAATCCAGCCGTCGACAGTGGGCACGGTGGTCGGCTCCAGGACCGGGGCCGGAGGAAGGTCTGAAGGGGCTCGTCCAACGTCTTCCATCTTAGTGTCCATTTATCGAAGACAATAAACTTGTGGGATATGCTGTCGCTTGGGGATGGTGGAGGTGGCGGCACGAAGCTGAAAGGCCGTTAAAAGCGTAGAGGTAGCGAGAGGGGGTAGAGACGCAAAGGGGTATCTCGAGTCGAATTGCAAAAGAAAGAAGCGAGTTGCCGTGACCGGAGGTTGTGGTCTACTTTAGTTAGTGCTGTTATGTTGGAGGGAGCAGATATCTAACAGAGAGTGAGGCTGGACGGGGAGTAGACGAGAAGTAGAAAGGGACGCGTGTGGTGAGATGAGACGGGATGGAGATGGAGACAGATGCAAGCATCGGTGAGCGCGTGTCCGCGTGGGTGCCGCACGGGGGACAGTGCACAGCAGCCAGTCGAAAGCAACCCCGTCGGCTCGCATGGCCGGTAGACAGACGTCCGTCGACAGCAGCAGCACGCGCGAGTCGCGGCAATTGAAGCCAAACCGGCGATGTCGATCGACGGCTGTATCGTGACATGGCATCGGGTCACCCGGCTGACGCTCGTCTCACCTCACTCCGCATCGCCCATCCCGCCCGTCTCGCTTCCCTCCTGCATCCTGCTTGTCCACCAGTGTGAGACCTCTCAGAGAAACATACAAAAGAGTCGTCGTCGTCAAATGTTCGCGTCACAATCAGACGGGGTGAAGATGCTGTGTTGTGTTGTCGGGGGGCAAAAGGCAAAAGAGCCAAAACTAGGGAGCCGCCGTGGAGAGAGACCCGTCTTGTGAGTTTAGTCGTCAAAAGGTCGTCTTTTTTCGTATCGTCTCGTTATTCCTGTCAAAAGTTGAGCTGTCGTCTGTTGGCGTAAAAAATACACGCAGGTGCAGGTGCAGGTGCAGGTGCAAAACAATGTCGTGATGATGGTTGAGTCGAAGGGGGGGATATTGCGGAGATGGGGGTGTGTTTTGTGAGTGTTTTTGCGCCTTGGGCTGCTGGGCTAGGTTCCGCTGGGAAAGCTGGGAAATCAGCTTGGGGCCTCTGGTCTCTGGGTCTTTGGGCCTGGTCGGGGGGGGAGACAAGAGCGGCGGTCGGTGGCGATGATGATGGGATTTGGATCTTTTCCGGCCTAGCTTCTGATAGGAGAGGGATACAGGTTATTATTAGGAGACTAGAGGCCAGAGAGGGGGACTGTGGGGAGTAGGGAGGAAAGCGTACGGGAAAGAGGAAAGAGCGATGGGAGAGGAAAGAGGGACAGGACAGCCAAGATTACAGGGCACTCCAGACGATACACACGGCTACAAAGGAGGGGCTGAGAGCTGTGTTACAGACTAGTTATAGGGGAGGCTGACAGGGCAGGCACCTGCCGATTTTTCGCCTTTGTTGCTCTTGTTGATTGTTTTGGTGGGCAAGCGCCGCCCCTGAAATGAGGTATGGAGTTGCTGTAGGGAATAGGATGGGGCACTACTAGCTAGACTACGGAATGTCACGTGCACTGGCGTCCGGCCGTCTCCACTACAGCTCGAGCTATGGTGCGTGGTAGACATCGTGGATATCATACTGACAGTCATGATTACATAATCTTCAATGAGCCGCTGATGGCCTCGATAAGCAGGACCAGAAACCCAAAATAGACGAATCAAATCGGATAGAAGTACCAGAGGGAATAAATCGTATGTGCTAACAGGATATACATAAGAGGCATCATATATGCAATAAAAAAGCAAGCAACCAACAGCACTCAACAAGCATCGGCCGGGTCAGGCACGGGCTGCTACCTAGGACAGCCCGAGACCAACCGGGCCGCTGGGCATCCGCTGCACGGCGGGCGCCTTGGTCGTCGGCTCGTGGCCCACAAGGTTGCGAAAGTCCAGGCCGACGTCCGACAGCATACGTGCGTGCTCGCGCGCCTGCTCCATGCACTTGCTCCACTCCTCGCCGCCGCGTTCCGTGCTGCTCAGCTGTCGCGCCAGGATGCCGTTGAACCGCTCAACCTCCTCCTTGGCCCACTTGACGCACGCGCTCATCATCGGCGGCGGGAAGCACGTCTGGAAGCACGCCACCGTGTTGCGGATCACCGAAAAGTACACAAACGACAGCTCCCAGATGTACAGGTGCAGGTCGCCCTGGAAGATGCACTGCCGCGACCGCTTCTGGATAATGTCGCTGCGCGCCTCGAGGTACGCCTGGCGCGCCCGGTCCTCAAAGCCCAGGCGCGTTAGCCACGACACGTTGCGCCGCGTCTTGCGCTGCTCGTTGTGCGTGTCAATCAGCTCGCGGATCACCAGCGCCGCCAGCCGCGCCGACCGCTCCTCCACCTTGAACTCGATAAAGTCCTGTGCAACAGCATTGTTCTTGAGCCCGCGCACCAGTGCCTGCATCTTCTCCACGCGCGCCACCGACGGTTCAAACTGCTGCAGCGCAATGTCAATGTCCAGCTCGTCCATCTGGCTCTCCACCCACCGCAGGTTCTGCTGCTTGCCGTCCACCTCGATCAGCATGTCCTTGATGTCCGACAGCGTCTCCAGCAGGTCCGTCTTTTGCAGCAGGCCTGGGTCGCGCGACGCAAAGTAGTTGATCGTCTCCTTGGCCTTGTTGTTGGCCTCCATCTCCGACTGGATGCCGCGCCGCAGGTCCTCCACAACCTTGCGGATGTTGAGCAGCAGAGCAGACTTTTCAGGGTCGTCTGCCTTTTCCGTGCGGTAGATCACCGTCTCCTGTCCCACGCCGCGCACCATGACCGCATCAATCAGCTTCGACCGCCCCGAGCTGCCAGGGCCGCCGCCGCCATTGTTAAACGAAGGCGACGTCACAGACTCGCCCGACATGGCCATGTCCACAACCTCAATGTCAAGCAGCGGCCAGCACCGGTCGGCCACCAGCTTCAGCATCGGGCCGTTGCCGCCATTGGGACCGTCCACTTTCCGCTTCTTGCGCGACGCCACAAGCAGGTGGTCGTTCAGCAAAAAGATCTGCATGGCCCGCCGCGACTTGTACGTCGCATTGTCCAGCTCAATCCACTGGCCGGCATTCTGCACGACGTGGCGGCCGGCGGTCATGGGCAGGAACTTTTGCGAGCCCTCGACATTCTTGTACAGAGCCTGCATCTGCGAGTTCCAGAGCGCGGTGCGGTCGGCCACCGAGCTGCGCTTGTCGCGCTTGCTTAACCCAGTAGAAAAGCCGACAGAGCCCAGGCCCGTGGCATCGGCGCCGCTGTCCTTGCCGCTGGCACCGTTGCCAGCAGCATTGCCATTGTTCGACACGGACGTCGACGACGCCGAGCGCAGTGCCGTCGTGTTGACCTTGAGCTCCGCCATGAGATTCTGCAGCGTGCGCATCTCGTCCTTGAGCTTCTCGGCCTCCTTGCTGATCTTGATAAACTGTGTGCGGTTCTGGTAGAGGTTCGACTGCAAGTCGGCACCCGCCCGCGCCCGCAGATCCCGCAACGCCTCTTCGTACCGTGCAATTTCCTCTTCTGACGCATCGCTCAGCATGGACGCCACATACTGGTCTGGCGCCAGCTTTGGGTCACGCAGCGCCTTGATTTCCACCGGAATTGGCGCACTGCTCTGACCGCCTCCGCCTCCTCCGGGGCCTCCCCGCCCAGCCCCGCGCTCGTCACCACCCCGCGAAATGGGCATGTTGTTGGGCGCACCACCCGGTCGCCGCGAAGACTCATAGCGGTCGAATGATGGTATGGACGGGACTGGTGGCTGGAATTCGTTCTTTGGCAGGTCGTTGAAGCGGGATGAGTAGCGGCGTTTGATGAGGTCGGATGTCTGTGATGTTAGCATTTGCTACAGGAATAACTATAGGGAAAGTACACTTACTGCTCCGCTAGACTGTTGTGGCGGCATGCGGGCCTTGGGGATCGGCTGCATGTTGACGGGCGGTGGCCGCGAGCCATCCTGCCGTGTGAGAGGGATGCCGTTGTTGGGGTTGGGGAGCGGCGCCGAGATCTGCCTTGGCGCACTGATGACCGGCCGGTTCTTGCGCTTGGTCCCGCTCCGCAGCGAGATCTTGAGCCTGTCCTCGGACATGGCTGTGGTGCTTGGTGTTGAGCTCTGTCAATGTTGTCGTTGATGTCGATGTCGATGTCGATGTCGATGGCGTCGTCGTCGTCGAGAGCTGTCCCCTATCGAGCCTCCGTAGTCCAGCTACAGCAAGCTTGTGAAAAGGCTGGTGTAGTGTATCGGCAGAATTTTAAACAAAAGTGTTCCTTGGGTTGTAGAGGTATTAAAGTTTGCGTATAGTTATCAAAGGTGGTGATGACTGCGCATCATCAAGTTGAGGTTAGCTACGTCGCAGGAGCTCCCACCCTCCGGAGGTGGACCCGCAAGTCTACTGTTACGACCGAATAGTGTCACGTGCGGTTTCAAGCTTTGGGTCTCTTGGGCTGCTAGTAGACTGCTAGTGTACCGCGGCCGCTGCAGCATTGGCCAATCAGTGGGGGCGCAAGCTTCAAGTCCTCCGTAATACAGTGGGCAGACAGTGCCAGTGGTTCTTCGGGCGGGTGGTGGCGGGCGGGCATGAGCAGGCGTAGAGGGCGCTAGAGTGGGCAGTTTCCCAGAAGGACGAATAAAACTTAATACCGAAATAAATGTGGAAAAGAAAAAAAATAGCGAAATATCGACATTTCGAAAAATCGACGACCGACCAGCCGCGGGCACCAACAACCACACCACAGCCGTTACTTGCGTCACTTGCATCTACACTACATCTGCCTCTTGTGCTAGTCGTGCGCAGCATTGCAACCCGCCATACCACCGCATCCAGAGGCCCAGTCCTCGTTCGCCTTTTAGAGCGCATCTTCAACGTCATCATCACGACAGCCCGACCTCGGCCACAACAACAACAGCGACAGCGACATTGCCCAAGACTTACATCTATACACGCTCGCACGTTGGACTAGGAGACGCTCTTCTTGCCGGCGTTCCAGACACAGCAGACGACCCGACGTCCTCCGTGTCTTCATACTCGACCTTCCCCCCCCCCCCTCCATCCATCCCCCTCCCCACACATCACATCACCATGTCGCAGCAATCAACGCTTTTTGCGACGGCCTCAGTCGCTGCAGTAGCAACAGGCATTGTCGGTGGGTATTTTTATATTGTATTCCTTGATAAGCAGGCATACTAACAGTACAGCCTACGCTCTCTACTTTGACCACCGCAGACGCACGCAGCCCGAGTTCCGCCGCGAGCTCCGGAGAAACGAGCGGCGGCAGGCCCGTGCCGAGAAGGAGCTGGCCCAGCAGGAGACTGTCAAGCAGCGCGAGGTGGTCAAGATGGCCGTCGAGATGGCCAAGGCCGAGGGCTTCCCGTCGAGCGTCGAGGAGAAGGAGGGATACTTCCTGGAGCAGGTGTCCAAGGGCGAGGCCCTGGCAGCAGACCGTGAGTGTACCCCGTGCTGATTTTCTCTTGGGCTATCGATTATATCTGTCATAAAATACTAACTGAATAGCCACTAAAACCATCGAGGCGGCAATGCACTTCTACAAGGCCCTCAAGGTCTACCCGTCGCCCGGCGAGCTGATCCGCATCTACGACCAGACCGTGCCCAAGGTAAGCAGCAGCAGAGACAGGCAGTGACAACGAGGACACCACTAACACAAGCAGACGAGCCTGGACGTCCTGGCCGAGATGATTGCCTACGACACCGACCTCAAGCTGGGCGAGGCCGCCATGCCCAACCCTGCCGACTTCCTGCCCTCGGTCGGCCTCGACTAAACGCATATAGACGCCCATATTTCGGTGTTTAGATGTCAATATATCACAAATCAACTCACTCTACTACCTCTCGACCCATCGATTCTTAGTCTTCTCTACATTTTTTTCACTATAGTCTTCTTTTACATGTTTCATTCATATGATTCTCGGCACACCCACTCCTCTCTTTATACCGCCCCAAAAACGACATAAAAAATACCAAAAACAACAACAACTTCACAACAATACATACACATAAACGGAAGGGCATATGCTTCTTTGATCAACGAAACACAAGCTAGACATATGCCCGCCGCTCGCTGCATAGGACACGCCTATCTGGCGAGGAGACGATGGAACGATCTATCATGGCAGATGAGGTGGAAGAGAACGAGCAAAGAGCAAAGAGCACAGAGCGAGAACTGGCGGGACAGTTGGGGGTTCTTTTGGCACACAATAAAAGCGGCACGATCAAGGAGGGGCAGAGGGCAGAGGCTGAGGCAAAGAGCGGCACTACATCGTCATCAGAGCGCCGCATTGTCCTGCTTGTCCTCATCTCTCCTGGTCCTGGGGCTTGTATGATCATGTATACTTGGAAAAAAGCCTGTTTGCCGGTTGTTGGTCTTACTCTTGGGATGCATCGGCTTGGTAGGGTTTATTGAATTTACGTTTCACTTTAGATGTCGCAAAGATGCGTGATGATGTGTGTGATGATGTTTTCCTGTAAATGTAACTCAAGTGCGATTACTAAGCAGATTATACAATAGTTTTGCAAAGATCATTTGAAACTGATTCATGCTACCAAGCTTTTGTGACGCCAATCCCAATTCGAATACAGCAGCTACCTCTACCTCTCAATGGGCCGGCCCTTGCGGTCGACACGCGTGTCACGCGGGTCGAAGCCGCCGTTGCCCCAGGTCGCCCACTCGGCCGTCGCCGGGCCCATGTACTCCTCGGGCGTAAAGTCGCCGTCGGGGCCCTTCTCGCGCAGCAGCTGGAAGAACTTGTCGTAGTCAATCACCGTGTGCCACTTGCCGTCCTCCTTGCCGCGGAACCGCTCGCTTGCAATCAGCACACAGCAGCTGTGCGCGTGCTCGGCGGCCAGGCCGTAGCCCAGGCCGCGCTTGTTCAGCTCCGCATCCAGCGCCGTCACAAACTCGCACACCTCGTGGTAGAAGGGCACATTGGCCATGGTCAGGCCGACGCCGGCCGACGTCGACGTGCCGCAGAACGTGACACCCTTGATCTCGATAAAACAGGGCAGCGCCTTCTCCACCAGGTCGGCATAGCCGCGCACCTCGTCCTCGATGTTGAAGCCCTTGACGAGCGTGAGGCGGAACACGGTGCGCTGCTTGAAGCGCTTCTCGCGCAGAATCTCCAGGCAGCGCTGGAACCGCTCCCAGAAATCGCGGTGCAGCGGGCGGTCAATCTTGCGCAGCGTCTCGCGGTTGGACGCGTCAATAGACACGTAGAGCTGCGTCACATGGTGCAGCGCCGCCAGCTGGTCCGGGTGCTGGGCATTGCACACCAGGAACGAGGAGATGTTCTCGCCGTGCAGCATGCCCAGAAACTCGTTGATGTGCGGGTAGAAAATGGGCTCGCCGACAAGCGACAGCGCACAGTGACGGATGCGCATGGCCTCGGCAAACCGCTCGGCACGCACGCCGGGCACACCCCGCATCATCTTGATCTTTTGGTAGTGGCCGGCCTTGACGCCGTCAAAGATCAGATCCGGCGGGTCGACAACCCAGCGCCAGGTCGTGCCGACTGGGTTGGTACCGTGCCGCCAGCAGAACACGCACTTGTTGGAGCACGACAGCGACGGCGTCGTCTCCATGCACTGGTGCGAGTTGATGCCGTAAAAGGAATATTTGTAGCACGAGCCGCGGCCGCGCAGGGCCGACTTGGTCCAGCGGCAGATCTTGACGCCCGAGTGCGAGCCGACAACAGCGTATCCCTGCTTGGTCAGGGACTTGAACGTCGGCGAGTCCTTGGCCACCATCTCCTTGACCGTGGGGGCCGGCATCACGGCACCGTTGACCTTGCGCGGGCCACGACGCGCGACGGTTTTGGAAGCCGTCTTGGCCGTCTCGCCAAACGAGGTGAAATCAATAGCAATCGGGGCGCGGTTGGCAGGGCTGTCGGTGGCAACCTCTTCGTCAGCAACATCGTCCTTGCCGCTCTGCAGCAGACGACCCAGGTCCTCAACATCGTCGACAACGCCCGCCTTCTTGAGACGCTTCACATTGGCAGCCTTTGACGCAGCTGACGTGGCCTCAGTGTTGAACAGCACCTCGTCGTCCTCGTACTCGACACCTCCGTCCTCGCCCTCGTCGCCTTCGTCCTCGTCGGCACTGATATCCTCTTCGTCACTCTCGACAGCATCGCCCGAGCCCGCCACGCCCGTTCCCAGGCTGCCCGTGCGTGCCAGCATGCCCAGCACATCCACAACGCCCCCGGACCACTCGCTCAGACGCATCATGGCATCCGTCTTGGTGTTGCCGCAGCCCATCGGGTACGCACGCTTGCGGCCAGTCAGCTTGGCCATCCACTTGTCAATCTCCTTGGCCTGGAAGCAGAAACCCTCGTCCTCGGTCGGCCAGCCCTCGCGGTCGCCAAAGCCGAAGACGGAGTAGCCCAGCAGCGGCGCCAGCGGTGCCGTGTCGATGCGGAAATCATGGTGCGTCTCGCGCAGGTGCTCGAGGAAGGTATCGTTGATGCAGTCAATGTTGTAGCTGGGAATGAGGAAGAGGTAGAAGTAGGTAGACGGAGCGGTAGAGTCGGCGGCCTCGCCCTCCTTCTTGGGCGGCGTAATAAAGTACTCGTCGAGGTCGACGTCGGCGATGTCAAGCACCTCGGCATCAGCAAACACCTTGCCTGTCTTGTCCTCTGGCAGCTCGATGCCAGCCAGCGTCTTGTTCAGGCCCTCGGCATAGTCGCGCACAATCTTGGCTGTGGCGCCCGTGATGGATGAGTAAAAGACAATGGTCTGGATGCGCTCGGGAACAAAGGCCGGTGCGGCACTGGCGCTGTTCTTGGGCAGCTCGCCCTTGATTCTGCGCGGGCCAGCGGCGGCAGTGGCATTCTTCTTTGTCGCTGTTCCGTTTGCCGTTCCGTTTGCCGCAATTTTCTTTTGGGTCACCTCGACAGGGAGAGCTTCCTTTTCGACCGTCACAAGCGCTACCTTGACGTTGGCTGTCTTGTCGTCGCCGTCGTAGATCTTGGGGAAGACGAGCAGGCCGTCCTTGTCCTCGGGCTTCTCAGTCACCTGCAGGTAAATGCGCAGGGCAACAAGCACAGCAAATGTTGCCAGGAGAAAGGGGATGCGATACGCATGCCATGTATCGGTAGCAGCTGGCAGCAGTTAGTATGGTGTGCACAAGGTATGGAACGACAAGAGAAGATGCGCCGCAGATTGCGCGGGGAAGAGGACAGCGAATAAAAGGACGTACAGTCGATTATCTGCCGGAGAAGAGGGCTTAAAGCCCATGAAGTCGACGCCATTTTGATACCAGGTTTCGTGTGAAGCCCAACGTCAATGTGGTCGATCTCAATTCCAGTGTCGACGTGATGGTGATGGAGGAGGGGGTGTTGATGTTGTCGACTGGGGAAGGCTGACAACTTTTTTTTAGAAGCATTTTGATAGACGCAGTGAAAATAAAGTGGAGACATATGCATTTTGTTACACACACTCGACACATTCAGACATTTCCCCATTTTTAGTGCAAGTCGCATTTGAATCAGCCCCTCGCGATTCGCTATCCAGATAGGGAGTTAGTCATTCATGTGTACTAGGACATGGTGATTATATCACCAGGCGTGTCAGTCGTCAGTTTAGGAAGGAGCGTTTTCGCGGGTTGATGGAACGTGAATATTATATAATCAATAACTGAAAAATAACTGTGATGAGTCTGAGAGAATCAGATGTAATAAATAAATAAATAAATAAAGAAGAAAATCTAGGAAAAAAATTATGAAGAAATCAATCGTGGTATCTCGACTTTTAGCGCAAATTGCAGAATAAATCAGAAGAAGAAAACGCCTGCCCATGTGATGATCGTCGTTGCTGGCTGCGCAAAGACGGAATATAAACGCAATAAAACGCAAGAAATGAATATAACGCAATAAATGCTTGAAGCAGAGAGAAGGCAAAAAGTAGTGAAGAAGAGACAGCCATCAGACGGTGCGGTTGCCATCGGCAGTTGTGTCTTTGGGACGGAGGTCACGCAGACATGGCGCATAGAACATGTCGCCATGGATGACCATGATGCCCGTCTTGATGGCGACCAGGATCCACAGACAAAACACGGAAGCCGAGAACATCTATGCGGGTTAGTATTCGAACAATACCAACAGTGATTACCAAATCAGGACTGAAAGACTCACCATGGTGATGACACGGAAAAAGGCGCTGTTGAGCTCGGTGGCCAGCATGCCGGTGCAGCTGGTGAGCACGCCGAGAGGGAAGACGAAACCCCACCAGCCCATATTGAAGGGGAACGACTTGGTCGTCATGATGGAGATGAGGGCAAACGCAAGCCAGCCGAGAGCTGCACCCCAGAGGAAGAGTCCGGCAAGAATGCCGATCGTGTAGAGCACGGTGCCGCCGTAGACTGCTGCTGCATCAAGAGTCGACAGGCTGCCGGCCGTGTCGGTGATGACGACGCCGTTGAAAGCGCCCGTTGCAGGCAGCAGGTGGAAAGCCACCTTTCCGAGCTGCTGGATGGCAAAGCCACCCTGGCCCAGCGGACCGATGGGCAGGAACACGGACACAATGACTTCTCGCGGCGGCAGGTCGTGGATCTGCAGGCGCAAAAAGTAGACGGTCATAATGAAAAACGAAAAGACCATGCCCAGGCCCCAGAGGATGTAGGACGTGACAAGCGTCGTGACGGCGTGAGAGTGGCTGGGCAGGATATCAGCCAACAGGCCGCCTGATGCAGCGGCAACGACAACCGGCACGACGGGCAGCAGCAGGGCGGCGGTCATGTGCGACAGCTGGTTGCGGTGGTGGTGGACAATGACAAAGGGGATGATGAGGCTGCAGGCGCACGCCACGAGCACGTCGGCCCACCAAAAGGCCCAGGTCAGGTAGATGGCGCCGTGGCCCCAGCGCGCACACTCAAAGACCATCATCTTGACAATGGTGGCAAAGCCCATAGGGATGCAACCGAGGAAGAGGGACTGCGAAGGGTGCTTGATCATGACGCCCCAGATCTCGGGGTAGACAATGTAGCGCGTCAGGGTGATGGCGGAGAAGGCGAGAAACAGCAGCACGTTCAGGCAGAACACGACAATGGCGACGTAGCGCACCCACTCGGCGTTGTAGGGCATGTTGTGCAGCAGGATCGCAACAATGCCCGTGCCCATACACACGGAGAACCACGAGGGCGTGAAGTTGCGCACAACCCGACGCCAGCCGTGGTTGTCTCTGCTGTCAACGTTGTCGCCAGTACTCGGAGCCATGGTACCGCACGGCAGCATTACAGGGCGCTTCTTGGAGCCGCTGCAGGCCGCGGCAGCACTGGCAGCACTGGCAGCACACGGGGTGGATGCTGAGGGAGACGGTCCTTCTGCCGCCGCCGCCGCCGCTGCCGCTGCTGCTCGTGGGCACTGTGGGACGGTGTCCAGGCCTTTTTCGAGATCCCGTTCGGCCGTGGATGCCGAGTTGGCCGCAGCCACGTCGTTTGCGCCGTGTTCGTCATCCACGGCGTCGGCAATGGCCGTGTCGACAGAGCCGGAAGAAGGCCGCATCTCGCTTGCAGAGGGGACTTGCTCGGCGCTGGTATTTGCCTGGCGCAGGGTGGTGAAGAAGAAGCTGCTGCTCTCGGCTGGTGACGCCATGGGATCCGCTGGATCGGCCGGGTCGATGGGATTGGGTGTCAAGCTCATACTGGACACGGTCGAGATTTTACTCTTCGTAGTATCGGGATATATTTGGATAATTATTTGAACGAGTAGATGATGAAATCAGTTGCCGGACAGTGCTGGCGAGGAAGGAGCGACTTATTAAGCGTAGACCGGAGATGCAAAGTTGACGGCGAGTGAGAGACAAGAGACAAAAAAACGACAAAAAGACACAAAAGACAAAAGATGTTAGTCGCGGCGGCGATCCCCACGTATAAGTAGCCCGGCTATTGAAGAATGACGAGAGAAGAATAAACGGGAAATAAAGAGCAAACGGAAAAAGCCCAAGCAGAGAAAAGCCGCAGACAAGAGCATTGCTGTCCCCGCGTGCCAGCCAAGGACAGCCGGCGATCTCCTATACACCCTCCCAGCCAGCCAGACGGGATCTTGAACTTGGCAATTGCGACACCCAGTGCTATGCTATTCCTAGTCGCGTAGGGCCACCCGCTTCCGCGAACTAACACGAGAAGCGATAGGAGGGAAAGGCTTGCAGCTGATAATGCAGCGTGGCCAAGGTCCTGCACCAATGGCGGTGAAATCTCCTCCGTAGCACTAGCACTTATGCTACTTTGAGAAAAGAGTCACTCGAATTTGGAATGGCAAATGACCGGAAAACGATGCATAGAATCTGAGAAAATAGTCTGCGCTCGCCTCTTCGGTCTTGGCGCCCAAGCTCGCAGTTTACGTAGTAGAGATACCAGACCCACTTAAATCCGCTTACGTCTTGTTCCCATCAGTCGGGACGCTATTGTGACTTTGCCATGTTGTTGCCGCCGGCTATCGGTGCCGTTGCCTTACTCGCGCCTGTGCCACTAAATGTGGGTCGCTAAGGAGAAATGTCGGCTTTGAGACGATACCATGTACATTGCACTCTAATCCGCCGTGATGTTCACCAGGTATCAACACCGACAAAATTCCATAGCACGGCCAGCACCATGCTTTGATATCGAGCAATACGAGACGGATATTTATTCAAGATCAGCTACTCAGTAAGCGCATGCATCTCGGCCTCCCAAGAGACGGGAGATGGACGCGACGCGCGGGAGAGAGCGCAACTAGAAGCGAATAAGCGATGCGAATCAAAGGATCCGATCTTATCTGGTCGACAGCTGGATCTGAGCTGCAAGAAAAACTAGTGTATAAACACGGAATAAGGCACATGAGAATGGCGGCTTGATATCATCGTTGATACTGTCCGCAACGGCTGATGCAAACGCCGTGCCGTTGTAGTTTACGCACCTTAATATGCACTGTGCGCGCTATATTACCTAATACAAACTTACCCAAGGTGAACAGATTCCCGCCAGCGCTATTCCCCAAGGACAAAGAGAAAAAACTGCACTCAAGCCACCGACCGCCCTTGGAATCTACCGACATGACATACGTAGAGGTTATTTTCGTAAAATGCCAGTTCTCGCCCCCTGAAATACCCGATGCATTTACCTTGTCCGGCGGGTTGAGTCGTCGTCTAGCTGTTGATCCCAGGGCCTACAAAGTATATTGAAGGACAGCCCCTGCCATTGGATTTAATAGGCGCCTGTCACCTTCTGCTACTCTTATCTCCCCTCCCTCTCTGCGACAACAACCACCTTTAGTAGAGGTAAACACTTTGAAAACAGCGAAACCCCTCTCAACACCATTAGCTACACCGTCCACGGACTGCACCGGGGAATACCTCTGCATTGCATTTGCCGACTCACAGCACATTCTGATACGACACGGACACGGGCCACGGCGACTGCATCCTGCATTGCCACTGCACAGGACATCTGCTGGCTGTCCTATTACGGCGCCCGGCGGCAGTCGGTGGACCCATAATTCCCGAAATCGGACCTAATCACGCTTTTGCTGCGTCAGTACTTGCGGTTGATTGAAGTGATTCTGGTTGGATCTAATCGAAAGGTCAACCTGTGTCTGTCGATCCGGACGATAAGAGATCTCCTTCTTTGCAAGATCAATGCCAGCAAAATCTGGCCTGGAAAAGCCCGTCTGAAGAAGACCACTGAAGACCACTGAAGACCACTGAAGACCACTGAAGACCACTGAAGACCACTGAAGACCACTGAAGACCACTGAAGACCACTGAAGACCACTGAAGACCACTGGAGACCACTGAAGACCAGCTAGACGACCGCTGCAGTACGACGGAACAGCCACTAAAAGACCGACTAAAACAACGGCCAATACCGTCCATCCAACAGGCCACACACCTTTGGCCACTGACGCTACGGCACGGCACAGCAGACAAAGAGTCCCAAGACCCTGCGCCGACAGGGCATTTCCTTTGAGAAGCGACCAAAAAAGGCAGGCGACAGCCAAGTCGAGTCTCAGACTGACAAAAGATTTCTCACCAGAACGAGAAAGGACGACGCACCACGACACCGCCTCTTTCCATTTCCGATTGCAAGATTGCAAGCAGATTGCAAGCAAGATTGCAAGTCTCCTCAGACCCTCTCGCCTGCAGCCTGGCGCCGCTCTTTCTCTTTGCGCTTGCCCGTCCTGCCGTGCGCCGTTCTGACTCGAGCGAACCCGGACGCCGACCCGACAACCACTAGCCCTTGCCGCTTGTTCTTGTTCTCGTGTTCCCCCCCCCCCCCCCCTCTCCTCCCTCCCCGTATGCAACCTTATCAACCATCAACCATCAACCATCAACCATCAACCATCTACCACGACTGCAAAGTGCAAACCCCTCGTCCAACCACGACCGCCGACATCCCTGTATTCCCTGTTCCCTAGAAGCCCCCTCTTCCGACGTCGACTTTTCCACCGCTGCCTCTTTGATTGTCGTCCCTATAACCCGCCGATTCCGCTCTTATCTCTCTTCTATTCTCTCTTTTCCTTTCCCTAAAAGCCCGACTTATTCTCCTCCCCCCCCGCCTCGCCTCTTCTTGTCGACGTGTCCTTATCTTTCTGCCCAAGTTCATAAAAGATTCGTTTTGTCGACACCCTTGTTTGATCTGTCGTCGTATTGCTTCGATATTGTTGTCTATTGTTCCGTCTTGTTGTCGAGCATCTTTGAAATAGTTGTCGTCTCTTAAACATCGTCTTTATCTCCCATCACTCAAGCACATCCAGTATGGCGGTCAGTGTTATGCAGCCGATGCCTTCAATGGCCGACACCTCCATGCCCGAGGCCTCCTTCCCGAGGCCTTGCGCCTCGTGTGGCCAGTATTCGCATCGTTCCGTCTGCGTGCCCGGCGTGTCCCCTCGGTTTGAGGCTCTCGTCCAGTCGCTTAAGCAGGCACTAGGCCCTTCGTCGGGTCTGACTTCCGACGACGTCGACGTGAACCACCTCACGCGGCTCATGGCCGACTATGACGCCAACGACGAGGGATGGATGCCGTACAACTTTGGCGACGCCTCGCGGGGGTACACCCGCAACCTGGTGGATGAAGGAAACGGCAAGAGTAATCTGGTATGTCTCTCAACACTTGTTGATGGTGTCTTGTGTCTTGTACCACGAACAGTTGCTAACGTCGACAGCTTCTCCTGGTGTGGTCACCCGGCAAGGGCAGCCCGATCCACGATCATGGCAACGCGCACTGCCTCATGAA
Source organism: Ophiostoma australiae (assembly GCA_022392945.1). Classification (NCBI taxonomy): domain Eukaryota; kingdom Fungi; phylum Ascomycota; class Sordariomycetes; order Ophiostomatales; family Ophiostomataceae; genus Ophiostoma; species Ophiostoma australiae. Next base: position 286,206 of record JAKRGJ010000018.1, on the reverse strand, counting down.
GATTCTTCGCGGCGAGCTGACAGAGACGCGCTACGCGTTCCCCGAGTCGACCGACGAGGCCATGTCGATCACATCCGAGAAGACGTACAGCGAGAACGCCGTTGCGTACATGGCCGACGAGCTGGGCGTGCACAAGATCTGGAACAAGGGCAGCGACTTTGCTGTGTCTCTCCACCTGTACACGCCGCCCAACGTGGCCAAGGGCGGCTGCAATGTCTTCAACGAGAAGACGGGCAAGTGTGCGCACGTCAGCAAGTGCGGGTACTACACCGCGTATGGCAAGCTGCTCAAGGATGCGTGAGCGTGGGCCCACGCCCAGGCCTGATATGATGATAATGAAATTGCGGGATGACTGAGAGATGGTGTACTGGCCTTTTCTTTCTTTCTTCCATGTTGCTGTTTTCTGTTTTGCCTCTGCCTGATATATATCGAGATAGCATATTCAACACTTGTTATGATGCTTTACTCGTATCTTGTGGTATCAAGTCGTCGTGATGTCCATGTGATGTCGATGTGGTATTGACGGGCGACGGCCGGCCAACTGTTCGAGGAGTATACATGTTGGGCACATGTGTTGCCGTCACTCTGCTGGTGTGACTGGCAGGGTTGAAGAGGACGGATGGTGCTTGGATCGGGTGGTGACCGCGAAACGGCGTGAGCAAGGCACGGCTGCCACCAAAATGAAGAGGTGAGGTTGGATAGAGCGGGAGCTCCCCAAATTAGAGAAGTGTGAGAAACAGAAAGTAGAAAAGAGAACAGAAATGGGAAACATATAGAAATGGCATCAGAAAATGGCGAGCGAGGGGAGCAGACGGGCTTCGGTGATCCCAGCTGGTGCTGTGATTGGATCGTGACAATTGCGTGCTTTGTCTAGGTCCACACCCCTAGAGGCGTGAGCTCCGATTGCCGTGTCATGTGACCCAGTTGCTGAAGGTGTTGCTATTTTGGTCACTAACACGATTCTGGGATGTAATTATTACTAACTTATTAATTGATTTAATTTTTAATTTAATTCTCATGTTCATTTTCATTTCATTTTCATCTTCTTATTCTCGACTAGCTCACATTCCCTGGCTCCTTATTCTCAAATTAATTGTTGCATGTTACATCAATTAACAGCCTGCAGAACCTGTCCCTTGTTGGGCGGCCCGGTAAAGTTGCCGGCAGCACACGCCGCCTGGACGACCGTACACTTTTGTGCGTCCCAGATGGCACAGCCAGCATGCCCTGACGGCGGCGCCGAGTCGTAGCACGCCTTTTCTTGCTGCCAGCAGTTCTCCGACGCGTCCCAGCAGCCCGCCTCGGTCGAGTAGCTCGGCACTTCCACGCCGCACCAGTTGGCGTTCTTGACCAGGCACGTCAACGGCACCAGCTCGACGCCGGCCAACAGCAGCTCGTTTGTACGAGACGCGCTGGCCATGGCCTGCTTCTTGATGTTGGATGCAGCAGGTGTAAATACGGGCGGGCCCGGCATGGGGTATGGCCAGACTGGCTCGTAAATGTCAAACGACACAGACGGGTCGCCCGCCTTGACATAGCCCGGGATGGCCGCCTTGTACTCTGACGGGATTTCCAGCAGGCTTCTCTGGTTTGAGGCACCTGAGGCACTTGAGGAACTTGAGGCAGACCCTGCGGCGGACGGCTCCAGGTATATCTGGGCACACCCGACATAGAACTGCGGGTCGCCAATCTGGGCGCGGTGCAGTGCCAGCAGCTCCGGCCGGACCAGGTACGCCGATCCTGCAGGCAGCCCGACCGGCAGTGTGACAGTCAGCAGCCCGTTGTTGGCCGTGAGCTTGTCTGTGCACCACTGGCCCGTGGTGTTGTCGTAGCCCTCCTCGAAGATCTTGAACCAGCCCTCGGACGGCGAGCTCTCTGTGGACGTGATCTGTGCGTCCTGCGAGCCAGGAGTCAGCGGCAGCTGTTTCATGTAGACAGCGCAGGGCCCTTTGTGCGAGGAGTCGATGCCGCGGCTAGCCTGGCTGTTGTCAGGAGCCTCGCGGAACTCAAAGGTGAGCGCGGCCCCCGTCTTTGCGCTGGCAGGCACGGCACAGGTGAACTTGACGGCATCGAGGCCGTCTCTGCCGCAGACCATGTCGGAGCTGGCGAGGTCCTCGACGGGAAACGTAGCCGTGGGAGGGTCCAGGAACATGCGGACACATGTGCCGTCGCCCTGATCGATGCCGTTGACAAAGAGCGTGGTAAAGGTGGTGTGGGCGTGGACTGCAGTGAGGCCCAATGCGAGGAACGGCAGAAGGACTGTCGTGGGCGTCATTTCGGTGATGGGGGGTGTTGTCTTGGTGCAAGAAGCCGAGTCAAAGGTGGCTGATCGTTTGTTGTCTGTCAAAGCAGGCGATATCAAAACGAGACAAGTATGGAAGAAAAGTAAATATATGCAGGGAGCGTTGATAGGCGGAGCGCGTTTGTAAGCCGTGCAAGTCTGGATGGTCTGTGCCGACAAGGCGAAATTATGGTGTGTCTCGCTGTGGTGTTGACTGTGAATTTGAAAACAGAAGTGAGCATGACAGAAGCTGTGGTTTATATAATATAAACATGCAAATGTAAGGGTCTAACGAGTGAACAAGACTGTAAAAGCCTATAGGAACGTGGACAAGAGCAGCCTGGGGTGCAGAGCATTGAGGCTGAACAGCATCAAAGATCAGAGATCAAAGAGGAGCAAGACATTCATTAATGGACATACACTGATGGCAGATATAGGCTCTTTATAACATGACAGAGTGTACTGGCAATTTCACAACGTGATCACATTATGGAGAGCCTGCAGGAGGCCAAGCAAGGCACGCATCTCGACCAACGGATACAGCAGTCAGCACAGCCGTCGTTCTACCTCTGCGAGTCGGTGCAGTATAGGCTGCTATGCCTGACCCTAGACCCCTGAGGCCATGTGTCTACGCGAATGCTTATTCTACTTGATATCCTGGCTTGTGCGAATGCTTGAATGCGCGTTTGCTAGATCCTGCATGCCGGGTGCTTTGTCTGCAGAAGTCTCTGGCTGGCGGCAAGGGGCGCTACATAAAACCTGCTGTGCATATAGGAGACCTCAGGGCCGGAATGCTTGCAGCCAGAGCCTAATAAGTCCAACAAACCCAGCAGCTCCTTCTTGAAACACTGGCTGTCAACACATCGTGTACATGCTGCAGATGCTGCTTACTGTCAACCCTGCTCCTAAGACAACACAGGGCCTAGGACTACTCGGGACAACAGAAGCAGCAAGGACTCAGTCATGCCGTGAAGTTTCCGAGCGTGCGTTCCTATGCTCGACTATCTAGCCGAAAAGTCTCATTCTGTGGTGTCTCCGTGGTCTCGTATCTCTTGATCTCGTGATCTCGTGATCTCTTGATCTCTTGATCTCTTGATCTCTTGATGCCACCTCTACGGGCAATGACAACTCGTAACAAAGATGTATCACAGCACTTGCCGCAAAGCATGCCAACATGATATCAGCTCAGTCAACCACAGTTGTAAGCCTTTACCAAATATACCGCCAGCGGCACACCATCGGCAGACGGCGACGCCTAATCTATTTGAAACTCTTGGAGAGGGCGATTGGTTGGCTGTCGAAGAAGCTGTGTAAGACTGTTTTCTCTTGTTAGCAGTTGCACGGTTTGGGGATGTATGTGCATGTGTAATTATCGGCCCGTCCTCGACACGCAGTAGGAGATCGATATTATGATATAAAGACGAAGATGGTGTCGGTGTTGATTACATAATATCACCAAAATTGCTCGGCAGTCATCCAACTTCAACTCCAACCTCTACAGCCTGTATTCATGAGCGGAGATTTCTTTTTTTTTATTCTTTCGCTGGTGTAAATGTACACAAAGCAGGCCATGCCAATAAGTGCCATGATGGCATGCCCGCGGCCGTCTTCGGTTGCCACTCCTATCGTACATTGACATTGTCAGTCTTATCTTTCATGTCGCGTCCCTCTTCATCTCTTCATTTTTATCTCTTTCTCTCTGCTTTTGGCTTTTGGCTTTGGCTTTTGACTCTTTGACTTTTTTCTATTCAAAATGACAACAGATATAAAATTAACGGGCGTAAATTCGTGTGTTCATATCCCCTGCTCTGACCCGTGGCCGAGTAGAACAGAGGACTGAATGCGTGCTTTTGTCTTTCTTTTGCTTTTGTGTGTTTGCTTGGGCAGAAGTCGGTGTCGGCCGGTGTCGGTCGTTGCCGGCCAATGCCAATGCTCGACTTGCCGCTTGCCGCTGTCTTGTCGTCGCCGGCAGACCCTGCCTCTCAAGCAAACATTTTTTTTTATTAATGTTGAGTCAACATTTACTCGTTGATCTTGGCAAGGATCCTATACTGTCAGCAACTCTATTCATCTCATCTTTCATCCCTTCATCCTTTACTCTACTTTCGCTTCCCCTTTCTCTTCTCTTTCTCTTCTCTTTCTCTCTCAACCCCAAAACTTACTCGCTGTCGCGGAAGAGGGTGTACTCCTCCTCGCCGACCTTGATGGGGCTGCCGCCGTACTGGGGAATCAGCACCTTGTCGCCGGCAGTGACACCCATGGGGGTGCGCTTTCCGTCCTTGTCCAGAGCACCGGGACCAACAGCCAGAACCTTGGCCTCGTTGAGGTCCTTGACGGCCGACTCGGGCAGGAAGATGCCGCTGGCAGTCTTGGTCTCGGCCTTGACGCGCTGGACAATGACGCGGTCCAGCAGGGGGACGAGGTTCTTGATCGAACGGAGGGCGCTCTAGTTGGTTAGTCGTCTGCGAAATCGGGAGAGGAGGAAGAGCCGAGGTGTATGCAACTCAGCCCAGCCGGCTTGTCGATTCACCGAGAGACGGGGGACGGCAGCTTCGGCGCGGCGGAAAAGGCAGCGGGCAAGGAGGGGGTGGTGTCGATGGGCGCCATTGCAAACTCACCATTTTGACGGATGTGTGGAGGTGGTGGGAGGTGTGGTAGTGAGAAAGGGAGTCGTAGTCGTGACAGAGGTGGCTGTTGTCAATTGGGAGGAATTTTGTCTCGTGAATCCTTCAGTTTTAGCGGGCAGTGGCACGAGAATGAGCCGAAGAAAATAAAACAATTAACAATTTAAAACTGCAAACAGTTTAATTCCAAAATACAGCATCGAAGAGCTTCCAAGAGCATCTAGAAACTACATGGAAACTACAGGCTAGCCGACCGCCGGCGAATTACAGCAGGCTCTCACAGCGAATAAGACAAGAGGGAAACCGCCCATGGCGCCCGGCAACACAGATTTTCCGGTACCGTTACGGGGGTCGTTTAGTGGTAAAGAGCGGCAATGGTGCTAGCCAGGACCCATTGAAATCGCATCACCAGTTTCCACACTGGATCCATACTATGTACAGTCTGGGGAAGGCCAGGCCAAAGGCCAGTCTCGGCTGTATATGAAGATCGGGAAATTCACTTCTAAAACGGCTTTGCAAAAAATGCTGTATGTATTTATGATAGCCCAAACTATGTAGATGTCAAGGATCGGTCCATGGTAATCAAAAGATGCAGAGTAATGGAAGAGAAGGTGAAAAGGAAAAGAAAAAGAAAAAGAAACAAACAAACAACTACACGAAACTAAAATGATATAGCCCAAACAACCTGGCAACCTGATCCAAAAAGCAGTCGAATTTAGTGAATAAAAAGGGAAAAAAGAAAACCAAACAGAAAAAGAAACAAAACGTGTGAAGGCCTTAAGCCATCTCTACTTGGGCGGCGGTGGTGCCGGCTGCTCCAGAATGTGCGTGTGCGAGCTTGCCCGAGTCACCCGGCCGGGCTCGACCTGCCGGCAGATCACCGTGTTCGCAATCCACTGGTCCTTGAGAATGTCTGCCATCTTGATCCGCTCCTTGGGATCAATCGCAAGCATCTCGCCAATGACGTGTCTGCTCTCGCGCGGAAGCAGCCGCAGAATGCGCCACGGGCCCTTGATCACCTCGCGCTTCTCTGCCGGCTTCTCGTCCGCCTTGTCCGTTTTTTCAGACTTCTCCACAGGCTTCTCGCCGGTGGGCCGATCGGGGTCTTGCTCGACCTCATCCGCCTTCTTAGCAGGTACATCTTCGGCCTTGATCTTTGGCTCCTCCTTGTCCTCGTCCTTCAGCTCTTTTGCCTCCTCATTCGGCTCCTTGACCGCCGGATCCACCAGCGTCATCTCAGACTTGCTGTCAGAATTGTCGTTGTGGTCGTGGTGGGGCTTGCTCGAGCCAGAGGCCTTGCCGCCGGCCAAAGCCAGCTTCTTGGGGTCGTGTCCGGGTGTCGGCTCAGATGCAAATAGCTTGTATGAGTTGTCCGACATCCGGGGTACCTTCCACGGAAATCTCCGCAGCGTCATACAGCAGAATATAATCGCCAGCGACCAGATGTCCACCGCTGTAGGGTCGTACTGCCGCTCGTCGTACACCTCGGGTGCCAAGTACGGGTCGGATCCCACAATACCCGTCGCCGGGACAATGCCGGTCTCAAATGGGTACTTGAACACGTGTGCGCTGCCAAAGTCAATGATCTTCATGATTCCGTGCTCGCTGACAACAACATTGTCCAGCTTCAGATCACGGTGCGCCAGGCCCATGCTGTGTAGATATGTCACGCCGCTGAGGATCTGCAAGAAACAGCACGCAACCTCTGACCGCGTCATCTTGCCCGTCATGACAATCGCAAATAGGTCGTACGGCGCGTACTCCATCACCTCGTACCACTTTGTCTTTTCGCGGATAATATCCAGCGTCTCGATAATGTTGCCGTGGTGCAGAGACGAGCCAATACAGTACTCTGCAGTCAGCTTCTTGACGTAGTCCTTTTCGCTCTCGTACGTGTGGCGAGGACGGAACTCCTTGACTGCAAATACCGTATTGTCCTCGCTCCGCTTCATCAGCCGCACCGATCCGCCCGCGCCAGATCCCAGAACCTTGCCCAGCTTGCCATATTTGGTAGTCAGGCTGTGCTCGTCGCTGAACGGAATGTGTGTCGACGATTTGTTGGCAGCGCTGTTCTTGGCCGACCGGATAGACACAGCGGGAGAGACCGCGCGCTTGATTTTGTGGTGGTGTGAAGGGCCGAGCTTGAAGAACCGCTTCAGGTCGGACATGGAGCCCTGCCGGCTGTGTGTGTTGCTATCGCTGGTCGCCAGCTCTTCTTTCCGGTGATTGCCAAACAGTCCAGAGTGGCGCTTCTCGTCCTTGGCCTTGGGCAGCGATATAGTAGACGCCGACGGCGAGCTGTCCTTTCGCTTGTACACTCTAGGAAACACGAAGCGCGGCTCGACGACTTTGCTCTGGGGCGGGCGCTTGTTGGCCGCATACGGGTCGTGTGGCTCGCCTGCAGGTGTGAATGGGCGCGTGTAGAACTGCGACGCCGAGTTGTTGCGCGAGGGGCTGACTTCGCGGGATACGGGAAGAGACTTGCCGCCACCGCCGCTGGAGCCGCTGCCCGTCGGACCAAGGGTGAACATGCCCTTGCGGTGGTTACTAAGCAATGCGTTGTCCTGTCCACTTGAAGACGACACAGGCCGGCGTCCCACCTCTTCAGACGACGAAGGCCTTGCGATAGAGACCTTGCCTCTCGAGACGGGCGGCGATGCATCCTTTGACGACGATTCCTGAGGGGTGATAATACCGGGACGCTGGCCGTGGGTTGTTGCGGTGTTGTCTGCCGAGATGTGGGGCGATACTCTCTTGTCGGTTTCAAGGTAAGAATGGCCGGAAGGCGTCAGGGGAGGCGAGTTGATGCCGTGGACTCGTGCGCCGAGCATCGGAGAGCCACTCGATGCGGGCGTTTGCTGGCCGCTAGCATGGCGAGATTCGTCGTCGTGAGAGGCAGTCTGAATGTTAGCTGGCGAAACAAGATACTTGCCAAAAAGAAGAAAGGAGTTTTTTAAAAAAAAGAAGAAAACCCCGAAAACTTACCCTAGATGCTGGCAATGACACGGGCTCAAAGGCAAAGTTGGCTACTCTAAGACCCTGTAAACGGGCGTCGCCAAGAGAAGATGTGAGCGCAGAGATTTCTTCTGGTGTCACTCCCTGGACAATGCTGGAGGTGGCGCCGGGTTTTCTGCGGCCAGTGGCCGGGGGAGACTGGTCGGTGTTTTCGACTTGGTGCTGGAAGCGAAGCGATGAGCCGGGCCGGTGTTCGCTCGGGGCGCCGGGGGCACCGGAGAGGCCGGAAGAGCCGGGGCGAGCTTGTGCGTGCTCCTGGGACCGTTCTTGGCCTGCCATGGTGTCTGTTAGCAATGCTGCAGGCTGGATGCAGGCGACTGGGGTGCAGGTTTTCAGGTTTTCGGGTTTCGGTTTTCGGTGCTCCTGTGGTTGCGCAGTGCGGGCAGCTGTCGCTGTTGTAGGCAGCACAAACACACAAAGCACAAAGGGAGAGAGAGCAAAGCCGAACTAGCCTGCTGAGTGCGCGTTTGTTCGTGACTCGGCGGGGTACCACCTCCAATCGCAGACTATGAAATTGCAGTAATCAAAGGTAATCAGCGGCTTACCTTCGGGCAGGGGATCCGCCGTGCCAGGCATGGTCCGTATGGGTATGTAGTGATAATTATATAGATTAAGTGTGTCGGCGGAGATATGTAGAGAATTGGATCCTGGGATGGTACTGTTCGGGTTGCTTGGATGGCTGGATTGCTTCTAAGGCGATTGATGATGGGAGTTGCAAGGGGATGGGTCGCGTGCAAAGGCCAATACAGTGCGTCCAAAAAGACTATGCCAGCAGGGTGACGAGACGGCAGAACGGTGAAATGTAGAAATAGGCTGGGCGTTACTGGGCATTACTGGGCGTCACTGGGCGGGCGTGCAATGGGCTTGCTCTGCAGTGATCGGTCGAAGCTCGATGTCGTCTTTGAAGTTCGGCTTGTCGAATTGGGAAAATCGGAAAAAGAGGGAGCGCGATTAGAAATAGGCGTGGGCGGGAATAAAGAATGCTCTGTAGAGAGTATTAGTGAGCAGCAAGAGAACGAGAGTGCGCAGGGCGGGCGCGGGGAAGGGCGCTGGCAATGGCTGGTAGAGGTAGAGATGTTGTGACAACAAACGAGTGAGTTGACGATGTCAAGGCAGGATGCTGGCTGTTGGATGAAAGAGGCAAGAAGTTAAAAAATAAAGGCAATTTCAATCAGTTACTAAGATTACTATCCCTTTCTACAGAAGAACTTTCACCGTGCTGGGTGAGTGTTGGCTAGGCCTGGCCTGGTCCAGCACGGGTCCGAATGCCGCCACCCACAAGGCAAGAGCGAACGGGCGAGGAGCCGAGAAAGGACAGGGACAAAGCAAGAAAAGGGTAGGAGCCGAATGACTAACGGTATTCTAACACGAAAGGACGATCGGTGCTCCTGCTAGATACGGCAAAGCCTCTATAATAACATTTCGATTTCCCATATTTGAAAATGGATGTGCCTTGAAACCAATTCCAACTCAATTGGCAGTCACACAGCATGCAATTTGAATTAATACAGCGAGTGGCCAGATGCAAACAGCTGCAGTGGATGTGAGAGAGTTCTGGCGGGGCAGCGACCCACGGCTCCACGACAAGATACAGTACAAAGCGGAGAGGGCAGCCTGGCTGGCCACAGAAGTAGCTTTCTCGTGACGTTCCTTCCCGCCCGACAGCGGGGCAGCGAGAGAAGAAAGAGAGAGAGGAAGGAAGGACGAAAGAAGAAGGAATAAAGGACCCAAGTAGACTAGAACAAAGGAAAGAGCGATGGCCATTGGCTTGGACAACACTCCAGTCAGCAGCACATGCTAGCCTCGGGGAGTTTTACGGGCTACTGTAATTTTCAGGATTTAGTCTTGCAGTCTTTCTCAATTGATTGCTGACTTACGATTTGAGATACAGCTATGTGCATACACAGTATGTTGCCTTTTGATAACATGGAGGCAGGAGCCAGTATGGCCGGTGGTGTGAGAAAGCGAAGTCGGTGGCAGGCACAACCGAGGAAGAGCGTCGCACCTTCCTTCTACTCCATTAGCCCGCTCACGGAGCACAATACAACCCCGAAACCCAAGCTGTCAAACAAGCAGGCGCGACCGGACCAATATACGAAAACACACCAAAAGCATGGAAAATACGGAGAAAACAAGAAGGCGCTGATGTCAGAACAGAGAAAGCAGGCAGGTACGACACAGCACCACACATTGTACGTTACCCGATTTTCTGGTTATCCACATGCTGTTCCAGTTAAAGTCACCAAACTCGATAGACTGGTAAAAGTCTCCAAGTCAAGTGCCTAAATTAGAAACGTTGGTAACTGGGTGAATTAGCTTGATTATTAGTGGTCGCTGGGGAGCTCTTCTGTATCTTGCATGGTACTTGCCAGTGTAATAACACCTGCTGTTGACATCATTCGGCTACGTATCTATCTGATACGGATCTCGCAGTGATTTGTTGCGTACACTTGCTCGACTCGATAAAGATTGATATTTCTCTACAGTTGCAAAGTTGCAATGGGGTTTGCCTTGCGTGGCCGGCATTCTTTATTGATACGGCGACAATGGTATCGACTTGGTCCCGGACTGCCGGCCACGTCGTCGCCATGCCGGCCCGGTCCGGACGCCCGCCCCCGGAGACAGGCCGGCATGCCGTCTATGACCGGTCTTCAAGGCCGGGCCCTGCACTTGGCACCACCGTTTCTGCTAGATGACTACATTCCACGATATCAGATGCTGACCGAGGTTGAGGCTGCCAAGAAGCGGTCGCGGGCTTATGCGCACCTCAGCAACTGCAATCTCTGTCCACGACTGTGCGGCGTGAACCGATTCGAGACGACGGGCATGTGCCTCGTCGGCGACACGGCCAAAGTCAATGTAATTGCGCCGCACTTTGGTGAGGGTATCTATGACCTCTGTACAATTTGTGTGGGGTGTTTGTGGTGAATGGGACGGGTCTAGCTAATGACCAGAACCTTGCATCCAGGGACACAACGGCAGCGGCTCTGTATTCTTCAGGTATGCCGGCGCCATGCTGATATGATCACGATGCGGAAGCTGGGAGACGTACTGACCCTGTTTAAAACCCCCAGCATGTGCAATCTTCGCTGCTCGTTTTGCCAGAACCACGACATCAGCCACCAACGCAACGGCATGGACCTCGCACCCGAGGAGCTGGCCGAGTGGTTCATGAAGCTGCAGCAGGTTGGCAACGCCCACAACATCAATTTGGTGACCCCCGAACATGTGGTGCCCCAGGTAGCGCTGGCGATTCTGCACGCGCGCGATTTTGGATTGAGGCTGCCGATTATCTACAACACGTCTGCGTTTGACTCGCTGGCATCACTGGAGCTGCTGGACGGCCTCGTGGATATATACCTGCCCGACTTTAAAGTGTGGGAGCCGGCCACGTCCAGAAGACTGCTGAAAGCCGACGACTATGCAGCCACAGCGCGCGAGAGTATCAAAGCAATGCACGCGCAGGTGGGCGATCTCTGCTTCACAGGCGACGGCTTAGCCAAGAGCGGCGTGCTGGTGCGGCACCTGGTGATGCCGGGCCTGGAAGAAGAGGGTGCCACGATCATGCGGTGGCTTGCCGAGGAGGTGTCGCGAGACATGTTTATCAACATTATGGAGCAGTACCACCCAGACGCACACGTGGGCAAGCCCAGAATGAAAAGAAGAGAAATAAGAGAAAAAAGTGAAGAGAGGGGAGAAAGGGAAACAAGTGAAAGAGAATCTGCTTCGGACGGACTCGGCAGGGACAAAAGCCACACGAGGGACACGAGGGGTCAAGGTCTAGGCGCGGCCACCAGCAGCGACACAAAGGGCGGGCACGACGGCGAGCACGACAAACACAGCTCAGCACCGGAAGAGGTTCGCTATGCAGACATAAACCGGCCAGTCAACACACGCGAGATAAGTACAGTCCGCAAAGCGGCAGAAGGGGCTGGCCTGTGGCGGTTTTGTGACGCGCCCAGACACGGCGGATTCAATATCTGACTGCATTGATCGTGTCTGTGTGGGCTTCAAGCGCGGCCCCCATGGCTTCTGGCTATGGGTTCTTCTTTGGTCGTGGCTCCCGACTCGACAGCCTCACGCCTCCAGCGGGCTGTTGGATCTGGAGTGGCCGATTTCCGCACAGGGCAGTGGATGACAAGAGGCCGGTTCGGGAGGCAGCTGGAAAGTCGGAACAGCGGATGGAAGTGAAGTGAGAGGAGACGAAGCGAAGACGAAAGGCGGGAGAAAGAAAGAAAGAAGAAATATTCGAGTCAGTTGATCTAGATGATTCTACTGCAGACGCTCCTTGTCTCGTTATTTTCCTTCTTTTTCTCTATTCTTTTCTTGTGCATTTACTGTTTCGAGTTGTCTTCTTTTCCTTGGGGTATGCTATCCTACATAGTATGCATTGTTCATTATCTCGGGTTTCTTTTTTGTTTCTTTTATATATTTCTCTTTTTTCTTATTTTCATGCTCTTTTCATTATTTTCCCCCTTCTCTTTTCATTTCTTTCTACTGTGCTTTTCAATGCCTCTTCCGTTTTGACTGTCCTTCCCATATTACTATTTTCTGCCTCTTTCTGATATATCTCCATCTGCCTTTGCTTCTTCTCTCATCATTTATTTTGCGTCTTTTCTCCCGTCTATCTACCCCATTAGCCGTCAAATGCGTTCGCATCAAGCGTTTAATATCCGGCTGTCGTCCCATTGAGACGCATTGGGAGTGCTGAAAACTGGACGCAAAAGGCTCGCTTGGCTGCCCTGTTCTCCATTCTCCATACTCTTTATCAATCGCTCTTTGTCTTGGCCCTATTCAAGTTGCATGTTGTGGCCCGATTTCCTAAAGCGGGCGACCACCACCACATGGCTGCAGCGACTCACGCAGTGACTTGCATCCCTTGGTCGGACCCGTCTTTGTTGACAAGACCCCTCTCGCCTGTCAACGCCCCTATCAACCCTTTATGCTCCGGTTTGCTTGTTTTATGTTTATTATTTTTGTCCCTTTTGTCCTGTTTGTGCTCAATTCTTTGATGGCTTTGCTCTCTTTGCATTATACCCTCCCACAATGCCTAATAAAAAACAACTCCGACGTTCTTGGGCAGACTGGGAAAACAACACTGCTGATCCCTCTCGCCTTGTGTTCTTCTTGTCTTCTTGTGTATTTCCTGTGCTCTTCCCGACTTCTTCTCATTTCTTTCCATGCCTTATTGATCCTTCTCTTTTCTTATTACTGCATTTTACTACACCCTGCTTTCATCATTGGCAACACCCATTGCGAGTTTATATATACAAAGGCCCCCTTCACCTGCTTCATTTTATTTGACTTGCCACTACTCTTTTGACTTATCAAAAGAGATATGGAGCACACCGAGAAGATCAAGACAAGCTATGGACATGCCGTGCGGACACCGGCAACACCGGTGACACCATCGTCCATGGCCAGCACTCCCGACAGACCTGCCTCCAAGCAAAACAAGAAAAGGCCACAGAGACAGCAGTCTCAGCAAGCCAAAAGCACACCCAATACACCACAGCAGCAACGGCGAGCATCTATCTGCAACGTATCGGCGCCTCTGTCACGCAACGCCAAGACGGCAACAACATCAAGTCCCCAGAGGTCGTCCCAAAATATGTCCCAAAAGTCGTTCCAGAGACCACCCGCACACAAACGGTCTGCCACAGACTCGAGGACATTCGACCAGATCCAAGCCGAGCACCATTATCTGCTCTCAAGCCTCCAGCAGCAGGAGGCACGCATCCGCACTCTCGTGGCCGCTCTGGCTACTGTCCAGTCCCAGCTGCAGCAACCGTTGACCACGGCCGAGGCTCGTCGTCTGCGCAAGAATGCCGGCTTTATCAAGAGCAAGATCTCCGATGCCGAGCAGCAAGAGCGCCTAGCTCTTATTGGCATTGGCCATGTCAGTGCCGAGCTGCAGAGCCGGTACCGCCACCTACACCTTCACCAGCACCTGAACCTCCAGCAAGAGCACATTGCCCATTTTTATGGCCACCACAATCGTAACGAACATCTTAACCATCATGGCCATTATGACCAACACTCGCAAGTGCCCGATACACCTTACCTTGTGGCTCGGCAGGGGCCCGATGGCAGCGCCAATGAGAAGCACACTGGCATGTCGGCCATCCCGACAATCAGCCCCAAGTCATGGCAAGAGAGAAGAAGCGGCGGTGAGGCAGAGTTCATGTCTCCCATGAGTCCCCTCGCGCCCGTCTTTCAGCCAGGCGCATCATTTTTCTTGGGCCACATCCACACAGCTGCAAGCAACGGCGGAATTGATCATGTCATGGCTGACGCCGCTGCTGTAGGCGATGCCTACAAGCAGGAGAGCCTTGGTGGAACCACCTTTGCCGGTGAACCCGAAGCCGAAGCCGATGGCGACACTAACACGGTTGACAAGGTTGACCGCCAAGTTAATGAAGCCAAAGCTGTCGACTTCACACCCCGATCTGTACCCGAAGAAGAGCCCTCTACCAAGCTGGACCAACAGAATAAATCAGGCGTCGGCGTTGCTGGTATGCACTACGTCTTTGATGCTCACGAAAGGGACTCTGGTGCCTGCGATGGCGACAGCGACGGTCCTGACGAGTTTGTGCCGCGCGAGGCCCGGCTGAGACGAGGCTCGGACGACGGCAAGCACCAACGTCAGCACCAGAAGCCGCTGACGTCGGGCCGGGAGAAGCGGATGAGTCTGCCCCCCGTGAGCTTCTCCTGGCCCGAGGAGGAGTAGCTGTATTTGTATTTGTATCTTTGTTTGAGTTTGCTAATCTGTCATCTTCTCTATTTTTCACTTTCATGTTTGCATATCGGTCACGTTATCTATGGAAACTCCAAAAAATAATATACAATCGCACTGTTTCTGTTGTATTCTGTTCATTTTGTTTTGTTATTTCTTTCTGTCGCCTGCTTCTTTCTTTTCATTTCGTCTGGTCCCCCTACCATATATACACCTCATCTCTACATAAACAGCATTCCATACCTCACATAACGAATAAATACGAATAAAACGCCAAACAAAACGGCAGATATATAATTATCAATATAATTATAACATTAACAATGCTGACAGCCTAGGCGTCGGCTGGACTAAATGGGGAATATACACAAGCAAAATGCCTCCAGATATCCAACAAGAAAAACAATATAACAGTTGAATCCGCTTCCTCTTCATCAAGGGAAGTCTAGGCAAACTCGCCAAACTGGCCGTCGTCAAACCCAAGGTCAGCCGCCGACTTCTTCTTCTTCTGCTCCTCCTTCTGCAGCTGCTGCTGCACCTGATGGCCAAGCAAGGCCGGGTCGCCTACAGATCGGCGGTTGGCTGTGCGCCGGTTGGGCGGTGGCGGTGGCGGCAGAGAGAAGCCGGCGCCGGACCCTGATCCCGCAGACGAACCTGGAGACGAGCTCGTAAACGACGATGCCGACGGCGGCGGTGCCAGCGAGAAGCCGGCTGTAGACGACGGCGCAGGGCTGCTGCTGCCCGTCTCGGGGCGCCGACCAAACTTGCTCGAGCCGCCGAGGTTGATAGTGATTGTCTCGCCCTCTTTGAGGCTGTAGTCGCGCTTCTCCGCCGCCGCCTTCTCCTCATCTTTATGATTGGATTTGTTCTTGCCGGCCTGTGCGGACCCGCCCGCTCCTGAACTCGACGCAGATTCCAGCCCGACCGTCTTGCGCGCCTCTTGCAGCGCAACACCGAAATCAAATGCGTCGGGCCGCTCTTCAAAGCCGATACCGATCATGGCGCGGCGGCCCTGACCGTCCTGTACGCGCACGGCAAAGAAGCGCGAGCTGTCTAGCGCCGGCTCAATGACACCGACGTCGTTGTAGGGCGCAGCGGCAAACAGCTGGCCCGATGCCGGGTCTTCGAGGATGACATCAACCTTTACTTTTTCTGACGTCGACGAGCCATCGTCATCGTCCGTGTCTGTACCGGTCTCGAGAACACGCAGGCGGGCGGTAAAGATGTGCCGCTTGGGGTCCTCGGTCCAGGTGGCTGCGGTGTAGCCCTTGGTGGACGTCAGAGGCGGAATCTGGTAGACGTGGACCTGGGAACCGATAAAGAGGACGCGCTGGATGGCATTGGCCGGCAGCGGCTGGCCGGTGATTGGGTCAGTAGCAGACATTGCTGACGGTCGATAGGAGGTGCAAGGTGAGGCCGGTAGGAGGTGAGATGGCGAGATGGTGAGATGGCGAATAGAGTCAATCAAATAGTATGATGGCAAAAAAAGAAAAGAAACCAGAGCTTGGTCTGCGAGCTTGCATCAGAAGCGGCACGTCGAGCTACAGGCGCAAAGATGGGAAAGCTGGACGAGACCGAATTGTGCTGCCTGGCGATGCGAATCCAACAATGTACTGTACTCTGTAGAGAATGTACACGGTAGCTGCCTCTCATTAGCTACAGCTTGTCTTCTAGCGCTCGTATATCCCTATTTGAATACGAATAAGTGTAGCAGGTGGAGCCCCATCAAACGTCCCCCCCCCGCTCCCCAAGACCCCAAGACCACAAGCTACATTTCGCAGTTGCGCTTGCTATATGTATCAACGACAGTAGAACTACCCCTCTCATAATTTGGGCGGTGGCAACCGGCAGAATACAGTCCCTCTGCACAATGCGCATTCAGAATTGAGTCACCTTTTTTCGTACATGGAAGGCGCATCCGAATGCGGCAAGATCGATCGAACTCGAACTGTCAGCAATACACACCACTTTCGACCACGCTCGACTGCATGCTTCCCTTGCGCCGGCGCACCTCTCTGCCGCCCTTCTCCATCATTGGCTTTGCCTCCATCATCTCGTCGCCGTCGCCAACACCACCATCCCCAGCGCAAGCCGCCTCTACCCAGACGACACAGACCGCAGACACCACATCCACAATGACTGCCCACGATTCCGCAGCGCCTGCAGAGGTGCCTCCTGCCTCGTCAAAGTCAAGCAGCGAGCCCTTTGAGTATGGACCCCCCCCCCTTCCCCCCTACCTCCACCCCCCTCCTTCTCTCTCTACAACACCCTCTAACTGCCCAGTGTCGTCGCCACCTACAACCGCCTGCTCGCCGAAGATGCAGACCTCACAAAGCCCGTCGCCGCCATCGAGGCCCTCATCGACGTCCTCCGCCACACCACCTCGTCCACCACCATGGAGACGTGGGAGATCACAAAAGCCCAGGTCGCCCGCCTCCATTCCGCCGTCCCCAACTCGCTGCCCCTCGAGGCCGGCACAAACGTCTTTACCAACTTCCTCGGCATGTCCATGCGCCAGCCCTCGTCGTCCTCGGCCAGCAATAACGTCGTGTCCGGCGGCCTCGATAGCTTCGACAAGATCCGCCAGCACCTGATCGACAACAGCCAACTCTTTGCCCAGCGCGCCAAGGAGGCCCGTGACCGCATCGCCGAGCGTGGGTGCCGGCTTGTCGGCCACGGCGATGTTGTGCTGACAGCTGGTGGCTCGCGTGCCGTGCGTGCGCTCCTTCTCAAAGCCGCCGACCGTCTGCGCGAGTCGTCGCCCGCCCTCGACTCGACCTCCGCACCCCCCTTTACCATCTTGTACGTCTGCGACGAGCGGTCGCGCCAGGAGTCAGACCGTGCCATGGCCATCCTGCGCCAGCACAACATCACCGTCTATGAGATCGACCCAAGCTCTGTCGCCTATGCCCTCGAGGCCCACAATGTGCGCTCCATCTTTGTCGGCTCCGAGGCTGTCACCCACGACGGCAAGCTCGTGTCGCGTATCGGCACCTACCAGCTGGCCGTCCTGGCCCAGGCCGCCCACCCGCCGCGCAACGTCTATGCGCTGGCCGAGACACACAAGTTTGTGCGCAAGCTGCTCCTCGGCAACAAGGACTTGGCCCGCATCGGCATTCTGCAGGGCTTTGTGCCCACCCCGGTCCCTACACGCGCCGGCGTGCCCATCACCACCAAGCCGGCCCTGGCCTTTTCCGACCAGGTTGACGTCACCCCGCCAAACCTGGTCACCAACATCATCACTGAGAATGGCATCATCGACCCATTCGGTGCTTACCGAATCGTCTCATATTAGAACAAGTGATGGGAAAATGATCAAAAAAGAGAGGAAAAAGAACGAGGCAAAATGGCACATAAACGGCGTTCGGACTCTTGGGATTGGATGGATTTATAAGACACCGGTGGTGCAGTGCGTTCATGCCATGTAAGTATGTATTTAATTGCATTTAAGCGACAATTTATCAAACAAATAACAATATGTGATGTCCAACCTGTAAGTGAAAAGCAAAGGAAACAAGAGAATGACTTCAAAAAAGTAATAACAGCATTTCGAAACAGACAAAACAAAAGAATGAACCAAGCAGCTATTTTTTCCTGACCTTATCCGTAACCATGCAAACCCGGAAAGACGAAGGAAACAAGTATTGAAGAAAAAAGAAAAGCGAAGTTCCAAAAGACAGATAAATGATCAGGTGTGGAACAAAAAATACTAGCCAGAAAAAAAACAGCGTTTGTAAGTTCCCAAGATCAAAATATGTATCATGTAGTCTAGAGTCTAAAGTCGCATCTTTAGATGTCGCGGACCAGGCGCGCGCCGACCCAGGCATAGGGGTAGTTGCGCTGGTACCAGTTGACACTGTTGGTATTAGTCGGTGCAACTAATAAATAGAGAAATGCAAGCGAGGTCAAAGGCGGAACTTACAAGGACTTGCGTCCGGCAATGCGCGGGTGTGTGGCCCATGAGCCGCCCAGGACAATGTTGTGCTTGCCGTCAAAGAAGTCGGCCGTGTATGCAGGGTACAGCTTCATCGGCTTGAAACCCTCGTGTGCAAACAGAGCAGTGCTCGTCCACTCCCAGACGCCACCCATCTCGGACTGGCCACCGAGACGGCTGCCCTGGGCCGTCACTGGCATGGGGTGCCAGTTCTGCAGGCCGACATTGGCCCCATCCAGGTTGAGGAATAGTTCGTCAGCCTGGGTAGTGCTGTCTTTCGGGGGGGTCTCCTGGACGCCATTGTTCGAAAGATGGCCATTGACGGCAGGGAGTGTCTTGCCAATCTTCTTCTCGGCCTCTAGCTTCTTCCGCGACAAGTCAGCGTGTTTGTAGATGCTGCGAGCTTCCTCCAAGGTGGGAATCCGACCACCCATCCAGGCGGCACAGCCGTTGAGCTCGTCGTATGATGCAAAGATGGGCCAGTCCAGGGCGTGTTCGAGGGGAACCAGGCCATAGACAGTTCGAACAGCCTTGTTCTTCATGAAGCTGGTTGGAAGGATATCAGTGGTTCCCTTGGAGTGGCCATTCGAGAAGCCATTCGAGTGACCATTGCTCTGCCCAACACTTGCCCACGAGGCAGGAATCTTGTTGGCACCGCTGTTGAGCATGTAGAGAGCGTACTGGATTGTTAGAGGTCAAGCTTCTTTATTGTATGAATGTGGAAACGCATACCTCTTCGTTGGTAATGGGACGGCCCTGGGCCTGGAAAGCCTTTACACGTGTCATATACGCCGGCTTCTCGTTGTCCCTGAAGGTGTTAGTACACATTCATATTTTCTGTCAGATGAGTGGGAGCGCATATGTACCATCCAAAGTGTTGGGTCGGGTCAGTGCCGTTGTCGGGATCGTCAATGCCGATCACGACGTTCTGCGCCGGGATGTCGAACCACTGGTTCTCGACGCGAGCATCGCGAGCTCTCGCTGCCATACCGGAAAAATCGGGCCTGGGGACACCTGGAGGAGGCAGAGTCTTGTCACTCTGCAGCATCATGTAGAGTAGCGTCTCAAGGTGCATGAGCTCGTGCTCAAAGCCAATCCAGATGGCCTGGGCAGCCTGGCGGGGAATGGGTGCATGGCTCTTTGCCTGCAGCTTGTTACCACCATTAGCGGCATAGTAGGCGGTGATACGCTCCCGCACCCGCTGCTGGTAGATGAGAATCTCGTCCAGAGGGGGCCACTCCTCAGGGATCTCTGAGTGTGCATGGCACTGCTCCGGGTTGTCTACGTCTGGGTCAATGCCTCTTTCGAAGATTGTGGTGTAATAGGACGGCTCAGTTGGAGCAGTGTTAGTCGTCTTGTTGAGCTGCACATCAACAAATGTCGGGATGTGTCCCAAGTAGAAGATGCAAGCGTTTCTCAGCTTGATTGGCTTCTCGAGAAGGCCCTCGTTGGGCAACATGCGGCGAGTGACGGTATCCCAAGCCTCCCAGACGGACTCCCAGTCTTTTACAGACGGAAGAAGAGACTGTGCATAAATGGAGGGGAGCAGGCTGAACGACATTATCGGCTTGGTAAGCAGATGAAGGCCTGATTTAAAGAAGGCATGTCAGTTGTCTGGAAATTCTATAATAGAAGTGACAAGAGAAAGAGTAAGAATTGAAAAAGGAAAGAAAAAAAATGGGAAAAGAATTTGCTCTCAAACGCAGAAAAAGAGACATGGCGACTATGGGAGACGAAAAAGAGGAGGGCGCAAGAAGAGAAGAAAATGGTAATTTGTGTTGGCCATAATTGAGCACACGAGCTATCAACCCGACTCGCAATAAAAATGCAATGGTATGACGAGCTGTGTACGCAGAGGGCAGACCAATAGCACGAGTGTGAGGCTATCACGGAAACTTGGCGTCATGGTCTTGGGTGGTGGCAGATGGTAAGCCATCCGCAAGATGCAGCCCTTACCATGCCATGACAAGTGACTGGAGCCGATGTCGTGCAGGCCAGTGTGGACTCCGGAAGGCATGAGCAATATAAGGTAATAGGGAGAGCAATGTGCCGACACTTTTTCTGATAATTCAATCGACTAAATCAATAGAAATAGAATAAACAAAGGGTGGCACAAGAGCACAAGACACACTTGTTCAGTCGTGCAATCAGAGCGGCAGGCAAGGGAAGACGAGTGCGAAAGAAGACTGCAACCCCCGCATAACGGCACAGAGCCGAGTGTCAGGAGATGTAGTGTCTGTAGAGTGTCTATAGAGTGTCTGTAGAGTGACTGTAGAGTGACTGTAGAGAGTCCGCAGGACACCCTCCCACTCGAGTGTAGAGTCGGCACAGGTACAAAGATACAAAACACAGTACATCCAACCAGCAGCGACCTGCATAGGGTTGCAGGTTGCAGGTTGCAGGTTGCATGCATGTTGTATTGGGTACAAAGTCAAGAGCGCATAGGGACTGTCCTTCTGGCAGAAAGTTCTTTTCTTCTTTTCTTCTTCCTTCTTCTTTGGTAATCATTAGGGAAGCGATTCCCAGCAAGCTGCAAGGCGGTGGTGCCGGATCCACTGGGACCAAGTCACACGCCCGGGGAAGAGGGGGCGGTTGGATGCATGGCGAAAACGATAGCGTGGGGGGAAGTGTAAATTGTGTTGATAGTGTGCAAGTGCTGTACGGTGTACTCTGTACTTGTGTGCGTACAGAGTGTGTGTTCTAAATAGGTGAGAGCGAGGAGAGAAAAAAGAGCGAGCCGGGTCGAGTCTGGCCTGCCTTGTGCATATCAGGCAGTTGACATTGCCGGGCCCGCGAGTGGGTGTTGACGATGTCGGAGGCGGTGTACGGAGACGGGCATGGTGTGGGAGAAATAAGGGCAAAGTAGAAAATAGAAAATAACAATCGGAGAGAGAGAAGTAGAGGGAGCGAAAGAGAGGAGACATGAGAACAAAACACCGACTCACCATGTTCTTTGCTCGAGTTCATCCACTGGTCAGACCCGACCAGCCCGGACGACCGCCACAGCGTATCAGCATCCTCGAGCGAGTACTTGTAGCTCTCCTCGATCTTGACGCGCTCGTGAGGCTGCACAAGCTCGCCGAAGACGACGAGGTCGCGGACGGGTGCGTAAAAGGCCTGGTGGCGGCTGCCCTCGGCGTCGTGGACATACTCGCCAATGATACGCCAGTCTTCGGGGTCAAAGACCTTTTGGCCAAGGATGCTGTTGGCGTTCTCGAGGCCGTTGTAGTAGAATCTGGCGGTTAGCTGTGTGCAAAGAGGGGATAGCGAGGGGACGAAGAGAAAGGAAGGAGAGGGAGGTAGAGAGAGAGAGAGAGAGAGAGAGAGAGAGGATCGGAACGATGCGGGATCTTGCAATATCATGAGAAGCAGAGATTGGAAGGAGCGATGCGGTTGGGAGGACGCGTAATGAACAAACAAACAAACAAGAAACTCACTTGTGTGTCACGCCTTCCTTGTCTGCAAGTATAAGCGTCAGTATTTCCTAATTTAGAAGGCACGATCGTGTCAACCACATGGCAACATACCATTGTAAGCGTGACTGACCTCGTTAGCATTTCCTGTCACTTTTTAAACCCTCGCTATGGGAACCGATGCAGAATTACATAATCACTTACTAGACTTGAGCTGCATTGAGACAGCTGTCGAGGCCAACAAGAAGGGCGTCGCCATCGTGCATGACTTGGGCAAAGCTGCGAAGAAAGGCGACGGATTCATGCTGGGGGAAGTTGGCGACGCTGGAGCCGAGTGTGAGGATGGTTTTTTGGCGGTGGACAATGGCGGGCGTCTTGAGCCACTCGCGGCCGTCGTCGTAGGTGCCAAGCAGGCCAAAGCAACGGACATATTCGTAGCGAGGCAGCTGCGAGAGGGTGCGTTCGAGTTCCTGGCGCGAGAGGTCGAGGGCGTAGTACTCGACGTGCTTGCCAGCCTGCTCGAGGGCCTGCAGAATCAGGTTTACCTTGCGAAGATTTCTGCCGAGGAGAAATTGAAGTCAGAAAAAAAAGAACGGAAGAATGAATGAAGAAAGACATATGCCAGCCAACAATGTGGCATGCATTGAGTGGCTACAGAAGCATAGAACTGGCAATGTCTAGCAAATGGATGGAGAATGGAAAAGGCAAGCCGAGCAGGGAGGACTCGTGATTATGACATACCCGCTTCCGAGCTCAATGATCATGGAGCCATGGGGAATGCGCTTGGCAATGTCGCTTGCATGTGTCTGGAGAATCTCGATTTCGCTATTGGTCAGGTAATACTCTTCCAAGTATGTGATCTGTACAGTCGTGTTAATGCACGTCCAGTGTTGTCATTGATCGGGCATCAGTAGTCGGGGTATGCGTGTGCATGTGCATGTGATGGGGATAGAAGAAATGAGGAGTGAGCCAGACAAGGGACAAGACTGAAGAGAGCAGATGATGAGTGAGGAGTGAGAAGGGGACGGGGAATGGGTGTGAACCAAGCATTTGCGGACACGGCAGGATGCATTGGGCGTCGGGTAGGGAGCGGAGAATATGAGTATTCATGTGTGCAGAACAGAATAGAAAAAGAAAGAAGAAAGAAAAAGAAGAAAAAGGAAAAAGACGATATAATTAAATCATAGAAAAGATATAAAGAAAAGTGTGAAAAGTATTACCCCGGATGCAGACGTATGCAAACTTATGTGAGGCCTTGCGCTGCTGTCACTTTCACATTCTGGGGTAATAATAAATAGAGGAAGAAAAACCATAAAATGTGACGGCAGTATGCAACGGGAAGACGGCCGGGCTGAGAATTGGGCAGGGAAACGAGGCGTGTGACAGGAACGGCGGTAAAAGACGGGGTCAAAGGATAATGATGAAAAAATCACGAATCAAGAGACAACAGTGGAACAAGTAAACAATATCCAGAAAATTGAACAAAAACAACGTAGACAAAAAGAAAACCTGCTGACCTTTTCAAACAGCTGCAGGCCCTTCTCGTCGTAGAGGAGGAGAGTCGGCAGAGTCCGGGGGCCGGACTTGGGGCAGAACTGGGACTTGATCATGTCACGCAGGTTCAGCTCGACCGACGCTCGGCGGATATCGATGATGTTGCTGGCAGAGCGGGAAGACTTGGTGGACGGCCAGGAAACGGCAGGGAGAGACCGGGGCACACATTGCTTGCGGCTGCTGTTGATGCAGTGGTGGTGGAGGGTGCTGATGGTGCCGTCGGCACCAGGCACGGCCTCTGCAGAGGGAGACATGGTGGTTGAAGTTCGAGGTTGGTTGGGGATGAAGCCAGACTTGTGGTTGTTGCTGTTCGTGGTGGTGTGATGGAGTGTCGTTGAGATAGCAGGGTATCTTTGGAATCCGGGGAAATGGGGTTGAATCAACAACGATGACGGACGATGCAAAAGATGAGGGAGAAGATGAAGATGGAGAGATCAAGAGATGCAGGAAAATACAGAAACAAAGAGATGGAGATAGAGAGAGGTGGAGGCGATTCGGATGCAAAAGAACGTTCGCAAGCTTGGGTTATATAGCAAGGCGACAAGGTACGTCTGCATCTATGAGGCAAGCCGATGTTCTAGGAGGTACTTTTGTTTCTTTCTTCTCTGGCTTGGAAGAAACGGTGTAAGATGCAAAAGGACGATTAATAAGGCGGTTACATGTTAAGGAGATAAAATAGGAGAAAACACGGCAATGAAATTCAAAAAGAAATATAAAAAGAAATAAAGTATAAAATAAAATAAAATAAAAGGAGAATAGGAACGTTGTGGGACGAGCGCGTGCGTTGTAGGAGGTGGAAAGTGTAGAGAAGAAATATAATAAGAGGGGTGTGTTGGCGTGTATAGAAGAAGAAAGAAGAAGAGAAGAAGGAGAGAAGAAGAAGACAAGAAATAATATTACAGTTATAAAAGACGTTCCTGAGTCCAAATACCGAGCAGGGTGTAGAAGACACAGTCTAATTAAAATGCAATATAAATTGTGTATAAACTATATTTCAAATTAAAACTAATGATGTCAACATGTCGAAGTAGAGGCAAGGCGGCTGACCTGTGCTGAGCGGTCGGGTAGAAAGAGAAGCGGAAAAGAAGGAGAAAAGAAGCAGCGAAGAAACAAGGCCAGGCCAGTTTAATTAATTCAATAAAAATTAAAAGCTAATAAACTAACACGTACTAAAAGGAAACCCCAGGAAGGAGTGGTCGTGTGTTGTTGTGCGTCTGGTGCGTGTATGTGTTACTTTAGGAAGGAGTACGTACTTTTAGGGAAGGCCGTCTGTGACGTTCGTGTGGGAAAGTACAAAGTACCTACCTGCAGTATACGGGGTCTACATCATAGTTAATAGGTGAATCCCATGCTGTCTAGCAGTGTGATTGATAATACATACTTGCTCCTTCAGGCAAGCTCCAGCTGTACCCCGCTGTATGGCTTGTTGGCTGACTTTCTTTTCTTTTTATGCTTTCTGTTCACATCTTTTATTCTTTTTATCTCAAGCTTCTACCTTGTCCTTACACTATTTTATGTCCAGGATTGTTTTGCAATACATTTGGAACTCGGCTATTACACAGTGCACCTGTACGAATAAATAAGAGTATTTTATTATTATTTTATTGTATGTTGTATTCAAAAAAGACAAAGCAATACAAAATAACTACATAAATGCCCGACCCCTGGCTTGCTTCGTTTCCGTCGAAGTTGTGACCACATTGCCGGCGACGCATGCTCGCCCTATCCCCCTCGCCGTCTCCTGTCTCGCTGACTCTGCCTTGCACGTCGTCGGATAGAGTCATGCACCCAGCTGCCAAGCTCCGTTGCGGCGCAAATCGGCAGGTCCGGCCTTGGGCTGTATTTTGGGCTGTTTCCTGTTTCTTGTGCTTTATTGTTTCGCCTTCCTGCCTACTCGGAACTTGCTTTATTTCTCACAGAAACGCTTCCAAAGCTGCAGCTCACAAAGAGACCACAAAGGAGCTCATGGCAAGCTATCCGCTAATCCCTATTCTAGCTAAACAGCTCTAGCCCCGGCTCACCATTTGATGAGGTCATAGGGCCTCTGGTAATTATCAAGGATCACATTTTGAAAGACTACGGTAATATGTATGTAGTAAAGACAGATGAAGACGGCCATGTTCATTGCTGACTCAGCAAGCACGTCCCGAGCACGGAGCTGCGGCACTCAATACGGCAAGGTACAAGTATTGTGTCGGAGACGAGCCCGAGAATGACCAGTGCTCGGTTCTCGCAACAAAAAGCAACGGGGTTTATCACATCCTTGGAGGCTGCTACCTATGATACCAATGCGGTGTGCCAATGTATCTCGTAAGATACATAGTACAAGTACATACATATTCGATATAAGCTGGTGCACGACGAGCCGGAGCGTTTGGAGCCAAAACAGGCAGGAACAACCAAACTGGTGGCCCCACTCCGCACTAACAGTGAGAGAGAGGCCCACTATGAAAAACGGGATGCCTCTTCCTCTTCCTAGGTCTCGCTGTCTCGGCGTCGACACGAATATCTCACATCTTACTTGCAGACGTGCAATACTACTTGTTTTTTTTAAGGAGATTACTAGTATGCTTTACATCAGTGTCGATGGCAATAAACGGCGGGCTCCAAACGATAGACGGATTCCAGAAGAACCTAAGATAAGACAAGTAGACAATGTCAGCGGCTGATTCAGAGCGAAAAAGCACAATGAGTTCGCCTTGCTAGTCTTGATAGCCTTGATAAGCATAAGCATTGACTGCAGCTGGCTATGGCGGCCTGTGAGTCTCGTGCGATCTCAATGGCTCGACAACTTCGGGCATCGGGGGAAGACGGCATGCCCAAGGGGGACGAAAGTTGACTGTTTAAAACACAAAAGTTAAAATTGAAATAAGACAACAGAAGTGAAAAAGAAGCCACCGGAGACGAGCAGCGTGCATCCGATATAGCTGCTGGACATCAGGTGCCTGCGTGCAGGTGCTGTGTTGTCTTTGTTCTTACGTATTACTCGACATGCACAGCACACACGACACTTTTGGCTGCTTATTTCGACCTGTTCTCGTCTCTCGTCGCTCATCACCCGTCTCTCATCACCCGTCTCGCATGCTCTACCGCCTTTGGCGTGTCTCCTCGGCTCTGCTGCAGCTGTCGCGGGGTGCAGCGGCGTGCAGAAGAACTGCCACTGCTATTGGGTTCTGTGGAATAGACGTGTTGGGCCGTAAGGAAATCACGAGATGGCAGACAAAAAGCAATCACATAAGCAATCACAGAAGCAATCACAGAAGCAATCACAGAAGCAATAGGCAGGTCAGAAGACAGACATACTCCTTTTCACTGCATCGTGCTGATATTATTCCTTCATGTACTCTGTATGCATTGATTTACACCGTGTTCCTCTCCGATGCTGTCCTCTCCACTCCAAAGTTCATGTGATCTGAAGATGTTTCAGTCGTCTCTTGGAGTTGCAGTCTTCCGACCGGCTTTTGTACTATGTAGTTTCTATTATTTATTCCATAGCAGGGCTTAAGTGGTTTCTGAGGTGGTATTCTAAAGTTTTTTCTTTCTTTTTCTTTACTCACTGCACAGGTACAGTCCGATCTCGATAATGGCATGATCGTCAAAGCAACGAAGAGAATAGAAAGTGGATTGGAAAATGGAAAATGGCAAATGGTGATTTTGAAAAATACCCGGAATAAACCATGAATAATTAAATATGTAAAAAAGCATGGAATCATAACCGAGAAACAGTAAATTATATTAAACCCCCATCAACTGCACATTCTACTTAGATAATGACATTGCCTGCGATTTGCCTGGCTAGTCCGCTGTCGTGCACAAGCGGCTTTCTGGGCGTGGGGGAGCAGAACACATGATAATACCAATGGGATTCTATGGGGCGTCTCTAATTAATACACAGTCCTGTATGTACATGCAACGACGACATATATTCGTGTATATTCCAAGCCTAGCTGCGGCGGCATGTGGCTGTCTTGACGGAGTTGGATACGACGAATCGGGATCTTTTTCTTCTTCTCTTCTTCTTCCTCTTGTTTACTCCTCTCTGTCGGTGAAGCTTGTAGGAGAGTTGGGAGAGTGATGAGAAGAGGAGACGACGAGTCAAGAAGAGGAGCCAACAAGAGGAGACGACGAGGGGAAAAAAGACGAAAAACACAAATGCATAACCAAAGAAGCAAGAGACTGCGATGTTCGGCATCGTATTGTCCTGCCCATTTGGAAAATTGACTCGTATCCGTTGCCTCGTGATAGTCTGTATTTTCGCGTTGCTTGTACCGGTACCCTTTTTATTTTTTTGTCTTTTACTTTCTACTTTCTACTGTGTACTGTCTAATTTCGCTTTCTACGTATTCTCTCTTTCTGCCTCCTTTGATTTACTTCGGCTGCTCTTCACACTACCCCCCACACCAACGGGCGACAAGCGGTGACTGAGATAATAACAGGACTGGCGCTGATAAGTCAATCCTCAAAAGGGGTACAGGTCAAAGCGAAAAAGTCAAGGTGAGTCTTGCACAAGTCGATTCTCGTACTCTGTACATGGTTGTTCCTCATTCAAAAGCAATCGAGTATCATATTAAATTAAATGCTCGTCTTGTGACCAGCCGTTGGTGTTGCCCGAGTAAAACGGCCAACGATCCCAGCCAGAATTGCCTCCGAAAGGGAGAAAACAAGGGGAAACCAAGAGACGAGGTGAACAAGAGTGGGCTGGGGATTGCAGAGAGCTGGCCATCAGGGCGTTCAGAAAAAGGAAAGAAATGAAGAAAAAGAAAACAGAAAAGCCAACCTCGTGACATTTACTGTGGCGACAACCCATTGAGCTCAGACACTCATCCAGCTAGTTCCACTGCAGGGGGGAAACAGCGCGGGGGCAGTCTCACGTAGGCTTTACGGTGTGGAACAAGACATTTTGAGGTTCACACGGCCATGAGGCACGACCAGGTGCAGTCTGTGGCGCTTGCTTACATGGCTGAGAATCTACAGAATTCTGGAGAAGATGAAGACTCGCATTTGTTGAGTGCTGGGCGAATGTTGGGCTTTTGATGAATATATCGAGCATACCTTGCTCACATACTCACCTAATCAAATGCCCACAGGCAACGGCTTGCTCAAATCAACAGTTTAGCTCAACCTCAACACGGAGCCTTGCCGGTTCCGGGATATCGGCCCCGGGTAGAATACTAATCACGCCGCCGGCACATGTTGGGATCTGATAAAGAAGCGGCTGGCAATACAACACTGTAGACCAATCCTCATCATAAATGACAGCCTTATCCAAAGTGAACGTCCTGGTACGCATACACAAAAAAAAATACAAAAACATTTAGGTAAAGGGGAGAGTTTCCCCCATGCCTTGGAATTGAGAAATCGCGAGGGGATGCGGGGGTAGGCGAGCTGGTAGCTGGGAGCTGGGAGGCAAATATAGAGAAAATAATATTAAAAAAAACCCAAGAAGATAGACGGAAGTCGGGCGGCAGGTATCGAGGTACTGTCACGTTGGATTGGTGGTCAAAGACACTGACAGCTGAAACGTGTTGGCAAGGTCAGTGAAGTGGTGTGGTCAGAGCGCCATTTCGTTGATACGTACACTAGTAGTATCGGGTATGGTGTCACCTGATTGCGTGTCAATATTGTGTCGAAAGGCGCGGCCGTCGCGTGTCGGCTAGGAGGGGGTGGGGAAACCAAAAGGGAAATCAAGGACACGATAACGCACAAAGGGGAAAGAGCGGGTGCCAAGACTTGAGATACTGAGCATTGGTAAGCCGGCAAGTGTACGGAGGTGCATTTGGATCGAGGAAGGTGCTGCTGCCTAGCTCCCATCTCCATCCGATGCGGTCCAATACTACGGCTTCGCACGGCTCAACATTTATCTCGATGGATATGTGGCGTTTCTGGCCTCAACTTGGAGTGATGCAGCCCCAACAACAGCACCGCCGGTTTGCAATATCGCATACGGGTGCTGATATGTTCTGCCCAAAACCCGCCGTCTTATCTATCCTCGTGGGAAGGGGTCGGCTTCGTATGCGGGAAGGTGCATTCGCCAATTTAGTCAGACAGAGATATAGACAAAGTAATATTTACCTAACAGTATCAATCGAGCACATACAAGTATCTCCCCTCATACCCCCTCTCTGACTTCAATACACCATCATCATTCACACACACTCACACACTCACTCCACTGCCATGCCTGAGACTACTTACCGTGCCAACTGTCATTGCGGCAAGTTTGTCTACGAAGCCACATTTGCAGAACCCCTCACCGAAGTCTATGTCTGCAACTGCTCCGTCTGCACCAAAAAGGCGTACCTCTTTGCCTTCGAGCCTAAGACCGGCATCAACATCGTCAAGGGCAGCCTCGACGAGCTCAAAAGCTACACCTTTGGCGAGAAATATGTTCACAAAGTGGGTTGGCACTCGCGCGCCTAGTTACTAGCCTGTACTAACTGCTCTGCAGTTCTGTGGTGACTGCGGCTCGTCCGTGCTGGTCATTGGCAATGAGCCCGGCAAGGCCAAAGGTCTCAATGTAGGTCACTCGCGGGACATAAAGACACTGAAAGTTAGGCATGTCAATTGCTAATAATCAGGCTCGCTGTTTCCAAGACCTCAACGTCTGGTCTATCAAGAAGCTCCCGTATGTTTCTTTCCTTTTTTTCCCGTTTTCTTTTATATTCCCCTCAGACAGCTGACTGGGCAGCTTTGACGGTGCTTCGCTACCTTCGTCGTACAAGCAGCCAGTGTTTACCGGCACTGATCCCACAGGCGAGCCAGCGAGCGGCGTCAAGTCGATCGTCTACCACGGCGGCTGCCACTGCGGCTCCGTCTGTTTATCGGTGCGGTGCCAGCCTCTGGACGACACCCTGGAGCTCGGCAAGGAGGATGACGCTGTCATTGAGTGTAATTGCAGCATCTGCAACCGCAACGGCTACCGCTGGTTCTACCCCAAGGCCGACCAGGTCACCGTGCAGGACCCGAACAACAGCCTAGTCAAATATACATTTGGCAAGTTTGCTAGCTGCAAGAGCTTCTGTGGCAAGTGTGGCGTGCCTCTGACGGCAGGGCCCATCGACCTCACCAACGAAGAGCTGGCCAAGCTGCCCGACTACTGCCGCACCGAAGCAGCCAATGCGTGGCGTTTGCGCGTGAAAGACCTGTGCCCGATCAACACGCGTGTTCTACACGGCATCGACCCGGAGAAGCTCCCGGTCAAGTTCCACCAGGGTGACACTACCATGGAGCCCCAATACGTCAACCATTAGGCCAATGTTGCCCAACGGGTTGTAAAGAGTGATGAGCAGTCGGGGCAGAGTCTGGTTTTGAATATACTGGTTTGGGTTTGGGAAGTCGGGCAATGTGGTGTTGAGGCGTGTGACTGAGATTAAAAATATACTTGCTATATGACGACAAGAAAGTCGCAATGTTCCAATAAAAACCAAACTTGTACCATGAGACATTATGACACCACATCGCAACAGCCTGGCCTTCATAACGTTCTGTGGTTCCGTGCGAGGCCTGATGCTATCTTCCCGAAGAAGAGACAAGAGAGAGAAAATACACGACAGAGAAAGTGATATAGATTAAGAAAGGACAACAAATAAAATGTGAGATCATCTTCTTGGAAGATGTGTTGACCGCAGCAAGGGAGCGGACAGACAGCTCGGGTGGGAGCTGTGCTTGGATCGGCCATGCTTGGACCGCGATGGTGTATTGCCGCCGCCCATGGCTGCCAAGATACACCAGCGCGGCGAAAGCCATTCCGGGTCGGACTCGCACACGCGGCGCAGTGCCTCCAAAACCTGGCTGGAGAGGCGATCTGTCTCGGCCGTCACAGCTGCAATGTCGGCCGCCGTCACTTTGGTGCGTTGCCGGCGGGAGGTCTTGGTGTCTGGGCTGTCGTGATACACCATCACGGCGCCATCGTATCCATAGTAGTCGTCGGCATACTCTTCCTCGAGCAACTCGTGCAGCTCGTGCGCCTCGTATTCGTCGTATTCGCCGTAGTCGCCGTCGTGCTGCTCATAGCCATCATAGCTGCCGCCAGTGTATGCGCACGGCAGGTCGGCCGACGGCAGATGGAGCGACACAAGTGTCGACGACGCTCCGTCGACCAGGCTCTTGTGGCTGCGCGGCACAATCACCAGCTCCCGCAGATTGGGCAGCCGCATGCGCAGCTCGTGCAGCACGCCGACAACCAGGTTAGTTGCCACACGATCGGAGGCCGACGACGACGACGACGATGACGACAACGGAAATGACGTGGCAATCAGGGCATCGCCAAAGACCGACTCGTGGAGTGCAACACGGCCGACAGCGGCGAGCTCGTCCTGGTCGGCGAGCACGAGCATGGTACGCAGCTGGGCATCGGCGGCCATGTAGCCATCGCGTGGGCCAAAGTACAGGAAGTCGTTGTCCGGGTCAAAGTAGACGCGGCCGGGCTGGCGGGCAACGCCAAACTTGGGTGCATAGTGGCGGAGAGCCTCTAAGCGGGACTCGTGGCAGACGTGCAGGTTGGTGGGAATTGGAGCTGACGATGAGCACAGTCCTGCGGTTGACGTTTGCTTATGAGTAGGTGGGGAGGATGCGGTAGACGAGGAGGGTGATGACGATGAGGAGGAGGAGGAGGAGGAGGAGGAGGAGGAGGATGATGATGGTGATGACGATGACGAAGACGAGGAAGCCGTCTTTTTTGATGATTTTTGGCGAGCCCTTGACGAGTGTGATAGCGTTGATGATGATGATGGTGACGGTGGCTGCTGGAGGGTAATTTCTGGCCTATACCCACAACGAATCGACACGAAACGGCACGACGGCAGATTGTACTCCCATATCCTCATGCGCAGCTCTGGTGGGAGCTGCGAGAAGTAGGGCTACCTTGTCAGCTGTGCTTGATTTTGTTGCTGGCTTTTTGCCTAAAACAAATGACTTACAAATGACTGGCATGATGTCTGAAGCCGGGAGGAGTGGGCAGAGTGTCTGCTCTTGCGGGCTGGCGACATGGTGTCTTGTCTGTTGGTGTCTGTGCGTCTGAATGGTGATTTTATTGAGATCCTTTGCTCACATCTTGATCGTTTAAGTGTCTGATATGTTTTTTTCTTCTTCTTCTGATCTCTTGAGGACGAGAGGCGTCCTGTATAAGATATAAATACGAGCAGGGCTTTGGTATACAAGGCACATGGTCATCGATGTGTAGATGTAAATTACGGATATAATGTTTACAAAAGTCTATGTGTGCATTTATGTATCTAGATGTCTAAGTATCTTTATATTTCGAGATATACAAGTACTCGAGATGGGAGTACGAGACGGGCCAGCAGCCCACAAGTAGCTAGAGCCCGGTGAAGAGGACAAGGACAGACAGGTTGAAAGGGAAGGAAAATAGGAAAATAGGGACATGGAAACATGAGGCAAGATAGGCAAACTCCCGGGGAAGAGAACACATTCAAGAGGATACAAGGGGCATTGGGCGCTGTGCACTGGGGCAATAAGACAGACCGTTTGCAAAGTAAGACTCACAACTCTCACGGGTTTTGCAGTATTCACGGGCAGGGGGTGCGATGGATGGGGGGTGGAAACGGGGTTGGCTACACAAACTGGATGGCTGGCAAGATGGGCTGAAAGGTGCGGGAAGCGGCAGCAGGAGTGGCAGAATTAAGAATTAAAAGAATTAAAAACAGATAAGTATACTTGGCGAGAGTGTACCAGTAGAGTCAACGAAGCCAAAATGGCAGCACGCCCGAGTCGATGGCAGAGATATTGTAAAGAACACCGAATCGGCCGATCATTCCCGGGCACGTCGATGCTTTGCACATTTATTTGCACAGGACATATGATAAAGCAGGCAAAAGCCAGTCAAAAGTATAGATCCAGCCAGGACAGGGGGGGGGGGGGCAACACGACGGGAACACAGGACATCCTTGCACTCGGAGAGAAAAGTCATCCCACTGGCATATCAGTCCACAAGCTCATATGGTGTACCGCTGGTTTGTATGGCACACTGCGGATAGGATGTATACACGGGCATGATATGTTCAGCTTTCTCTCTCCTCCTCTACAGCCTTCCTCGCTCTCGGTGTCAACTCTGGCTGATGATTGGCCTTGCGAGGGTAAGCTTGTGCAATGCCGCCAATTCTTTCTCGTAGATGTGAAGACCTTGGCTGGTTTTGTGACTATTTTTTATTAGCCAAATGCACTTTAAAGGGTGTCCAAACAGCTCCCATCTACTCTACATCTTTGACTCTCGGTTAAGCCGTCCACCTGCTCGCATATGCATGCCGACATAGACACTGATCGCGGACCGGAAACAGACATATGCAGACTATAGTAGAGCGAGGAGGGAAGCGACTTTAGGACTGCAGGGTACAAGTTGCAAGATAACGGGTATGGCAACCTCAACCTCGACCTCGACCTCAACAAGACAACGATGGTGGGCAGACAGAGCTGGGGAAAAGCCACTTTGTGACAAGGTGGCTCACCACGGTCAGCTCGACACGACAGTTCACCCATATATACAGGCACGCCACGGGACAAGCACAGCGTCAAAAAGACCAGCGCCAGCAGGAAAAGAATCCTCAAAGAAGCATAGCAGGGGGTGACCGAACCTGGCCCCAGCTGGTGACACATGGAAGATACTAGGTCAGGATGTGAGGCCCAGGACATGCCCGACGCCTTCCTCTTTTGTTTATTTATTTTGTATTTATTTTGTATTTAATTTGTATAGCAATACGAAATTATATTAACAAAGTGTATACAGCCGCCCCTTCCTTATATCGCACTCATTGTATCCCCACCCTATCCCCGGCTCCATCACACAGCCAGTCCCGAAGACCCGGTCTTGGGTCACAGCATTCTATTCGCATTGCACATGGAGAAGGGATAGGCAGTGGAGGATTTTGGCTCTGGAGGATATAGATGTTCAAAGAAGAGCCCAGAATGAAGAAAAGAGAAGGGGGGGGCAGAGGTAAAGGCAACCCCGGCGTCTCAGTACCGCAGCACAATGGAAGTGACCTGTCTGTCGTGTTGCTTGGTCACTCCTTCCGTTTGGCAATGTCTCCCGGCGTCTCTTTCCGTTTGGACGGTTTAATACATTATTTCTTATGTAAGCATCGTGGTATTAGCCACCAAGATACACATCACGATATACATTCCGTCCTGAGACTCGCCTTTATACTCGGCCGACAGCGCATGCTCATACTGTTGCCTGTATTGTCTATCGACAACGGTCAATGAGTACGACTGTTGCACATATAATCTACGCGCGGATATACACAGCATGCATCTCAGCAAAACAAGTGATATAATATGCATGTGGTTTATATTACACCGGACGCTGCGTACGTAGACATGGGTACGGGGAAGTCGTTTCTTGGATTTGTTTGCTGGGGTAAGGGAGCCGTTTATATTTCTTGTTTGAGCAACGACGTGATCCAAGAGAGCCGTCATGTTGGCAGCAGAAAAAGGGAAACACCTCAAAGTTCAGCAAGCAGTAAACGGGCAGCCAAAACTGGCTAAAATCATTATAATTCTTGAGCATAATGGGATTCCAGATTGAGGCGAATAAAACAAAACAAATACAGGATCAAGCAAGCAAGATAAATAATAATAAAAAAAGAAACAACAAAAAAGCAAAAAGAAAAATATAATGATGAGAGTGGGACTTGAACCCACGCGGATTGCTCCATAGGAACCTTAATCCTACGCCATAACCAACTCGGCCATCTCACCGAAGCTTATACATATGAAGGCACTTAATAGCTATATATAGACAGTGGCGCCGCTGTGCACGTGATATCCAAAGACGCATTTTTTGAACAAAACACTGAACAACATTCACTTTGAATCAAGTAGATGATTGAAGATGTTCCAAGGTCGCAAAACAGATTAATAAATCGTATTCAATCTGCTGGCATACTCTATGGTAAGCACATGCCAGGCTTGTTGCGGTTGTTTTGCGGCTCCAATGCCCTTGTCGGGTCTTAAAGTCTCGAATGGAGAAGCGTATACGACTGTAATTCTCGGCGTGTCGGGTAGATCTACTTTTGATAGTTTCCAGATCGGTATGTCATCCATGATCGTACTTGCTATCAAGTGTTCCGGCCATCGAGGCAGTCCTACGGGAGCCAGAGAACGCCGTGGGAAATCCGAAGGACGAGGGGACAGCAGTAGACCAACAGCAGTACACGAATACTAAATAGTGAATAGATGAAATAATAAAGAATGGAGTAACAGCCCAACGTACTCTTCGCTCCTTCCCGTTACCAAGGTTCTGGGCCTACCTTGTCCGCGCCTCGTTTTGTCTTGTGGCTTGTCTTCTCCCTGGCCTCGAATCAACGAGTAGAGGGGTGCTTGGGAGGCTTTGTGGCTTGCTGGTTGGTTGTGGTTATTGTATATTGTGGTCATGTAGTAGTCCACAGCCGTCCAGCGTGTCCGAGGTAAATACAGTGGAAAGTCATGAGACCGGTCGACGCAATAGAAAGATGCCAGACGTCGCCAACGATATCAGAGATGCAGACCACCGCGACGATGCCACCAAGATAAACAAAGGCCGTAGATGCAAAAACACAGCAAGTACAGCAAACACAGCAAACACAGAAAACACACAACCCCCGGCAAGCCACTGCGGAACATGCAACCGTGATGGCTTGCGGAATTCCAAATATGAAAACGCACGCCGCGTGCAGTGTCGCACACGCCTCGTTGTCTCCTGGCACCAGCATATGCACTGATTCTTTGGGAAACATCTTGCGCGGCGTGGCAAATTTGCTTATATACTGTTTTGATAATGTAGATTCAGTTTTAAAATAAAATAAATTACCGTGTGCATAAGAAAGTTTTACTATAGAATCAAGTCTGAGATGAAGTTGTGTGCTTTCTTTCGATAACTAATATGCAAAACGGCTGCACATAAGCTCTGGGCGGCATCGACTCCACCATCCAATAACACACGGCAAGATGGCCGAGCGGTCTAAGGCGCTAGCTTCAGGAAGGCTCCCATCTCGAGTGATCGAGCATTCGAGTGTTCAACATGGAACATGCTAGTCTAGAAATAGGCGTGGGTTCGAATCCCACTCTTGTCATTTTTTTGCTGTTATATTTATTGCTGATTTTTGGGTTTGGTGTTTTTTTTTTCCAGTCATCTCATTTTGCTTTTATTTTTGCTTCACCTTTTAGATGGTCGGAGGACACCTCTGGAGACGAGAGTCGACCTCCCGCATCACTCGCCCGGGTTGGGTAGCTGGCCTCGCCTGAGAATGGATAGTCCTATGGTCCCCGCGAGTGCTTCAAGTGAGGGCACACCGTGGATTGTTTTCAAGACAAGTAGAAAAAGATACTTTTACTTTTACAGGTGGACTCGGGGTTATCAGATCTTTCATCATAGATCCACCTGTAGGGAAGCAGATGGCCGATTCTCGGGTGAGGTAGTCCACTCTCAGGCGAAGTCGGTTGTCTCTGTGTCTGCTTGGGCGAGACCGGTGGTCGACGTGCAGGTGAGGCAGCTGACCGAGTGACTGAAGCCATCATGGTCAGGCGGTCTCCAGCCAAGTCAAGATGATCTCCTCTTCTGCCAGCTCGGCAGAGGTAAGGCAGTGGCCCAAAGGCCCAATGACGCCATATCTCAATACCCCGATAATACGGCTGAATCTGCTGGTCTCAAGATCTGCCTGTTTGTCGGGACACAGGGCAGCGTCATCGACCACCCACGAGGCATCTAAAGCGGCCGTGCCGATTTACCGTGCTTATGTCAGCAACCAAGAAACACCAAGATACCAAGAACATCTAAGAAATAGCCGAAAAAACAAGAATCTATGAGGTTGCTTGTTTCTTCTGATTAGATTCTCCAACTTGCACTTGCACTAGTCCCACTAGTCCAAAAGTAGGTGTAAGTGGTCGGCTTCGTATCTTGATAAAAATTCTCCGACGCCCAGATCCGCGACGGCGAGATAAAGACGGGCCTGTGCCAGCAGCATCTCTCCGGCCAGGGCACAGTCTTTTTCGGAAGCGGATGCTGGCTCAAGCACAAGCATTGCCTACTCGTGGCATGTATGTACTGGCGGATTTCGACATTCCCAACGGCTCGTACGCGGCAAGCATCCAGCAAACGGCAAACATCTGGCCAAACACTTGTTTCTAGATGTCTGCAAGAGCCTCATTCGTCCACCACACGGGGGTCTGGACGCATACATACTACATCGCCCAGACCGAGGCGGTGTCTGCTTGGGCACCGATGCCCGAGTCACTTGGCACGCGAGACACCGAGGCCGTCACGTCTGCATCTGGTTGGCCAGTTGGGGACACCGCGAGACGCATTGACAACACGTGGTGAAGCACGGAACACGTGTGGCCGGCCACTGGACGCTGGAATAGCCGCTTCACAGTGTACGGGAGACTTGGCAGAGAGCATGGCCGCCCTTGGGCTCGTGAAGCCCCGTGGCACCCCGCCACCTCGCACCGACAACGGCAGCATCATACGGGAGTAGCGCCGGGGGCAGTCTATGGGGCTTAGCTTCCGAGATATAACGTACCCGAGTAGCAAGTGTGTCTGGGGGCCAGGCAGCCTCTGGAGTGAGAGTACGAGCGAGCCGAGACGAGCAGTGTTTATCCGAAACTCCGTCTTCAAAGTGACAAAGACAGAAAGCTCTTCTCTTTGTACACTTTTCGTCACCTCGCTGCCGGAGTTTTCTTCGCTTCTAACGTTTACTTTGTTTTATTCTACTTTTATATTGTAGTTTATTCTTTTACGTTTTACCCTTACTACTATGTAACGACTTGCACTGGCCTCACTGCAAGTCACTCCCACCCTGCCTGCTTGCCTATCGTACTCGTGCTTGCCTATCGGGCCGGATCCGATGCAGGTCAGCACTCCCTTGTCGAGATGGGGGTGTTTGTTGTCTGTCGCCAAGCTGCTCTCGCGATTGATGGCCGCAGCTGGCAATGCAAACATCACATACATAGTACACGCAACACAGTACACGGCAGCATAACAACACACCCACGCATTCACACACCCTGCTATATCACCGCCATGCTAGGCTTGGCTTCCATTGTGTCGTGGCCTCCTATTCAGCTCAGTGCCGTTCCCGGCGGGACCCTCTCCGTCATCTCCCTGTAACCCTCCCCCCCTCCGGCCAAGGTCTTGGCGAGTACGGCCACCATGGCTGAGTATACTATGTAGAGGATATTGCATATTTGCAATGATGCAATGATTGCATTAATAATATGGCGCACTTGGGACCCCGGCGGCGGAGAGTGCATCCGAGTGTCGTCTCATACGGAGACGAATCCGAGTGTCATCTCATCTCTGTATGCTGCCGTGCTCGATTCCTGCTTTTCGGTGCAACTATCTCGTCCATTAATGGAGGAACGTGCAATAGCATGAGGATAGATTTGATATTATTGATGAAACCATGAAACTTGATATTATCTGATACTGTTTAGAAATAAGTAATCACTTTGAAAAATGAAAAACTATTCAAAATAAAATACTATTTGGAGATATGAGTACTGGCTAGAAATAAGAGTACTGTTTGCAATAAGAGTAACAGTTGAAAATAAAGTACCATTCGAAATTAAAAATACTATTTAAAATAAAGAATACTATTTGAAAATAAAATACTATCTGAAAATAAATACTACTTGAAAATAAGAACACTATTTGAAACAAGCGATACACTTGATTCAACATCTGAAAACTACAGAGTCAATCAAATACGTGCCCAACCATTACAGCAGTCAGAGTCAAGTCTCGGCCGAATCCTGTCGGTATATATTCTACTCGCAGCTTTGGTTCGTCCATTACTGTGCGGTGGTTTGTGTCAGTTTGTATCAGTTTGTACCATACACTACCCTCACCCTGCACAGTAATTACTACAGCATGTACTTGTGCGCCAGTCCAACGGAACATGATTCACTGCTATGATTCATGATAGCACACTCGCCCCCTTGCACCGGCATTTGGCTCCTGCGATCCGCGGGTCTCCTGTGGCCGGGTCCTCCCGTTATCGTTGCCAAAACGCCCCCAAAAGACACTTACATAGGACTAAGTACTGGACTTCCTTGGTACTTGGCAGCATATGTACATACAGTACCAAAGTACTGCGACCTTCCTGTTGGGTAAGGTCCAGATTCTCACATGCAGAGAGTTTGTGATAAGACTCGTCGAGACATTTTGTGTCAAGGCTTACTCCTTTCCTTGCCAAGAGCATCCCTTGCTTGGCGCGTAGATAAGATCCTTGTTTGTTTTGTAGTCCACTACTATGTAATACTATATCTATGGTTTCGTTTTCGAACTGCTCTCTTCTTTGTTTTATCTATGTCTTTTTGTTTGTTTTATGTTGTTTATTAATATCTCCAAATGTCTGACGAGTGCCGTTTCGGCCTGATAGAGCACGGCTTTTCCGTCGTCGACCCTCGCCTCGATGCAACCGCAGCCCGTCCTAATCCCGTCGTGTATCCCTATTTCGACGACATGTTTTGGCCTATGTCCTCTTTGCAGGAACCGCCCTTGGCACTCTCCCCTCTACCAAGAACAAGTCGACAGTGTAGACATACCGCACAGAGGCATGGCCGTTTTGACACCGGCAGTGCGCAGAGGGCGTCCAACCTTGCTGGACAGGCTGCAAGTGACAAGTAGCACAAAAAGCATGCATAAGAATGCTCCGATAGCTCTGTCGATCCGATGTGGAATTACGTATGTACAACAGCCTCTGCTCTAGGTACTATGTATTCTATAGGCCGCCTTGGACCTCCTTTGACTCCTTTAAACGCACACCACGTCTATATTTGGTGTGCAAATGTAAAAATTTCAAGAACATGGCCACCAAGATGCGCCGCCATCTCTTGGTATTAGGTGTCCACTATTAGTGCCTCATTTGTCTTCATCGTCATCTCGCCTCTTGCAGATGAGCACATGAAAAACTTGGAAGCATAAAGACATGCGAGCACAAAATGTGCACATATGAATATCGCCTCCC
The DNA here is from genome assembly GCA_022392945.1 of Ophiostoma australiae. Lineage (NCBI taxonomy): Eukaryota > Fungi > Ascomycota > Sordariomycetes > Ophiostomatales > Ophiostomataceae > Ophiostoma > Ophiostoma australiae. The sequence goes on along the minus strand of JAKRGJ010000018.1, from coordinate 245,691 downwards.
ACCTTGAGAATGTTTTATGCACATCAGACCATTTTACTTTGAGGGCTCTTTCTTATATCTTGGATAAATACTTGATCTTACTACCCCTCTTCATAAATGCTCGACACCTGCTGTAATCACTATGTACTGCGGCGTGTGCATCGCCGCGGAAGCGCATCCACCTGCGGCGAGGATCAACACACAAAGTGGACCGGAGGAATCCACGGGCAGCCTTCTATGCCAAGTGATAAGAATGGCCTCTTCCCATGGTACTTTGTTTTGTTCTTTTCTTCTTTTCCTGGGCTTTCATTTGCGAGCTTCTCCCTAATCCCCAAAAGAAAGCCCAACGTTACCGTTACTTGTCGCGCACACAATCGTGGGATATCGAGTACAAATTGCTTATATCGCCCAGGAAGAGACGGAGAAACAAACTAGAGGAAGCAAGAGGTGGCACAGCGAACCCAACACTATGGGGATCTGGGGTTTGTGGTTCCGGCTGTGCTCTTGTTTGTGACTGAGGCAATTGGCAATTGCAACAAAAGATCGAGACAGGCCGTCACATTCACGGCAATCGGGTCTGAGAGCAAGAGCAAGACAGCACAATAACCAGGAAGACGAGTGAACCGTCGGCCGTTCCTCAACACTTGTCTCAGGGTCCATTTGCTGCCAGATACATACATGGCACGCTCCGGCACGCTCCGACACGAGACGCCGGCAATGAAACAAGCAGAGGCATACACACTCTTGGCTGCATCACGGACTTTGCGGTGTATCTCCAAAGTATCTCACGCTCGTCAGGCATCGATAAGCAAGTCGTCATGTACTCGTATATTTACATAGTAATTCGCCATGTCCCATTGCATCGTATCGTCATCATCGGCGGTGGGTCGGCGTGGTTTGCAATGTGCGCCAAGGTTTCGTATGTCATCGGAGATGCAACAAATCGGCCAAGCCAGGCCAGGCCAGTGTCTCTCTCTGTGTGTGTGTGTAATTAAAGATGAGTCTGAATATCAATAAAAGTCAAGTCGACACCTGCAAGTACTCCGTACAGGCTGGAATCGGCTGGCCGCAGCAGTCGTAGCAGGCGCAGCAGCTTCGACAGGGCGCTCCAAACACGGCGCACGCCCTCCTGTGTCTCCTGTAAATTCAATGCCGTCGGCTACGGTGTACTACTGTACGGAACGTTGCTGTGTGAAACTTGGAAGCCGAGGGAGACCCGGGCTGATCATAGCCTTTACAAACATGATCGTCACTGCCAAGAGACATCTGTTTTTCTCGCTGCTACTACGTGTGACTGGCAGCAATAGTAAAGATTACTATGCTGTTATATACACACATACATAGTACATGGTAGGAGTAAATTTCAGTAAATCTCGGAAAATTTGTGAAAAGTGGACGCAGCCTGGTTGAGGCTCCATATCGTTCTCGTCTGCAGGCACTTTATGCCCAACGCTGCAAATCAAAATCTGTCTCTGACATGAGGTCTCAAACTTGTGTGGCCTGGAGAGAGAGGGAGAGCGCGAGGGATTGTAGAAAAGGATGGAAAGGGGATGTGCTTGGAAATGGGAATGGGATGGGGGTTGGGCTGGTTGTGTCTCGTTGCGCAAGTTTTCGTCTTCTTATATGTTTTGTAAGGTCTTTCTTTTTGATTCTTTTTTGTGTTTGAGTTGTTTCTTGATTGTTTTTCTTTCTTTCTTTTATTCTTATTTATTTGCAAATTGCAAACATATAAAACACGCTGCCCAGCACGCTCTTTTGTGTGTCTTTATTCGCATCCCCCGTCACTCTCCTGCAAACACCACGAGTCGACAGCTAAGCCATCTAATTTATCAACAACCTCACAATCATCATCATGTCTTTTCACAACCACCACGAGAGAGCCCCGTACCATCGCTTCTCCATGCCCGAGGGCTGGAGACATATAAACGATGGGGACAGCAACAGCGTCAACAACGACAGCAACAACAACAACAACAACGGCCCCCCGGCATCATACATCCTCGGAAACAACCTGGCATCCCTCGGAAGAATGGGCATGGGCCTTGTTGTGGTCGATCCGCAGTTCGACTCGGAGCGGTACTGCGAGTCCGACAACGTCACCCGGGGGGCTGCACGCCGGCCGCTCCCGTTCAGAACAGACACCGAGATCCGGCATATGGGCCTGCCGCATTCGCGGATCAACAGCCGTGCCGGGTCCGTCACAGACCTGCTGGCCGATGCCACGCCGTCCGAAAAGAAGAACCCCTTTGCCGACTCGAGCGCCGACACGTCCAGAGTCCAGACCCCGCTGCCGCAAGACAAAGAAAAGGAAAAGCCCTATCATGTCTTCTCCAGGCAGCAGACGTGGTTTGTCGTCGTCATCATCGGTGCTGCCGGCTTGTTCTCGGGCTTGTCATCCAACATCTACTTTCCGTCTCTGGCCCAGATCGCGACGGTATGTTTCTTTTATTGTGTGATCAGGCCGCGAGCATAGCAACTGACTATATCATGTAGGAACTCAATGTCAGCCTCGGAACCGTCTCGCTCACCATCACGTCATACCTCATCGTCCAGGGTATCACTCCCGTCATATGGGGAGCCTTTTCGGACGCCCTTGGCCGCCGGCCGATATACATCGCGTCGTTTGCAGTCTATATTGTCGCCAACATCGTCCTCTCCTTCTCGCCCAACTTTGCTGTCCTCATGATCTTCCGCGGTATCCAGGCTGCTGGAAGTGCCTCGACGGTCAGCATTGGTTAGTGTTTGTTTTGTTGTTGTTCTCATATGATAGCAAGCTAACTCCCCATAGGTAACGGTGTTATCCAGGACATCACTCCTCCAGCAACTCGTGGTGCTTATATTAGCTTTTACCAGGCCAGTAAGTATTTCTTTCTTTCTTTTATTCTTTCTCTTATCTTTTTTTCTTCTTTCTTTTTACTTCACCACAGCAGTAATATCTAACACTGCAGTCCGCAACTTTAGCATTGCCATCGGCCCCGTGCTGGGCGGCCTTCTCGCCCACTACTTTGGCTTCCGATCTGTCTTTGTGTTTCTTCTGATCCTCTCCGTCTTGGTCCTGTTCTTCATCGTCTTTTTCCTTCCCGAGACGATGAGAAAGATTGCCGGCGACGGCTCTCTGCGGCTACCCGGCATCTACAAGCCGCTGATCTTCCGCATCAAGGGCGAGCCCTTGTATATGCAGGATCCGGCAGAGGCTCCCCCGCGGAAAAAGGTTACTATCCGCACTTTTATCGATCCGCTCAAGCTGCTCGCCAGAAAAGAGATCCTGCTAAACCTTCTCTTTGGCGGCCTTGTCTATGCCATCTGGAGCATGGTTACATCGAGCACCACGGGTTTATTCGCAGACCAGTTTGGCCTCAACGAAACGCTCATCGGCCTGGCGTACATTCCAAACGGTGAGTAACATGTCCAAGCCGTCGATAGCTTTTTTCTGTCCGCTAACAAAATTAAATAAGGCTTCGGAACCATTGTCGGATCTGCAGTCGTCGGCCACTTTATGACGCGCGACTTCAAGGCTGCCGAAACCAAGTACAAGGCAACCCACGACCTGCCGGCTGACTACAAGCTGCCGGCAAAGAACCTGCCTGCAAACTTCCCCATTGAGCATGCCCGCCAGCGCCAGCTGTGGTGGGTGACGGTACTGTTCGTGCTCACCACGGGCATCTACGGATGGACGCTCATGCCGTCCAGTCTCATCTCGCGCCCCGGCTGGATTGCCGTGCCGCTCGTGCTGCAGTTCATGATCGCCGCCACCAGCAATGCCGTCTTTGCCATGAACCAAACGCTGATCTCGGACATGTGTCCCGGCAAGGGCGCCAGCGGCACCGCCATCAACAACCTGGTGCGGTGCAGCTTGGGCGCCATCGGCGTCGCCGTCATCGATGCCATGATCTCGTCCATGGGCGCCGGCTTGGCCTTTGTGGCCCTGGCATTGCTGGTCCTGCTGTGCACGCCGCTCGTTATTGCCACCTTGGTCTGGGGCCAAAAGTGGCGGATGGAGCGGTCTCTCGAGACGACTGCCAACGCCGCGGCTTAGGTTTAAGATTCAACAATCGACAATCAACATTCAAAAAAATCATGGATAGTGGTTCGCTGCAGGCACCGGGCACTTTGGGAGTTGGCTGGAACGTCCATTCGGAGGGCGCTGGGACCTGTTTTATACCACTGATTGCTTTTATTTATGTTTTCTCGTTTTCTTCTTGTTTGTCTTTTTTTATGTCTTTTTTCACCTTTTTTTCTTTACCTCTTTTCTGTTCTTTTCTGTTCTTTTCTGTTCGAGTTGGCACGGCTTCCAAGACTGCTGCTCTTTATTTCCTCTTCTTGTAGATTGTTTTAGATTTTATTCCTGATAGACAACGATAGACTTTATTAAAATGTTTTACACCAATGATAGTCGTAAATAAAATATACGCAAACGACATCCTCTGGGAGGTTGATTGGCCATATTATGATAGTCGGCCAAACCCATAATCTCAGCAATGTAAATAAAGGGGCTGCCCACCCCGAAAGGGGCTGTGGTTAGGCATCAACAGACACGACCAAACATACTCGGATAACGCAAAGCGATGCTCTGTAGCTGCAGGTGTCTTCGATAATTCCTGGAGCCCTGAATCAATTATTGTATTCTCCATCTACCCGCTTAACCAGTTGAAAACGGCGGCGATTCGTCTCCTGCTTTCATCGTCTCCAGGATCATGTCGTTGACGCCCCGGTCGTACTCCTCTTGCGTTAGGTAGCCGTCCTTGGCCAGGCGCTCCAGAGCCATCTGCACCCATGACTGGCAATTGAACTCGTAGTCGTCGTTGAGCACCGGGACGGCTCGCATATAAACGGGCAGCCACCAGACCGGGAAGGCTTTTCTTGTGATGCCGACTTGGAGTTGGGCAACAAAGTTTTCCTCCAGCCGGGGGTCCCGGTTTCTGTCTTCTTGAAACTCAAACTCGCCCTGGAAGCCAACGGCGTTGCAGTAGTAGGTATCGGGCGCACTGGCTGCTTCTGCCTCTGCCTCGTCGCCGCCGCTTGTGGTCAGCGGCACAAAAAGCAACGCCGTGTGTCGGTACTGTTGCAAGTCCAGCGGGTCGCCTTTGAACACAATAATATGGAGTGTGTAGATATAAGATGGGCCGTCAGCCATTTTGCTACGATGTTGACAGGACCTGATGGCTCGTGTCAAGTCTTGTTGTAGTTATTTTATGTGGTGGTAAGTGAGAAGTGACCATGCGGCGGCTCCAACTTCTGTGGTATATGTGGGCCATTTATATAAGTCGTTTCAGCCAATCACTGTCTGATATCATGGCCATTGCCTCCTCGTCATCTCGCCCCAGCTTTGCCATCCCATCGATACACTCTGTCGACGATAAGTGCACATCAGAAGCACAAAATGGACATGCCCACGACGCAGGAGACACCAGAAAAGTTCAAAGATGCCAGCTCTGAAGCTCCGGCATCGCGGCTAACGTACAAGCAGGCTCTGCGAAGAAGATTGTCGAGTCGAGCCCGAGCCGCTGGAATACAAAGGACCACGGTCTGATGGAGGAGGGTGGGTTTCGTCAAAGTTGATACATATGATTCACTAGTATTCCATTGAATATCCCCCCTACATCGTCTAACCTGAAATAGGCGCCGTTGTCTTGCATAAGCTATACGACAAAGTAGTCATACTACACCCACCCAGACCGAACAGGTACGGCACCGAGAAAGCGATTGTCAAGGAATGGGGCACCCAAGCAGCCTATGAAGAAGCGGAAGCAATGCGTATCGCCGAGGCGGCTGGGACCAGCGTCCCGCATCTGTATGCTGTCGAGACCGCGCCGGACGGCCGGCACGGCATCTCTGGACTACATCGAGATTTTCACGCATGCCGACCTGGCCCCGCGCAATATCATGTACAAGGACGGCAAGATCGCCGCCATCATTGACTGGCAAACCAGCGGGCTGGTACCCCGAGCACTGGGAGTATGTCAATTTCTTTTATAGATGCAGCGGAGGCGGCCTGCGGGACTGTGCCGACGACATCTTCCCGTGAAGCTTTGCACTCGATCTTGTGCAATACATAGCTCTTTTGAGGTGACAATTGTCATAGCTTCATAAAAGATTGAAAACCCGAAAGAAACTAGCGACGACCTGGAAACTGCTGAACCGGCCATTGCTTACTGAGCCATATGATCCCACGCAACAACATATCACCGGCCCCTCGCGCCGCTGGTGGGTGCCCCATATAAGTTAACTTACAGGCGAGGGATCTACAATATGTGATTGGCTTCTTTGTCGTGTAAGCGCCGGCAATGTGGGTCTTCTTGTGAATGCCGTCTGAGAGGTTGCCTGCCAGCCAATCGTTTGTCAGAATGAACCTCTCCAGCTCTCTCTGCCTGTCGTCTCCTTTCACTCCCTCTCTCTCCAAACGCCCGCCCAGGACCAAAATAGAATAATCTGGATTTGATGTCTGCGACATGATTATTCCGTCTTTGTTTCTGTTTAGTATTTTTCCTATTCAACCTCCATCGTTGTATCCTAGATGCATGTAACGCATCGAAGCGCCGGCTCTCCTCCTCACGCCGCCGAGATGCAGGCATTCGTTGTCAGAATAGAAATAGAAATCGAAATCGAAATACAGCGTAGTAATTGCTATACAGGGTGAGCAGTATTCAAAACATAGGCTGCATGCGGAACTGCATGCCATTGCATACACTCAAGCTCATAGGCGCGATGCCCCCTGCACCACCCCAGCGATAATAAAGCCATTTTTCCAGCCGCCAGACTGCCCGTCCATCTCCCGCAGTCTACCCATCCCCTTTCACCAATTTAGTGGACATATCGGCCAGCGGCTACAGTCTATCTTTGTCTCTCGTTTCGCCCTACCAGGACCGGACGGGCGTGACAGTGTCTGAGCCTGAGCCTGCATTTCATCACTCCATTTGAAGCAAGTCAGACGTACTGTGTAAATCAAACCCTTATTTGAACGTGGCCATCCCCGGTTGATTCTCTTTCTTGGTAGGTTCTGTTCCTGCTCTCTTTCTTTGCAATCTTGTCGCTCCCTCTTATTCTTTTATTTTCTCTTCTCTTTTCCTGCTGTCTTCTTTTCTCTCTTCCATCTCGTTATCTGTTCCTGGCGAACACTACATCTCTCACCTCAGCACCTCAGCACCTCAGCACCACAGCACCACAGCACCACAGCACCACAGCACCACAGCACCACAGCACCACAGCACCACAGCACCACAGCACCACAGCACCACAACACCACATCCACGGTCATGTCGTTTATCGAAAAGAACAACGGCGTCGTCTCGTCGTCCGAGTTTGACGCCCACTCCCAGGACTCCCATCTCGAGTCAAAGATCCGCTCTCTTCGTCTTCTCGACTCTGCCCGTGCCGCCGCCACCACCCTCGCCCTCCTCATGGGCGTCGTCGTCCTCGGTATCTCGGGCAACAGTATCTACGTCTACAACCGCTCGCACTCGACGTCCGATCCCTGGCTGTCGTCCTGGCCGTCTGCCGCTGCTTTTGATTTCAAGCCCACAGTCGCCCTTGTCGCCGGCTCGTCGCTTGTCATCATTGCCAACCTCGTTGCTCTCACAAGCCACCACACTACTGTATGTTCTTCTTGTTTTTCCTCTTCATCCCCCCGTCTGTCTTTTACAAAGTCACTAACAGCATAGATTCGCTCCAGAATGACCAGCCTCCGCCTGCACACCCCCATCACCTTCTCGGCTCCCTTTGTCGGCTTCATCAGCGCCCTCGTCGCCATCATCCTCTTTTACGTCGCCGACTCCTCGGCCACCAAGGATACCCTCACCAGCTGGAGCTGCCGCTGGCGCCACCTCTCCACCGCCAGTCCCGCGCCCCGGTTTGCCAGCCTCTGCTCGGCCAGCCATGCCGCCGTCGACCTGGCCGTCATTCTCATCCCTGTCGAGTTCATTGCGTTTGCTCTTGCCGGCTGGCAGCTCAAGGTCGAGCGCTTCACTGCCGCCTATGCCCATGCCCGCAAGACCCCGAGCCCTGCTCTGTCGTAGATGATTCTCTTTTGTGCTTCAATATCGATCTCTGTTCTATATTTTTCTGTGTTATATTATGGTTGTCTAGGTCGGGACGGTTGCGTATCGGTATTATTTAAGGCTCGGTCGTTTTCGATTGTCTCGTTGTTTTCGGTTCTCCAGTGGGTTCAAGTCTGTGATATGACTCCCTTTGGCTCTCTGCATTTATGTTCCTTCTCCTTCTATCAAATAATAAATTGCAGTTCTGCATCCCCCTGCTCCAACATAACCACGTCACCCCCGGTGTAGCAGATAAATCATGATGACGGTAGGCAATTTAGGTGCAGTTATCCGACGGAAACAGGGTTCGCCTTGGTTGTCTTTATTCCCACAATACCAAAGTTTTCATTACCTATCCTTTCCTTCCATCCATAATCTCCATATCCTTATCTTCTCTCCCCGTCATTCTTACCTTTAGACTTCCACACATCTACAAATGCCCGTCATCTGAGCTGCATGATTATCTCGACAATTTCTATCAGTATCTGCTCCCAGCCATAACACAAGATAAAATAGCCAGGCCCGGTAACAACCACGGTCTTGTCAGTCCGTGCAACTACCAACTTCTGTATGCAAAATCTCATTCTGTTTGTCGTCTCGTATCCAGCAGTCCTCCGCCCAACAGCTACTCAACAGACGCAGCCACCCGTCAATATGACCGTCCTTCTCTTTCGTCCTCCTCCCATTCTTGCCCCCTCCCGTCCCTTACATTCTCTCTTTCATCTTGTGTCTCCATCTTCGTCAAAATACCTGCTGTCCCTGTCTTCCGCGTTTCGCTTGCTGCCAGCCCGGTTGCACACAGTCCGAATAGGCAAGACACTATTATTTACCAAATATCCCTACACTAACCCAGCATTGTGGTTTTGGTTGTAATCTACACGTGCAGTAGTTAAAATATACTCTCGTAGTGTCAGATTTGCAAATACCTACAACTTTTCCACTTTGTCGCTAGACGTCCTGCTTATTAACAAAATCTCGCCTTCTTCCGTCGTTCCTTCCTCTTCTTCTGATCTCGCTTATTTCCCGCTCGTGCCCTCCACTCGTATTAGCAATGTGCTTTGAATTCGATGACAATGAAGCACTGCTGCTTTCCAATATAAATAGAAGTATTATGTTTGCTCCTGTGTGCCTCTCCGGCGTGGACCCGTCAGCTCCCATAATGGTTTTGTTTTGTACTTTTATATAATACAATTGGCTCGTGATACGTGACAGAAGCACAGCTGCATCGCTCCTTCCGTCCCAGTCGTGCCTTCCGTTTTCTATCGGTATCTCGTTCCTTCCCTTTTCCTTGCTTATCTCCTCTCAGGTCTGGTCTGGCCATCTGCCACTCTCCTCCTCTCTCCTTCCTCTCTCTATCTATTTCTCTTCCTCCATCCTCCCCTACCTCGTTCTCACGGCACCGACGGCCAGCCTTGGATCCCACCTCGAGCTACATTTATCTTCGTCAAGGACGCCGGGTCTGTGTCTTGATGCACAGTATGCGCAGTATACATATCAGCACAAACTAATAAATGCACAAACAAATATACACGCATTGCCCAAGTCCACGGCAGAGTCCTCCACGCGTCCGACACACCTCTGAGATAGAAACACAGACTGTATTCGATTGACTGTCTTTGCAGTCTACAAACGACACTTGTCACGACCGATCCAGATTTAATACAACTTATATTGTGAGCCATGGACGTCAGCACAGTCATTGACCCGGTGCAGCAGCACAGCCAGCTCAGCCAGCTCGGACGACGGCCGCTTCCGTCCATAGACAGTGTCAGCAAGTCAAACAAGGCAGACAAGATAAACGACGAGGCAAAGGAAGAGTTTTCCCGCAGAAGTGTGGCTGGCACCATCCGTGGCCCGAGGGAGATGGCGACTGGCCAGAAAAGGCTTACCAGCTCCAAGCGCGAGAGTGGCCAAGGAGCCGGTATCAGCAACACCAGTGAGAACACTGCCAAGAGCCCCAACATCACTGTGGAGAAGAAAATTGCCGTCCAGGAGCAAGATCCCACAACGCCCCTCTCTTTCTCTCAGAGAGCCGCTCAGCTCGATCGCACACCCACGCCGCTGCTTGTTCAGGGTGACCCTCGTCTCCTGCGAGACATTAAGCGGGCACCACCCGGCGACCCTCCCATTCTCCGGCCACGGCGCAAGTCGCTTCTCTCTCTCGCCGGCGGCAAAAGAGGCGCAAATCTCAACACCAACAACGGTGCAGATATGAACAATGTGAACAGCAGCTCTGCAAACAAGAGGAGCAGCAGATTGCTCTCAAAAAGCATTGCCGCCACTGCTGCTGGAGAGTACACCGAGCTCGCTCGCAAGCGCAGCCAGTACTTTGAGGACATATTTTCCGCCCGCGACAGCGGTGACAACAGCCCGGCCAAGGAGCGCATCCGCAGCGAGTCGCTCGTGCTGGCCGACATCCGCACCAACGTGCATGTGGGCGACGAATTTACTATTATCACCGAGCTTTCAGCGCACATGGCCAGCCGATACAGCAGGCCGCTGTCGTCGATCGTGGTTACGATCCAGCACGGCCAGTGCATGTGCTTTGGCGGCTCGTTTGACTCTGCCTACGTCATGTCTGTGACTGCGCTCCCTTCACAGCTGCAGCCGACGACCAACAAGCGCAATGCGGCCCTCATACAGAAACACATGGAAGAAGCCCTGGGAGTGCCGCCTGCACGAGGTCACCTGCGCTTTGTGCCTGTACCAGAGACCAATCTCGCATATGCCGGTAATACGACTATCGGCCATCTCGATGAGCTATCTCGCAGTGCAAGCATCAATGGGGGAGGCGCTGCTGTCAAAGAAGTTGCTTACGACAGCCACAGCTCGCCGTCGCAGAATGGTGGCATGTATACCAGCAGCTGTGCCAAAATCAACAACGTGCCGGGACAGGACACGACGACTGCGCAGATTCAAGCAGTCAGCAGCGGGCTCGGAAGCCGCAAGTACAAAACAACGCGCAAGCTCAGTGTCAAGGTGAGTTTTCTTGTTTCTCGGATTTATCTAGCTAAGCACATACCTAATTCCTCCCTAATTCCCCTCTAGGGCATCTCGTCGACCTTTAAATCACCCACACCGTCACCCGATAAGACGAACAAGACGAACAAGACGAGCAGGGCTACAAAGGCAACACCCCCTCCAGAGTCGACAAATGTGACACAAGCCAGCCAGCTCACAACGCCTGCAGTGCACACAGCCTCGACAACAACCACACCGACCACGTCTGCACTTCCTGTCATTCCCGAACGGTCACTTGAGGAGAGGAAGCACGGCAGGGACAGGGAAAGAGAAAAGAAGACAGACTATGCTCCTGATGCAAAGGATCAAACACACACGCAAACTCAGACCCGGGTCGAGGCGGACAAGTCCGGAGGCATAATCAGTATTCATGAGCTGCTCGCACGCGGCTCTACACCTGTACCTCAGCCGGCCTGCTCCGAGCAGACCACCAACCCCCCAAACCCCGGCCGCAAGCCCAGCCAGCGTGCTCGTCGGACAAAGAGTTTTGTGGCGACATTCTTCGGGCGTTCTGTATCTGCATCGGCCGCGACAGCGCCCAAGATTGATGAGGAGGGTTAGCTTAGTCATTTGTGATTATAGTTTTGGGAGACGTTGTATTTTGGATTTGGATCCAAGTTTGGAGCCACTGCTTATACTTGTTGGTCACTGCTCGCAGATTGTTAATGGAATACTTTTATAGCTAACTACTTGAACTCTGTCTATCGTGTTTGATGATACTGGTTATTTGGTCGAGATGGTAGAGATGTCGAGAGTAGTAGGATATTGAAGACAAAAAAAGCCGAAAATGACAATATAACGATGAAGAAAAAGAAGAGAAGAAGGAGAACCAGCGCGGAAACGAATAAGAATTGGTATTCACCCTAAAAAGCACCATACGTCTCTGCTATGGAGGTTTGGGTATAATGGATGGTATGCCAGGATTGGTAAAAGAAACGAAGAAAGGAAGAGATAACAGTAAACTGTGACGGATCGACACCGTGAGAAAGAAAGACAACGGCCTGTCCCCGTCGTCCAAGGCCAAAACTATCAACCGCACACATGGCAAACACAGCCCAAGCCGATGGGTATCGATCTGTGAGTCTGGGTATATGTATGTTTTTGGTGGGGTTTTAAAGTCGACTTGAGCTGTGTAGATCATGGCGGCATGCTGTAGAGATACGAGACAGCCATGTTGATGAGGCGGGTATGTTGCTTTGCTGTCTAGGTGGTGATAATGAAAAAGGATGCTTCGACCTTGTCTAAAAGTGAAGATTGAACATAGACATTAAGGTGTATCAAGTCGAGGATGAATGCGACAAAGAGAAAAGAGCTAATGACAGAGAGCAAAGAGCAAGAGTAAAAAAGAGCTGCGAAGGGGCGAGTTTCGAAGATCAAAAAAAGCAAAGTCGCTTAAAGGAGTGTGGGCGTAAGCTTCGGGTCGTTTCTATGCGCCGTGGCAAATCGGTTAGGTGGACTTGGAAAGAAGAAGAAGAAAAAATGAAAAACAGAAAACCGAAAGAGTAAGAAGAAAAAAAAGATCGAGATCAAAATCGAAAAGGGTAATCAGTTGCTAAAGTATCTTGAAGGAGTGTCGTGAAGAAAAATGGGAAATAGATCGCTGCGTCGTCGAAGAACGAGGTTGTAAAGACAAATGAAAATCAGTCAAAAGAAATGGCGAGTGTCGAGATGAGTGTCGAGTTGAGTGTCGGGGTCGGGGTTGGGAAAGGCGTATGTGTAGGTAGAAAATGGCAAAGGCAATTGCGGTATCATAAGGCATTATGCAGCAAGGAAACGAGATTCCGGGCGCACCGGCGTCGGTCTGTATCTACAGGCCGGGGTGCACACTCGATCCCGTCTCTGTCGAGCCGTCGCCCTCAATCGTCTTCCTCCAGTGCTCGGGCAGGCACACGCAGACAAGCGGGTATGCCTTGATCTCACCACTGACTGCGGGCGAGGTGTCACGGCCGCGACCAGATGTGTTAGAAACGCCGCTATCCCGCTGTGCTTGGCGCCGGGCCTCCCACTCATCAGCACGCTCGTCAACCATGACACCAGTTGCCCAGCCATCGTCCCAGATGCCGACGACCTTGAGCATGTCACCACGCTCAAGAGTAAATTCGTCTGCAGCTCGAGGCTGGTACGCCCATAGGACAGCAACACGGTCGCCGGGGTGGATGTCGTCTTGGGAGTAGTAGTCCTTGAAGAACGGCAGCTGCTCAGACTGTTGGCTAGTGATGGCCTGGGGCGATGACATGCCAGCGCTTGATGGCGACTGGGGATCTTCGCCAGCAAGCACGGAGCCACTGGACAGAGAGCCATGGCGGCGGTTAGTTGTTGGTGGTGGGCGGAGAATACCGGTACGGTTCTCCGAGTCGGGGCTGTCGGTGTAGCCATCCGAGGATGACATGTCGTCGCCGCGTCTTCTGCTGGCACTGCTTCCGACCGCATAAGCCGAAATAGCACCAGTAGCAACAGCGCTGGACGAGCCACGAGGGCGCGGACTTGGGGAGTGGGAGTGAGCTGCCTCGTTGCCTTCCAAGGCAGACATGCGGGCAATGCGACCACCAGGGAGAACCTCAAAGGGCTGGTTGCCCTGGGATGAGGAAGCAGCAGTGTGGGTCATCTGAGGCCCAAGGATCTTGCGGGCAGGCGACGGCTGGTTGAAGATGCTGCCGTTCTGGCTGCCATTGCGCCTCCGGCGCAGAGCGACAAGAGCGAGGAAGATGAGGCCACCCAGAAGAGCAAGACCGGCAATGACACCAATGACAATGCCTGCAATGGCACCGCCCGACAGACCATGCTTAGAATCCGTGTCGCTAGTTGGCGTTGCTTCTGCAGATGAGGTGGATGAGGCGGTTACGGTTGTGAAGGTCAGGGTGGATGTGATGGTGGGAAGAACGACACCGGCACAGCGGCTCTCAGCGCCAGAGCTGTAGCAGCAGGTATCGGTGGAGTTGATGCCGCCCGACGAGCAGTATGAGCAGAGGCCAATGGTGCTGTTGCCATAGCCGCAGTTGTCGGGTTCGTTGTCGCTGCCAGAAATACAGTCGCTAGAAAGCGAGTCGTCGGGAGATGAGCATGTGACAAAGTCTGACTTTATCAGCTTGATGGCGTCGGAGGTGGCATTGGCGCAGGTGCTGGAATCTTCGACAATGTAGAGCTCGCTTTCGGCGTATTCGGCGCAGGTGTCGGCGCAGAGGGGTTTGGAGTTGGCGGAAGTCAGGCTGCATGTGGAAATGGACGACTGGACAATGGCGCTGCAGATTGTGCTTGTTAGGTAGCGTGGGTAGAGGTTGCTGGTGTTTGAGAGATTGATGCCTTGGCAGCCAATGCGGGCGACGAATCTGGAGAGTGTTAGTCGGGGGTGATGCAGTGCATGGGAGGCAGGATAAGTGCAGAGGACGTACTGTTCGTTGACGAATGTTGTCTGGACAAAGGAGCCCAGTTCATTGTCAAACGAGGCTCTATCGGAGACGTAGCTCAAAAAGTCACTGTGTTGTTAATAAAAGTCGACGGCAAATAGAGCAGAGAAGGCATAGGGAGAAGGAAGAAAGAACTCACTATTGACCAACGGCAGCCGATGGGGAGATGTAGGCCGAGGTGAAAGCCGGGCATCTTGTCGAGCCGGCAAGAGAAAAGCAGTCGGACATGATGAGAATTTGGGGTTTGAGGAAGCGAAGGGGGCGCAAAGAAAGGAAATCCGACTCGAACAGTATCCTTATTATTGAAGCAGCACGGACATCATTGACTGTTGGCGAGAAGGGGTTTTGTTATGGCGATATCGAATGAACGTATCGTGTGACCTGAGGTTTGGAGTGGCGTCGACGCGATGAAGAACAGAGCAACTGGGCGGTTAGAGGGATTGTCAAGAGAGATATCAGAGTGAGCAGAGAGCGGCGATGTGTTGAGAAAGTAGCAAAAAGGTCAAGTTGAAAAGAAGGCGAGGTGTAGAAAAGATAAATGAGTTGCTGAGGTGGGATCCGCGAGACAAGAGACGTACCACACGGTGAGGCTGTTTGTCCGTCTTGTGTGTGTTGCCGTGGTGTTTGTTGTTGTCGCCGTGCGTCCGGGTCGATGCGTACAAGAGACAAGAAGAGACAGGAAAAGACAAGAGGCGGGAGAGACTGAAAGAAAAAGACGAGGTCGATGCGAGACACTGGTATTAAACGTCGACCCTGCACAACCAGTTCGTGGAGAGAGACGAGCGGACGAAGAGGCAGGCGAGATGCAGCGATGCAAGAGACCGTCGGTGGGAGAGGTGAGAGGTAGAGGTAGAGAGTAGAGAAGGTGAGAGAGGAGAGAGAGAGGTACAGCCAGAGGTAGAGAGAAAGAGAGACAAGGAGTGGACGAATGAAGAGCGAGGAGAGTGGGCGGGAGGGGAGTGGATGCCGGGAAGAAAAGAAAGGGTTGGGCGTTGCAGGCGGGCGGTTGCAATTTGGGAAGCTAGAAGTGTTTGCGAACGGTATTCTAGTGGCAGAGTAATAGTAATACAGAGAGTACGAGCAAAAGGGGGACGTGCTCAGTAGACGAGAGGAAGATAAGAGGACAATGTGAGGAAAACGAAGGAAATGGAGATAAATGGAGAAAATATGAGGAAAAGAAGACGAAAAAGAAAGTATGCTGCTGACAGGACCACCAGAAGAGTAGATAAAAGATGTACAGAGTAGCGATACGAAATACAGAAATACAATACACACGAAGAGTTGGGGCAGGCGGCTGAGTGGGCGCTGGAGGAAATGAGGTGAAGTGAAGAAAAAGTGAAGATGGGAAGAAAGGATGGATGTGGGCGGAGGACAGGCAGGCAGAGAAAGGAGACAGTCACTGAATAAGATTGAGGGTGCGATACCTCTTGCCAAAACGGGGTGCCAGATAAAACAAATGGAATATTGTTGTTTTATTGTTTACTATGTATCATTCGAATACTATGTAGAGACGCAAAAATACAGCTGTATTGGGTATTGTTTTGCGGGTGGGAGCTACTGTGTACAGGAGGAAGGAGCGACCGGGCAGATCAGCGTTGTGAATACGTAGTAATACTCTGTAATAGCAGAGAGGGAAAGCACGGCCGCGAAAAGAGTTGGAGGAAAGGGGAAGGAGCGACTGGAGATATGGGACGACCGCAACGGGGCAGGTACGGGGCACTGTAACGACGATGGCACACACACAGAGAGAAAGAGAGAGCGAGCGAGAAGGACAATTGAAAAGACAAGAAGAAACCAGAGGAGAGAAAACTCGAAAACGAGTCTCTGACAGGCACACCCCTGGACAAACGCGAAAAGACCAAGATACAAGGGTACATTCCCATAACAACATGCAGGGGTCTGTGTAGTTGATAAAATGCGCTAGCCGTAATAGGAATTATGTGGGTAAGATGACAGGGGCCAGAGGAACGACAATACAGAGTAAGAGAAAGGAGTGGGGAGCGGGTGGAGAGAAGGAAGTCGATTGTGTGCGTCGCCGAGTGAGCTGGCAGCCACCATGTACATGATAGTAGTGCTACACATATACAACGAAAGCTGTCGGACACGATGCAACAGCCAACAAACACAGCCTAATACATAGTAGAGAGTGAGCAGCTCATCATAAGTGTAATACATACATAGTAGACGTCGGGCTAGGTGCCGTGCCGTAGCCTCCGTGTCCAAGCTTCAGTGGAGGCAACAACGAATAAAGACACGACAAGTTGAAGTGGCATCAGAGTCATTAAAGATTAGGAATGGGGATAGGAATGGCAATTAAAGTTAGAGGTCTGGTTATTATTCTGCACAATAGACACGCACGCATTGTCGCAAAGTGCTGATGGAATCCGCCAATGTCTCTCGAACAAAAAGGGTCAGATCGGCGGCACGAGGACAGCCACGCGCCCTGAAATAAGAAAACACGAAGAATGTTGAAAGAAGAAAGAAGAAGAAAAGAAAACGCGCCAGAATTTGCTCTACGTACACAGTAGCACAGAGTATGGAGTCCGGCCTGAGACAGGATATCGCTCTCTTTACAGAGGCTCAGAGGCTGCGCTTCCGTTGCCGACGATGCACGATCTCAGACCTGCATGCATCAATTATTACAAATGCCCAATATATTTGAATAGTAGATAAACATATGCAGACATATCCCAAGCAAGGCTATCAACCCAGCGTACTTTGTGGTTTGGGCTGTCGCAAAGTAAGACATGCCGTTGACTACGCCACGCGCACCATGTGTGATTATGTAAGCAGTGGATAGAACGTGCGCTTACCGGCCTGATTCACAGACATTGAGAGACACTCTTGAGTCAATCTCAGAGCACATCTCAGTCAGTCTCGAGCTGGAAACTGAATCAGATCAGATATTTGCTCTTCCGGTGCACTGTATCTGACATAGTAGTAGACACTGGTATGTATCTACCGTGGATCGGCCCCTGGTCGTTCGTTTCGGCTGGCCGTCGGGAGCTTGCAAGTGCTTAAACTGAGCATAGGCCGGGCCAGCCACTGCCTCGTGGTCAGTGTGTCAGTTGTTGACCGCCGGCCAGCATTCAGGTTGTCTCGCCTGTCCAGCTCGTATCTTCATACAGTGCACAGAGCACTACTATGTACGTATGCACGCTATACTGTAATACTCTGCAGTGTACGGTTCTTTAGCATCGGCATGTCTCGCCTCCTATTCATAAACTTGGTGTTCATCATGCCCGATCTTGTCATGTTTTCTCATTCTCTCCTAAAATATATTATTCTACTTGCAAGGATTAGCACTGACACTCTGCAAGTAAAATGACTTGTGGTCCCACGTCCGGGGTGTCAACACCTTATTGGCCGCTCGGAAATTAAGGCGTGTCTTTGGAGCGTCTTTGGAGCGTCGTTTGAGCGTCTTTCGTCTCTGGAGCGTCTTTCGGGCTAGCTAGTGCTGTATTTACATAGTCATGCACCTGTACTTTGCTGTAGTCCCGCAGCCTCGATTTAGCCTCTGACCTAAGCCATCCTCGTCGTGAAACAAAATGGACAGGCCTTGTAGACGATACTACTCTGTTTTATTACCGATCCACTTTCTCTGACATCAAAGGTTTTCTTGGATTCTACTATGTACATTATCCGCAGAGACGTGTACAGAGCAGCCGTCGACTTCTAGAAGCTGACGTGCTGTCCCGTCTCCAGTCCTCCCGGCGTTGTATCCTACTCCTATGTACATGGTATGTGTATTCATGCCCAGCGCTGTCCCAGGGCCAACTCACTTTTGGGCGAGATCACGATCACGAGACAGTGCAGTCGAACATAGAATCGGGTGCGTACACAAGAGACCTGCTCTGCCATACCAGCCCAATCTTGGTACTTGATGTACGCTACCGGCATCAACCGGACGACAACCACTCTCTCACAAAAACGAAACTAAACTACACAATGCCGCTTGTCCATACTATGTACATAGTAGTCGAGTCAACCAGTCGTTTGCCGGCATGCTGTTTGGGTCTTTTGCTGTTTGTTGTCTTTATTCGTGGTCGCCCTGTGCCTCCCAGCCGCCACCCTTGAGAATGACCAACCATCATTGTTGCTAATAGCTTGATAAATACCCTGAATCATTACCGCCCCTCTTCAAAGTACACGTACTTTCACAAAGTCAAGGTTATCGCGGGTTAATTAACTGCGTTCTTATTGTGCAGCCAGAGCACAGGAGCACCCTTGGGTACATAAACTGTAAGACTAGGTCCGGCCTACAACAATAACTCCTGATGGTGTAGTTGGTTCATCACGTTCGACTGTAATGGTTCTTCAATGTAATCGAAAGGTCGCCGATTCGATTTCGGCTCGGGAGAATATGATTATTCATATATTTTTGCATGTTTCAATGATTCATTTTGCTGCATTTTCTTTTTTGTTCTTCTTTTCTTTTCTCTTTATTTCTTTCTTTTTCTTTTTTTTCTTTCTTTATTTTTCTTTTTCTTTCTTTATTTTTCTTTCTTACTTTCTTTTTCTTTATTTTCTTTATTTTGTATTTATTCTCTTTCGTTTTATTTCTTTCATAAGTTCTCGTTTCTTATTTATTTTTGATTCTTTTATTTTTTAGTTCGGGAGTTTCGTTTCTTTCGTTTACTTCTCTTGTATATAAAATGAACATTTTATTCTATAAATTCATCATTACAGATCACCTATTCACAAAGAGCCTTCTACCTTTTATGATCTCAACGTCTGAATTCCCAAATGACTACATCTCAGTTCAAAGGTTGGCACGCAATAATACATCAAGTAGAAGGCAAAAACACGGCCGCCAGCAACAGCAAACACCAGTGATGGACATCTGCACATCTGCACATCTGCCACACTGGCTACACCGTCCCTTGCATCATTGCCTCGCTGGCGTTGCATTATGCACCCTCTACTGCACACTACATACACTACGCTGCACGCTATGCACAAGCGGCTCGATCTAGCAGAGGTCTCCTGCCTCTTGAGGCCTGCAATGCCACGCGCCAGCGCCATCAGTCCGCCCTTGCCGCATCGATCGTCTGCCACCAAAGAGGGGCATCAGTGCATATCAAGTTCCAAATAGTGCGTATCATATCCTATTGGTCTCTCTACTGAGGCAGAGTCTATGTAGACAAAGAATGGCTTCCCTTACAACAAATGAGCTAATCATATCATCCGATATGGTGTAATGGTCAACATCCGACGCTCTCACCGTCGAGCTCGGGGTTCGATTCCCCGTATCGGAGCACACGCTTTCTTTTTGAACTTTTGCAGACCGGCGTATCGCTCTGTCTTTTTTGGTAGATGTCTCGATAGCTGTCTACTGTACAATATATTCTATAATTCTAGTTCATATTTTATTACACCAAGTAAGTACCTACCTCATCCACGCTTTCAGTGCAGCGTCGCATCAAACCGTCTCGTTTTGCATGGAGTTGTCTGAGTGCGTATGAAACGCATAACTCGGGCTCCTCACCTTTTTATGAAAGAGATTAAGTTGTTCGCGCAGCATACATCTGTACAGACTGTACTATGTATGCATGCGCAACTGTCAATGCTGTCTAGTCGATGACATCCCATCGATGCTTGCAGCTTAGCATCCGCATGGCCAACGGCAGTTGCTTGACAACACCGGAGATTATTCACAATGGCATATTCTTGCTGGCAACAAACACACTGCTGATTACACGACCAGCTAATCCCAAATATGCAATCCAGCATAGCTTCTAGTGATTTCCCCTCCCCCCCTTGAATAAGGCATGACAGACAGGCCTCCCAACCTTATCCACGCCTGCACTTATGAGACGTCAAACGATCAGCGGCAGGGCTGTGTGACAGACGGAGGCGGCGAGGGAGCAATATTCTGTACTCCGACAAGCTGGAAACACGTTAAAGAGTACCGTCTGCTCTAGAAACTCGCCGAGATTTTCGAGTTATTCTAGATACTCGCGTCCGAGCATCAAACAACGTGGCGTGTGGCAGTTTCCTTTTTGGCTCTCTATTTATAATTTTAACGCTCCTTCCCGATCCGACAGTAGATGCGTGGAGGCGATCAGTCAGGCGATCCAGATTCAAGACCGGGATTGACTCTGCACACTGCACTTGCTACAATGAAGGGGGGTAGAATACTGTTTTACAACAAAAAAACAGAAAGCATGACGAAAAAGAACATCATATTGCGTTACAAAGCTACTGAGAACATAAACCCCCCCAAAAAAAAACCCTTTGCTGCAAGAGCAAAAAATTGGATACATCCGGATTCGAACCGGAGACCTTTCCCATGCGAAGGGAAAATCATACCCCTAGACCATGCACCCATCTCATTATACCACTTCTGGCACAAGAAAGTATTATATCCCCTTGCCTGCAAGCCAATAGAGGCTCGTTACACACAGCACATCGGAAAAGAAGTATTATATCGCGAACACAAACCAAGTCTAATGTGTATTATACAAATACAGATCTATCAAGTGTTTTTACTTGTCACTGTCATAATGGCCCGCTAGCCTGGGAAACCTCCTCTACGTACATCTTTATCCCGGCGCCCACGGCGTCCACGATGCGGAAACACGGCGTCAGTGTGCGCGACGCAGCACTCCTGGGGCAGATGTCGAGCGGATCCGTGTCAATGTCGTACCGCTCGCGCCAGCACCTTCCTTGCGCGTCCGGGCACAGCTCGTGACCTACCAGGTGTCTGTTGTGCTGACGGACCGCGAACCGTGATGCCAACTCCGTCAGCCGTGTCGCATCCACCCGCAGGCCGTCGACAACCAGGTCCCTAAACATGCGACTGCTGACCTGGATGCCGACTGGGGAAAGGACAGCAGTGCTATCGGTCCCACCACAGCTCCTGCCTGCATGTGGAGAAGGAAAAATATGCACAGTCTCGCACTGACTGCTGGCTGCGCAACCGCCCCAAGTGTCCTGCACCCACCGCAGGTGCCGTCGGTAGCCGATGGTTACTTGGTGCATCAAGCGGCCAATGAGAAGCACATTCTGTATTGTGAGCCGCGGCGGCTTGGACAGGTCATAGCATTTGGGGCACGCGAGCAGCTGTCCCATGAGGCCCGCGCCGCCCCGGAGATCGGATAGCATGGCGTGTGACATGTCGCGGCGGCGCAGAGTGCGGATCAGCCTGGCCACGTCGTCTGCACAGCTGCAAGACTCCCGCAAAGAGTCCCGCGGCTGTGACTGGCCAGGTGACCCAGCACCATCACGGCCGAGTAGCTCGAGCGGGATGCAGCCAAAGTCACCTGTACCGGTAAAGTCGGGCAGACACAGCGGCAGGGAGCCCAGATCCAGGACGGCATCCGCAGCACCGACAACCTCTATAGCGTCGGCACTGTCGCCCAGGCTGTCGGATCCGTGCTCCGTCGCTGGCGGCGACAGTGCTAGAACTGCAGGCGACTGCGGGGGGGCCGGCCGGGCTCGTTCTTGCCGACGCACCTTGCTCGGCCGCCCCGGTATGCCCATATACTGATACGTGCATACCACGCCCAGCGACGCGCAGCGGGCACAGCTCTGGCCATTACCCGTACACTTCAATTTACGCGTGCCTAGGAGCGAGTATTAGTTATTGCGTATCTATTGACGGGTGGACAATGTCGAAAAAACAACTCACGGCATGCCTCACACGATTGGCGCTTTTGCCTAGGAGTATGCATCGTTTGTAGACTTGCAGTATCTAACGTATGTAATTTTATAAAAATAAGATAAATGCACGCAACAAATACAACAAAGGGAAGACTTCGGAGGGTTTACAGAGTATACCTTGTGCAGCTGTTAGGATCGGCTTCGCTTCTTCGCTTCTGGCGGCAACTCATCAGCCAAGATGCCATCCTGCAGGTCCATCGCGCCATTCATTGACTGGATCAAAAACCATCCGATAACCATCCGAGATCTTATCAATCACACTCTCCGCAATCTGCACAATAGCTGCAGCGATACGTCATGGGATCGCCCATGGCTGTGCTGCTTTAGGGAACAGCCTGCAAACCACAGATCACAGATCACGAACCACGAATCACGCTCACACATGGACAAGCAAACATGACCAGGATGATTACGCCTCAGCAAGTCCGCCGCCACTGGACGAGCGGCCTCGAGATCGCCCTCCTGGATGTCCGTGAGGAAGGCCCGTATGCAGAGGCACACCCGCTGTTTGCCCTGACCGTGCCCGTCTCCGAGGTCGAGCGCAAGCTGCCCGCACTCGTCCCTCGCCTGTCCACACCCATTGTCGTCTACGACAACGGCGAAGGCTACGTTGAGCGTGCTGCTGCCCGCATTGCCGCCCTGGGCTACACCGATGTGCGCATTCTCGAGGGCGGCTTGGCGGCTTACGCACGCGTCGGCGAGGTCTACCGCGACGTCAACGTGCCCTCCAAGGCCTTTGGAGAGCTGGTCGAGGCGATTCGGGGCACGCCCTCGCTGGCGCCGCGCGACATCAAGCAGCTTATTGACAGCGGCGACGACGACGGCGGCAGCGTCGTCGTTCTCGACGCCCGCCGGCTTGAAGAGTACAGCACCATGAGCATTCCGCGCGGCCGCAGCTGTCCCGGCGGTGAGCTGCTGTACCGCATCTTCGCGGCCGCGCCGTCGCCGGACACGACAGTAATTGTTCATTGTGCCGGCCGCACGCGCAGTCTTCTCGGGACACAGTCGCTTGTAAACGCCGGCATTCCGAACAGGGTCGTGGCACTCCGCGACGGCACAATCGGCTGGACGCTAGACGGCCTCCAGCTCGACACCGGAAAGACGGACCAGGTTCCGCGGCCATCTGAAGATGCCGTGCACCGCGCGCGCTCGTATGCCGTTTCTTGGGCTGAGTATGTTGGCGTCACTATTGTGCAGGCCGACCAGCTGCTGGCCATTGCTGCACAGCACGACAGGACACTCTACCTGCTTGACGTGCGGGACCCCAGCGAGTATGCACAGGGGCACCATGCCCAATTTGTGTCGGCCCCAGGCGGCCAGCTCGTCCAGGCCACAGACGAATGGATGGGCGTGCGCGGTGCGCGTGCCGTCCTCTATGACACAGACGGCGTGCGCGCCCGCATGGCAGCTACATGGCTGCTGCAGCTGGGATGGGAGGTGTACGTCTTTGACCATGAGGGCACGCTGCCTGAAACCATCCCGAGACCCGATGCGCCGTCTAGGTCCTCTGCACCGCCTTCATCGCTTGATGGTATTGCACCAGGAGATCTTCTCAAGCTGGAAGATGCGACAATCATCGATCTGGCCCGAAGCCCAGCATATTGCAAAGGCCACATCCCGGGCGCGTGGCATGCGTCGGGCCCGGAGCTTCTCCGGGACTTGCAGACAGTAAAGGGTGATGGCCCAATTGTCCTGACGTGCCCCGATGGCCTGGTCGCCGCAGCAAACCTGCATGAGGCGCGCCAAGCCGTGTCACGGCGCTTGCTTTGCCTTGTAGGCGGAACGGCGGCATGGGTAGCCGCGAGCCAGTCTCTCGAGACTAAAACTGGCGTGCGCTGGCTCTCTCAGCCGGTTGATGTCTATAAGCGGCCATATGAGGGAACCGGCAACGACCGCGAGGCCATGAAGGCATATATCCAGTGGGAGCACGAGCTCGTTGCACAGCTCGCCAACGACGGGGTTGCTCGGTTTCACGTTGTGTGAGAT
Organism: Ophiostoma australiae; assembly: GCA_022392945.1. Classification (NCBI taxonomy): domain Eukaryota; kingdom Fungi; phylum Ascomycota; class Sordariomycetes; order Ophiostomatales; family Ophiostomataceae; genus Ophiostoma; species Ophiostoma australiae. The sequence continues at coordinate 221,603 of JAKRGJ010000018.1, read as the reverse complement.
AGCCGGAAAACACAAACTTGCGCAAATCTTAGTGCGTGATTACTTAATGGTAGCATATTCGTTTCAGAAAATCAATTCTAAAAAACATTTTGGTTTTCTTGATAGTCTACTATGAGTCTAGTCTGCACTGCAACATGTATCCTCGGCCACACCAACACGACAGAAACACGACGACGAGACCTCGACGTCTGCCTCGGCAAGGGCGAGAACGAGCTGCCGCTGGATAATGTTGGCCTCGGCATCGCGGCCCAGCTTCTGCAGACACTCGTGATAGCCGTGCAGTGCCCACACATTGTTTGGGTGCTGGTGCGTGCGGCCAGGCGTCGGCTCCAGACCGAGGTCCTGCGCGTAGGCGTGTGCGGCCTGCTCGACGAGACCCTGCTCCAGCGACAATGCGGCAAAGGGGTGACGCGCCGGCAGCATCCAGCCCCACGGCTCGGCAAACGGCAGCGCGTCTTCAAGCGCTATCGCGTCACGCAGGCGGCCAAAGGCGTCCTCGTAGCTGCCGCGCCGGTACGCAATCTCGCCGTCCAGCATCGCCGTTGCAATCTTGAGAATGTCGGTCACCTTGTTGGGGAAGTCGAGCCGCGTCGGCGGCACGAGGGCTGCGGCGCGGTCAAAGAGCACGCGCTCGGCGTCAGCCTCGGCGACCTCGCCGGTTGCCGCATGTGCAATCGCCTTGCCATAGTGGCGGAACACGTTCGTCACGCAGTAGAGGTGCGCGTCGTCGAGCGGGCGCAGCGCCTTGAGCTCGTGCCACATGCCGAAGCGGACCAGGACATGTACGCGCACGGCCTTGAAGAACTCCATCCAGTTGGCAAGCGCAGGCACCTCGACGCGCAAAATGTCGTCGGTGATGGTAGCCTCCATGCGGCCCACGGCGGCGAGCGCAGCCTTGGACTTGCCGCCGAGCATTGCCGCGTAGATGAGCGAGTGGTAGTCGTGCAGGCGGTAGTAGCTGTAGAAGGTGTGGCCGCCGTTGCGCGCAAAGTACTTGTCGTCGGCTACGGTGGCCTTGTAGTTGTACTCGACGGCACGCCGGTAGTCGCCGACAAGAACGTCGATGTGTGCGGGCATGTGGTACGTGTGGCCAGTGTCTGGCACGAGATCGCGGATCATGTCGGCGGCCGGCAGCGCTGCCTCGGGCGTCGCCGACATTTCCATGAGGTGGATATAGTAGTGTGCGACAGCTGGGTGCTGCTCGACGCCGTCGCGCTTGAGCGTGTCCTCGAGCAGCGCGCGCACCTCGGCGACGGGCGAGCTTGGGATGGGCAGCCCGGTCTTTGTGTCAAACAGCCTCCGGGGCGCGCAGTTCATGAGGGCATCGGCAAACAGCGCAATAATATCAAAGCTGTCGAGGCCAAAGCGCTGATACACGCCACGCATGGCGTCCGCATAGGCACGATCGCAAGCCGCCGTGTCGCGGCTGGGACTGTCATCTGGGTAGCGCAGGGCGAGCGCTGCAATGAGGGCCTGCTCCCAGTCTGCTGCACCGGCGGCACGCTTCAGGGCCTCCTGGCTATACACATGCGTCATACGCAGCGCGTGCAGGCGGTCAGCCTCGTCAAAGAGTGCCCAGGTCTTGTTGTAGTTGGGGCCAGCGCAGAACGAGAGGCCCCAGTAGGCCATGGCGCAGGCATCGTCGTGTGCAGCGGCCTGGCGGTAGCAGAAGATGGCCTCGTCGTGATTGAAACAATACGTCCAGACCAGCGCGCGGCCGAACCAGACCTGGGCGGCATCCGACTGCGTGCTGACACGGGGCAGCGTCGCATGTCCGAGATCGTAGTACGGCTCCGAGTGGTCCCTTGCGGGCACGCTGGGGGGAGGCAGAGATGCCATGTTTGCGCCTTGTCTGTCTGTCTGTCTGTCTATCTGTCTGTCTGTCTGTCTGTCTGCCTATCTGTCTGTCTGTCTGTTTCCTGTAGTACACGGTTATCTCTGTCTATCCAAGGTCGAAGTGAAATGACGGAATGCCGAATCAGCGACAGACATGTCATGTATGCCATTCACTGTCGGCCGTGATTGGCTCGGATGTTTTGATAGGCGGATAGTTTCCGGTAGCTTCTCGATCTTTAACGCTCCTCGATGCCGCTACCAGAAACCGTCCGAGTGCGACAGTGCATATTTAGCGGCGTGTCTCATCCCCCCTTGCAATCACGACATTATGAGTAGCTACGGGTTAATTTATTCACACATCGCCTTGGATTTACATGGGTTTACTACTCTACTCATAGTACTTGGCTGTCTTGCCCTTGATGATGACCTCTTGTCTGAGATTGTGCATCGAGCTGTCGCCCTTGCGCTGGGCATTGGATGCCACCCGGGCCTTGACCCATTCGCCCGCCGTGATTGTCTCGGCCTCGCTGCTGTCCGTGTCGGCCGTGTAGCCCAGCCTCTCGAGCACAGCGCTCTTGACTGGACGCAGCTCCAGCGCATCTTCGGGACGCACAAAGTAGAGGACGCCGAGGCGGTCGATGCTGGCCTGGTCGGGCGGCGGCGCGACGACGCGGTGGATGCTGCTCTTGAGGAAGCCGTTGGTCAGGAACTGCAGCGCATCGGCGACGTTGACGGTGATGCTGCCATCAAAGGGCTTGACCCAGCGCCAGCCGCCGTCGGCACCGCGCACCTGTAGAGCGGCGACGGGCTGGCGGAAAAGCAGCGTCAGCGAGCCGAAGTCGGTGTGGCCCTTGACCCAGACGTTGTCGAGGCGCGCGTTGTCGTCGGTGCTGCGGCGGTGGTACTTCATGTAGCGGAGGTGGCAGTCGGACTTGTGGCCGTAGCGGTGGTGCTGTGCCAGGGTGTCGTCGGGCAGCTCGAGGATGATGGCAAAGAGCACGAGCAGCTTGTGCACAATGTTGTCATGGATGTGGCGTGCAAAGTGCTCGATCTCAGGCTTGTTCTCGACGATGATAGCCGGGTGCGGCTGCTCGTAGGCGGGGATAAACTTGGGGATGTTGTAGATCTCTGTGTTGTCGAAAACGCCGGGAGTGAGTTCCTAGTCATCTTAGCCTCTGGTGTATTTCCACCATTTATATCCACTGAATTTTTGAATTCACTTACGCGAAGACCCAGCGGCTTGTAGCCGTTGTAGCCGCCGTGCTCGAGGTCGGCGCGGTACTTGATCTTCTCCTCGGCCGGCAGCTCAAAGACGGACTTGCCAATGGCAAACTGGCGGTCCACCTCCTCCTGGCTGAGGCCGAAGTTGACGATGTAGAAGAAGCCGACTTTCTGAATGGCCTCTTCAAGCTGCTTGGCCAGCGCTTCTTTGCCGCCCGGCGTATCAAATGTGGACAAGTCAAGCGTCACGAGCTCGGCCCAGTTCACTACCACAGTAATCGTCAGTAGGAGGCCGTCTTACAGGCCGAAGTTGGCACGCATACATTCATGTGCAGTCTCTGGGATCTGCTTGTAGAACAGGCTCGGGCTGTCGACACCGCTCGGAGTGTGAGTCTGCGTCTGTACGGCAGCCATTTTGTGATGATGTAGATGAGTGTAGTTATCAGTATTTTGCGTACAATCTCTGTACATGCATTCCCCGCTGTCGATGCCCCAGGTTTAGGTTTTTATATCTTGATGTCCTGATGTCCCGATGTCCCGATGTTACTTTGATACACATTTAGCCTGTGCCATATCATGACTCGTGCTGCACCCAAAGTCTGTCGCCATAATAGTGGTGTCTTGCTCATCGCGGAGGGTATCGACAATAACCTCCGAGCCAGCCCCAGCCAGGGCCGATGATGTAATGCGCGAATGAAGCGGAAATGCGCATTGCATGTTTTTCATATCAATTCCACCACGGCGTGCTGTATTTTTAATACGTCGACCCGGGTATCCGACACATTGCTGGAGTTGTTTATATATCAGACGGTTCTGGGACTGGATACAAAGAGAACAGCAAGCCAGAACCAAACTGTAGGCCATCCGAGTAGCTGCCAACCATGTCGGACACCAAAGAGCCAGCCGTCGCATCGGCGATACTCTCGCCGCCTGGGGACGGAGCCCTACATTTTGCACGGCGCGGCGGCGATGCCGACAGCAAAACAACCGCGGCCGACATCAGCGGCTACGACGCAGAGCGCATGCGTGCGCGGACAGCGCTAACCGCAGACGAGGAGAAGAAGCTCATGCGGCGCGTCGACCGGCGCATTATGATCCTGTGCTCGCTTATCTTCTTGATTAAGAACCTGGATGCAAACAACCTCTCCAACGCGCGCATCATGAACAAGGGCACGCCGCAGAACATCATGCAGCAGCTCCACCTGACATCGGACGAGTACAGCTTGCTGACCGTCTTGTACTATGTGCGTGCACTTTTTGTTCATTACTGCAGTGAACTCTCGGTTTGAATGACAGGCAGAAGAAAGAGAAAAAAAAACTCACAAACTTAGATCCCTTATATTGTCCTCGAGGCCCCGTCGAACCTGCTGCTCAAGCGCGTGCGGCCCAGCGTCTGGCAGGCCCGGATCATCATATCGTGGGGCATCATGCTGCTCTGCCACATCCCCGTGCGCAACAAGGGCGGCATCTACGCCACGCGGTTCCTGCTGGGCCTGTTCGAGGCCGGCATGTTCCCCGGTGTGATCTTGCAGATGACGTACTGGTACCGGCCCGATGAAATGTCCATCCGGCTGCTGTATTTCTGTATGCGTTTCCTTCCGGTTCTCTGGCGATACCTGTCGAGCTGTGACTAACATACAAGACTGTCTAGGAAACTTTTCCGGTGTGATCAGCGGCTTGCTGTCTTTTGCGTTTGACAATGCCTCTGGCCACAGGGGTCTGTCGGGCTGGCAATGGTGAGCCGTTGGCGTTGCAGCCTTTTGAGGATTCCTGACCTTCTCATGCTAATTTGTATTCTACTCCAGGCTGTTCCTCACCGAAGGCCTCGCCACGCTTGTTGTCGGTGTTGTCGTCTACGTTTTCCTGCCAGACTGTACGTTGATATCTGGGGCCTCCTCCTAGACACGCTCTAGACACCAGAGCATCAGAATATAGACAGCATCAAACTGACAAGCACACAGTCCCCCCGACGGCAAAGTGGCTCACAGACAAGGAAAAGGCCTTTATCCAGGCCCGCCTGCCGCCCAATGCCCCCCGGGCCGACGAGCTCAACTTCAACTTCCGCGAGATTGTGTCGTCTCTCAAGGACTCCCGGCTCTGGCTGTTTACGCTCATCTGGGCCCTGTTCACAGTCGGCACCAACGGCGTGACCTTTTTCCAGCCGACTGTCATTGCCAACCTGGGGTACACGTATGCCTGCTAACCTATTCTTGTGCCATCTTCTTCCCTTTGCTCATCATCTTTGCTGACAATTCAGTTCTATTGCACAGGCTCAGCTGCTCAACCTGCCAGTCTCCATCCTAGGCATTATAGTCATTGCCGTCTCGGGCTACTTTGCCGACAAGAGCCACTTCCCACGCCCCGTGTATCCACTTCTGGTGTACATGGTCGTGCTTGTGTGTTATGGTGTCATGGTTGCCTATCCGTCCGACGCGGGTGTGTATGCGGCGACACTGGTCGGCAACGCATTCGTGACGGCGTTCTACCCGCTCATGTGGCCCTGGCGCGTCCAGACGACGGCCCATGCAACCGGCTCTGCGTTCAGCATCGGCTTCGTCAACAGCTACGGCCAGATCGGTGGCGCCATCGGGCCGCAGATCTTCCGCGCAAAGTACGCACCGCGGTACAGGGAGAGTTTCACGGCGGCCATGGCCTGCGTAGGTGCCGGGCTGGTGGTAATGTTGATCACTTGGTGGGTGACACGGCACACCGAGCGAGACACGCGGCAGCTCAAGCGTGCTCGTCTGGACGCAAGCAAGAAAGGGATGACTGTTCTCGAGGATGTGGTGGACCGTGACATTTCTACCAAGACCAGCGACGATGACAGTGCGTAGTCTAGAGGGCTTCTAGCATCGAGTTGCTGTACAGTGTTTGTCCAGATATCCAGATATACCTAATATAGACATCCTTCTCTATCTCGCACATTGGCCAGCTTTTATTTGCAATGAGGCAGGCAGGTCTATCGTGATTTCAACTATGATGTAGTTCATTGCTCCTGTGGCCATATTTATCTTTCTTGTTTCACAAGCAAGCTCAGGGACAATTTTCCGAGAGTGAAGTCTATTCAACATAAACCAAAAAACACCCAAAACCAAAAGCACGATAACCAAAAATAAAAATACTCACAGTATAACAATACTCCGCCTATAGTTAATGCTTCGTATCTTTGCTAGGCAAGCACTTGTTTGCCACGTGGCGAGCCCGGATTTCTCCCCACTCATCTGCTCGTTTTGCTGCCGTGGCCTTTGACATATACCACCTTTTGGTGGCATAGTCGACCCACGCCAGCACGGATTTGGTCGGGAGCGGCTGTCCTTGTGCAATGACAGCCTGCTCCGTGCAAGGCTGCGTGTACTGTAGCCTCTTGTATTGCCGCCGGCCATACTAGATGCCGCCGATTGCAGCCGGAGAAGCAAAGCCATAGATGGCTGTGATCAGCTCCCTGTAAAAGTTAGTTCCTGTTTCCACCTGTTCCGTAACCGTATTCCACGTACTCTTCGAAATTTGTCTGCATCATTTTCAGCTTGCCTAGGGAGGTTGGCGACGATAGGCAAGCGACGGCTGGCGTGGGGGACGGCAAAAGTATGAACCCCAAAAAGAGCAGGGAGAAGCAGGAAAAGCAGGAAAAGCAGGAAAAGCAGGAAAAGCAGGAAAAGCAGGAAAAGCAGGAAAAGCAGGAAAAGCAGGAAAAGCAGGAAAAGCAGGAAAAGCAGGAAAAGCAGATGCAGCAAGGAGCAGCAATAGTAGAAGCAGAACGGAGTGGGAGGAGCAATACACAGAGTAGGGTGCACAGCAGCTGCGTTGTGAGCAGTTCGAGAAGGTCTAAAACCCCAAAGTCTCGCCAAGGTTGATGCGTAGAGCAAGTGATTCGGATGAAAGAGTCTAGGATTTTAAGATGCTGGAACTGTATGTAAACAAATACAGAGACCCACTTATTAGAGCATGTAAGTTGGCCAGCCGTTACTGATGGGCGTGAATGCGTGCTACTTTCCATCTCGTCTCGCCCTCAACCCGTTCTTGCCTGTTGTAACCTGCGCTGTATTTTATATATAGTAGTGATGTATATATTATATAGTACTGACTGGATTACGCAGTCGATTTTCGAGAGAGCTTAAGTCTTCCACCCATATTTTATTATTCATGCAATGGAAAAATTAGAAAAAGGTCCTTGTTATAACATATGTCGGTGCAAAACCTATGTATTGGATAGTTCGCTTACACCTTTGATCCGTACTCAGACCGCCTCTCTATGAAGGTGGCATGAATTCGGGTCTCTTGGTGATGCTTAAGGTAGAAGACTCTATATATCGTGGGATGCGGCCATTATGAGACGCAATAGGGGTAGATGTGTGGAGTCGCCTCCGCGTAGTCATACCCATTATTACACTTATAATGTGACCACATCGACAATATATATATATATATAAAAGATGGAATCCTGTATACAGGCGGCAAAAAAACGTACAGCAGAGGGTATTCGCTGGTCGTCACCGACCCAACTACTAATCCGCCGATCACTGGTTTAACTAGGGGAGAGCGGACGGGATCCCGTGCTTTCCAGTATCTATGGCCGTACGTGGAAGGTGCATCTGTAGTAGGTGCTATATAGGGTAGACAATGAGCTTGTGTAAAAGTTAAATGGCCCATTACGGTGTGAACAATTATGGGTGGGCCATAGACTTCCCACAACATAAACAACAACGAACGCAGAGCGCCTTTCTCAAAATGGCGAACCTCCAGGGCAAGACGATGTTGCAGCCCGCCGAAGTGCGCCGTAACATCGAAAAATACAACACGGCTGTTTGCCGACTATTACATCCTGAGTGGCATCCTTGAGCGCCACGAGGCCACGATCCAGAGACGATGGTCCAAGAAGACGCAGACGAAGAAGCTGGCTATCCTGCTGGAGGCGTGGCCGGACATGCCAAAAGTGCACCGGCCCGACTTTGCTGCACAAGAAAAGATACTTTATGCTGCACACAATAAACGAGTTCCCGGAGAAGCTGCACTGGCCACCCAGCTGCGTGGCTCTTACGTCTGGCCGTATATTAACCAAGAGGACTTGCTCAGCAGCAAGGCGCTGCTGCTGCTGCTCAATGCACGCGGCCGGAACCATCCGAGCGTGTTTGCGGCCGCCGGCAACGACGCTATGCGATTCGGCTTGGAAATGCTTGTGATACCTGAAATTGCCGTGATCGGACACGTCTGTTTGCTAAACGGCATCACACGGGATGCGGGCTACGGTCAGCTAGTGGACTGTAACGACCACCCGAATGGGTATAAATTATTATTCTCTGGAAAGCAGTTCATGCCGGGCGGTGGCCTGCTGGTTCTCGAAGCCCAGGCACGTGTGCTCTCGTTTCGGCTTTCTGCCGCAGAATCCTCCACGAGATTGCCGACAATGACCTGCGCAGCGACGCCCTCTACCCCGTCCAGCCAGAGCCCGCGCTCAAAGATTCCTCTGCTGCCACAACAGGGATCGTGGCGTCTCTTGCCGTCATGGCTCAAGAGGCTCCATACCGTGTGCCTCAACACCTGGACCTGGGCAGGATCGAGGCATTGCTAGCCGCGCACAGGGATGCCACCGAAGCCCACATACTGGCTCTTCGAGAAGACCCGGGCTACTTTACCGACATCTTGAACGAGGCGTGGGAGCACCGCCCTGAAATTCCCAAAGACCTCGATGGAAACGTCCATCCGAATCTGGTGCCGCCGCGCCAGGGCGTCCTGTGATCCAGTATCATCAGTAACGTGCTTAGTGAATCTCACTTCCAGCTCGAGATGTATACCAAGATGATCAAGCAGGCCCAGCAGCTGCGCACGCTGCAGCGCCAGTACGCCGACAAAATATCGCCGCGCGAGGACCTTCCCGAATCCTATCTTGCCGCGCTGCTTATATTCCGCTTATTTCTCAGCCAGACCGCCAAGAACGCAAGGAAACTCCTCCGGAGCAGCTTTAGCGCATCGCCACCCATGCGGCGTTACTTTGCCCGCAAGGTGCCCATCTCGCCGGAAGATCCCTCGACCACAGTCTTACAGCGTCCAGGTGCCAAGTTGGACTTTGCCGCCTCACGGCTGCTATCGCTGATGCGTGTGGTATGGGATATCACCGAGGATCAGCCCAATAGCCGGCTGTCGGAGATGATGGATGAGGCGGGCCGCTTGCTCACGAAAGACCAGCGCGCGTGCGAGTTTGTGTCCCCTTACATTGCTCGTAGGAATGGTGAGCTGTCTATTCTCGGTGAGTGTCTGCACCAGCTCAACATGTACCAGCCCTGGGCCAAAGGATTCAACTATGCGCTAACCTCTCGCTGGGATGACATTGAGGAGACGTTTCATCGGAAAATCGACCATATTCTTCGTGACTGGGAAGCACTGTATACAACAAATAACATTTTCGCCATCCAGGCTTATGGCAACCCGTCCAATGGCAAGTTTGACTATCCCGTGGGCAGGCGGCACTCTAAGGCAGTCTGTGATAGTCTGCGCTCGGCCGAACGCAACCTCGACATCTTCTGGGGAAAGGTAGATGGCTTCATGCGCACCCGCACCGGCAACCAGGATGATAGTGCCATGCAGCGCCTACTCGCACAGCCGCGGCTTCTGCAGCGCACGCAGGAGTGGATCGAGCCACCACCAAAGGCACCAAAGGCGCCCAAGACAGAGGCTACCGGTCCAGACGCCCTGGCAGGATCGTTGGTGGCCGTGCATTTCCACTCTGGGCCCCAGCCGCTGTCTGCTCGGAAAGAGGTCCTGGCTACAGCTGCTGCTACGTCAGCAAAGGCAAAGGTCAAGTCACGCGGTGAAGCCCACGACGAAGCTGTTGCTGCCGATGCAGATTCCAAAGCTGCTATCGAAGTCGATGGTCAACTGTTGGGCACAGATACCCGACCTCGTATCGCAGTCGATGCGCGCGCGCTGAAGGTCTTGCGCACCCTTTTTTTTGACCCGGATGCAAACAGCTCCCCCGGCGAGGTTGCATGGCTTGACTTTTTACACGCCATGCAGACCACTGGATTTGTCGCACAGAAGTTGTACGGCTCTGTGTGGCACTTCCAGCCCGTGGCACTCGATGTCGACCGCAGCATCCAGTTCCACGAGCCTCACCCACGTGGCAAGATGCCATTTGTCACCGCGCGGCGCATTGGCCGACGCTTAAACCGGGCATACGGCTGGCACGGCAGCATGTTCCTGCTTAAGAAAACAGCAGCTGCTGTGTGAGCAAAGTCGGCTCAAGATTTGTTGTTTCCTGTCGTTGCACTGCATATACATCTGATCTAGATTTAATCGATTTAGTGGTTAATTTAGTGATTGAGGTGTCGAGAAGTTTTCTTTTTCTTCTTCTTTTTTTTCATGAAAAGCATGGCCTGCCTCACAATTTATGCTCTGATTAACAGCCAACCGATTGATAGCTGCGCATCGCTACATCTCACAGGCGGCCTAACAGATACTGATGCCTGACAGACATGATGTGACTCACTAACCCAGCCAAAGCTCATCGAACTACACAGGCCGGGACACTGTTTTATACCTCAAAGTTGCAGTTTGGTATCGTGACTGGATGTCCAGTGGCAAGCTGCAAAGGTAGGGCGCAAGCTTCATCTGTTGAGCTCTCTTGGCACAAAGCCTATATGTGCTTACGGTGGCAGCGTTCGTTCTATCACGTCATTTGAGAGCCAACTTCCCGGCTCTATCACTTCTGGATGCATAATCATCACCTTTAGACAGGCATACAATTTTAACTGACAGGGCTTGTATTCTATTAAAGGAGGCGTCTACTGAGATTTCCTAAATTCTGGATCAACACGTCTAGTGCAGCTTCAATATGACCATCGATACCTGCAGTCCCAGCAGGCCGGACGAGGCCGCCAGGACGCCGCCTTTGCTGCCCAGTGCCCAGCTGACGTCGCCCCAGAGCACGTCTTTGACGGCCGTAGCCTGCACGCCGCCCGGCAGCGCCACCTTGACTGCGGTAGAGATGTCACCGTAGTTGAGGTTGATCACCGTGAGCAGCGCTTCCTTGGCGCTGTTGTTCACCCAGACCGAGGCGTCTACGCGGCTGCCGCCAGTGACCGCCAGTGTCTGCGTAAGAGGCTGCTCCAGCAAAAAGGACGCAATCGTCGACGACGTCATGACTGCAGCCAGCTTCTCGGTAATACCGCTCAGCTCGCCCGTGGTCGGAAAGTCCCAGGCCACAAGACCCTTGGCGCCGTGGTTGACCGCCAGCAGGGCCATGACCACCTCCTCGGCAGCCGTCGGGTACCGCGTCCAAAACGACTCGTTTCCAAACGCCTGCGGGGCTGCCCACTGCGTCTTCTGCCAGCCCAGCAGCACGTCGCGCCGCGTGTTCTCGTCGATGCGCTCCGAGATATCCTCGAATGCACCGTGGCAGTCGTCGCAGCCGCAGCAGCCATATGTCGCATTGCACGGCGTCTCGTAGACCGTCGACCAGCTCGTGTTGGTGCTGATGGGGTACACATCGCTGATGATCACCTCGCCGCCCTGCGCGTAGTCGGCATAGTAAAAGTCGTAGCAGTTGAGGGCCAGCGACGACGGGTGGTACGGGTCGATCTCCCACATTGTCTGGCGTGCGAGCCCCGTCGAGTTGATGGGCACGCTCTTGCCGTCGGGCTCGTCGCTCTGGTACCACAGCAGGATCGACGGGTGCGACTGCAGCGTGCTGACCTGCTCGACCATGGCGCTGTCGTTGGACGCTGTCCAGATGACGTCGTACTGGAAGAAGATGCCCAGCTCGCTGGCACGGTCGAGGTAGGGCTGGAACTCGGCCCAGGGGAAGGGTGACTCGCCGAGGCTGCCGGTAGGCACAATGTGGATGAGGTTGTAGCCCATGGCGGCAAACTCGTCGAGCGTGCTGACATTGCTGTTCCAGTACAGTGTCCATTGGACTATAGGGATTTCGGGTCAGCAGAGCATAGATAGTGGCTGGACTTAAACATGCAGAGACGTACCATAGTATGTGTACGGGAAGAAGGGCTGCCACGTCGTCTCGGTGCTGCGCTGGTACCATAGACCGCCGTAGAGATTGTCGATGCGCGAGACTGTGCGGCTGTCTTTGGGCTTTGGCAGACGGTAGAGCTCCGTGCTTGTCGTGTAGACAACTCCATTGCCGAGCTTGGCCGTGACAGTCAGGTTGTACGCCTCTGTGCGGGCAGCAAGCGCACGCAGAGAAAAGGCAATCTCGTTGCCGACTGAGCCCACATCGATGGTGGTCGTAGCCAATACAGAGCTTCCCGACTTGATGACCACTTTCGCCTGTGCAGCAGCCGACTGTTTGGCTAGGGTTTGCGATGTGCCGGCATACTTGCTGTCGATTGGCTCGCCAAGCTGGTGCGAAATGCCGGTATCAACGAGGAGCGAGGCCTTGCTGTCGGAAGCCAGGTAGATGGTCATGCGCGGCTTGGCCAAGAGCCGTAGCAGCGGGTCGACCGAGTATGGAGGTTCTTCAAACCATCCGCCGGGGTTGAAGGATGCATCTCTGGCCGGGTTAGAGCGGAACGAAAACACAATATTGTATAAAACGAGGCTCACTCACGTCGCGCGATAGGCCTTGCCGCACCAGATGTCGACTCCTTCGGGATTGTTGAACTGTGCCGCGGCACCAGAGATGCTGGCGACGAGCAGGCCGATGCTGGAGAGTAAGGACCACATTGTTTCTTGTCTTGTGTCTTGACGGGTCTTGGGTGCGACCAGATGGGGAGTAGGAGCAACCTGAAGCCAGAGTTATATGTCTGCAGCTGTCTGTGATACCGGTGCAATGTCCGGCCAGACCATTTGATCATCGACCAGTTCTCCAGTCTAGGCCAGCCTTCACCCAAGCCGTTACAAGTCAAACACAGAGCAGCGCTTCCGCGGGGTGCACCTCAACGTGGCATTGGGGTGGCATCGTAGCAGCGGTACTGTGCCGGGAGAAGCCGCCCCAGCCTCTCCGTGAACGAGGCCAATGTCAAGACAACAGACATCAGGATATCAACGCATCAACGAGTCCGAGATACATATATTGTATCGCGTAACGTTACTGTAGTGAAGATGAAATCAAGCTTTCCATTCAAGGAAGCTGCTTAAAATAAAGGGCGAAAGACACTCTAGCAAAAAGGCTAAAATAAACTGGAAATATCACGACATACTGCAGTATGTGCAGACGCAACAAGAGCAAAAGAGAAAAAGAGGAAAAGAGGAAAAGGGAAAAAGAGAAAAGGTGGGAAACATGGGACGGCCTGCACGTTGATCGCAGGAGACATTTTGGTAGAAATAGAAAAAGCAAGGGTATACTATGTAGTCTACCACGTTATCCTTGACAGCGACATAGTACGCCATTAATGCGACTCCGACCTGCCGTTGATAAGACTCTGTCTAGATGGGACGTGAAAGAGGGGGGGCGCCCGGTAGATGTGCGATGTAATTACATGGTATCTGCGCCTCTGATATCCTATCTATGCTTCCCCAGATGACGTCGTCCGGGTGGAGTCCGATGCGGAAGTCGGCAGAGAAGCTATAGGCAATCTGACCGGGCTTTTGCATTGCACTACTTGTGAAAGTCTTGTCTTTTCGCTTTCTCTATCGCTTTGATTGCTTTGATTGACTTTTGTCTATCTCTTGGCTAAAGACCCTTTGCCTTTTTCCTCTTTCCCATGCCCTCGGTATCTTTAGGTATCTTCAAGATGGGCCAAAGGCAACGTTTGTCCATGTCTCCCTAACGTTACCCTGATTAGTGCTCGGTATGTATGTATGTATGCGTGTGTGTGTGTGTGTGTGCATGAGCAGGGGCATAGCCTGTACATACAGTCATGACTCCGGGGGATCAGAGCAGAAACTGTGACTGCAACATTGGAGTATAGAACATGCATAAATGACCACGATATGCGCCGGGCATTGCCGTCTGGAGGCCGTGCTCAGCCGACGGCCGTTTCCCAGAGAATAAAGACAGACGACAGACCAGACGAAAGACGACGGATCGACAGGTTAGACCAGACTCCGAGCTTCTGTACAAAGCAAAGTGCAAACAGACAGCTGCCGTCATGCTTCTCTTTTCCTTGCTCCCGATCTTGGCCTTGCCTTTGCATCCGGTGGCCGGCCATGCCCTGCCGAGCCCGCCCGTGATTAAGGCTAGCGTGCCTGTTGACCTGTCCGTCCTGCTCAACAACAAGGCGTTTGGCTCCAAGCCTGGCGAGGCCGCCTTTGACCCGCTAAACCAGTCGTTCCCGGTCCCCGGCTTTGACACGACTGCCTTTGTGTCGTCGACGACCGGTGTGCAGTACAGCTTCCCTGGCTACACCGGCCCCAACGACGAGCCCGACAATGTCATCTGCTCTGGCCAGACCATCGACATCCACCCAGGCCGCTACTTCTCGGCCTCCTTTCTTGTCGACGGCGATGTCGAGAGCAACACCGTGCTCGGCAACGTGACCTTTGGCTTCTCCGACAAGTCGACGACGCAGTACGAGCTGCGCACTCCCAACTGGTTCAGCTTCTTGACCATCAACCGCGGCGAGATCATCTTCCCGCACCGATACACGGCCAGCGGCGTCAACTACAACACCTCGCACATCTATGAGCGCACCGCCTCGCTGCCGCCAAACAAGGAGCTTGTGTCTGTCACGCTGCCCGTCGCCGACAACAGCACCACAGGCCGTCTACACGTGTTTGCGCTCTCGCTGTGGTCTGGAGCTGGTGCAAAGACAGGCGGTGTCAGTGTTCAGGATGTCCGCCCGACCCAGAAGTGGGACGAGGCTGGCCACCAGATTGTCGAGGTTACTGTCAACAACGCCGGTGCCGAGTGCGTCTCTGGCTCGGGCATGTCTGTCTCACTGGCAGCTTCTGGATTCGCCACAGTATCGCCGGGCACAATCCGCCGCCTATGCCCCGGCGACCAAAAGACAGTGAAGCTGTCAATTGCACCGAGCGGCAAGAAGCAGCAGCAGCAGCCCGTCACAACCACGGCCAGTATTGTGCTCAAGTGCGGCCACGATGTCGTGCGCCAGTCCTTTTCTGACGTTGAGCTCGGCCTTCTCGAGGCTTGGACACCCGACCTCGATACGCTGGCCAAGCACGAGAGCCCCGACTGGTTCAACGACGCCAAGTTTGGCATTTTCATCCATTGGGGCCCCTACTCTGTCGCCGGCTGGGGCAACAGCACGCCCTACGAGAGCTATGCCGAGTGGTTCTGGTGGTACTCGACACACCACCCGCAGGCAGACCGGTCCGACTTTTACGACTACCGCCGGCGCACCTTTGGCGAGGAGTGGGCTTACGACGACACCTTTGACAACTTTACAGCGGCCTCGTTTGATGCGCGCGCGTGGGTCGATCTGATTGCCGACGCTGGCGCCAAATACTTTGTGCTCACGACCAAGCATCACGACGGCTTTGCCCTCTTTGACAGTGGCAGCATCACCAACCGATCGGCCATGCATTACGGCCCGCAGCGCGACCTTGTGGCCGAGCTGTTCGACGCCGCAGACACGTACCAGCCCGGCCTAAAGCGCGGCACGTACTTTTCGCTGCCCGAGTGGTTCAACCCCGACTTTGGCCCGTACGGATTTAACCAGTTCGACACGGACACGACCGTGTCGTGGCCCGGCATCCCGGCCAAGAACCCCTACACGGGCGTCGAGGAGCCGTACACAGGCCGCATCCCCGTGGACGACTTTATCACCGACGTCATGGTGCCGCAGATGGACCTGCTCGCCTACAACTACACTACGGATATCATGTGGTGCGACTGCGGCGCGGCCAACGGCACGGCCGACTTTGCAGCACGGTGGTGGAACCAGGCGCGCGCAGACAACCGGCACGTGGCCATCAACTCGCGCTGCGGCATTCCCGAGGCGGCCGACTTTGACACGCCCGAGTACCAGACGTTCTCGGTGGCACAGTCGCGCAAGTGGGAGAGCAACCAGGGCATGGACCCCTACAGCTACGGATACAACCGCGCGACGGCCGACAACGCATACATGAATGCGACCACCATCATCTACTCGCTGGTGGACATGGTGTCCAAGAACGGCAACTTCCTGCTCGATATTGGCCCGCGCGCCGACGGCACGATTGTCGACGTCGAGGCGGCGCATCTGCGCGACGCGGGCAAATGGATCCAGGCGCACGACGAGGCCATCTACAACACAACGTACTGGTTTGTGCAGAGCGAGCTGCTCGCGGGGCCGGACGTGCGCTTCACGCAGACCAAGGACGCTTTTTACGTGCTGTTCCTAGAGGAGCCCGTGCCGGATGCGCGCGGCGTTGTGTCGGTGGCGGCGCCGATTCCTGTTCTCAAGGGCGATGTCGTGACGCTTCTGGGCTCGGAGCATGCGGCAGCGCTGCCATGGACGGTGACGGAGGTGGATGGAGTGTCGACGTTTGGTGTCAAGGTGTCGGCCGCGGCGCTGTCGAGCGAGTCGTACTGCTGGGTGTTTAAGATTGCGTACAAGTAGATCTAGAGTGTCAGTACTAATATAGACAAACAATGTCAACTGTTCGATAGAAGGAAGGGCAAGGCGAACATGATTCTGGATCAACTAGATCATCGCGACCAAAGGTGCGGTGCTGCTTCTATTGAATTCGTCGATTTCATTCTCATTCAGCTGAATTTCGTGATCCTGGTTGATTATATAATCAACAATATAGTCGACTCGATTGACTTCCGATCAGGCCGATACCTGGAAATGGCAATGGCACCGCATCGTGTCATATGATCCAGCCATCCAGCTGCTGCGCTCCATATGGTCAGCTAGTTGCTCTGGGCGCAAGCGTCGGCGTGGAATGTCAGAGGCGAGACACATGAGACACTGTCGGAATGTTGCAGGTGGCTCTACATAGTATGTACCTCTCTCCTTGTCGTCTCCATCTTTGAATTTGCCTCGCCCAGCAGCACAGCAAATACGTCAACAATCACATGCCTGCCGTCTGCAGCGTCGCTTCCCCTGGCCCAGAGCGGCAAAAATATAAATCATAAATGGCACTAGCATAGTACTCGGCTCAGGTCTGCTCGGGGAAACACTTGACAGTGCAACGATCGGCACGACTTGGAGCTGCCTCTCCATTACCCCCAAGGCCGGCCTTTATCTGCCTCCATCTGCCCCGGCTTTGGCCTGCTCCATCCGCACTTTGTCAACTGTCTCGTGCCGAATAATATCGTGTCAATTCTAATGAACACGAAGCACAAGCGGCAGAAGCTAGCTCCTCTCGCGTCTTTGCCCAGCACGCGTGATGGCTAGTGTATTAATTCGAGCATTAACTCGTGGATTAACTGGCCCGCTGTGCGAGTTGGAGCATTTGCTGTAACAAGCCGAGGTTCACGTGGAGGTCGAGATGTGGAATAACTGTAGATCCCCATGGGGCTTAGTTGGTTGCACTTGGCTCGACTCCAGTTGGTTGCGGGGGTACTTTCATTCTTTGTTTTCCTTCATCTGTCTCTCGCTCGCCGTTCAGGTCTTTCTTTCTCTTTTATCTTCTTTTTGTATTTCTGTCGTCTTCATCCTTTTCCCTGACTCTTTTGATTCCTTGGTTCATCTTCTTTACCTCGACTCATCTCTTTCACGACGACTGTTGTTTACTCTCGACACGTCGCCCCTTAATCCTTCTTTATCCTTCACATCATCCTCTCATTCACCCCGTCTCTCACACCCTCAACCCGTCAACATGCCTCCGCCGAATCCTGACTGGGTCAAGGCCCTCAAGCCCTCTGGTCCCCAAGGCTCCGAGCTGCTCGCCGCCGAGAGAGCCAAGTCGGAGCTCAACGTGGACGAGCTGGCCGAGTTCCTGTTCACCAAGAAGAACCTCGAGCGCAACGCCAAGATCCTGAGCATCCTGCAGGAGGACCCCGTCTTTGACAAGTCGCAAAACTACTTCCGTGGCCGCCACGACCGGCTCAAGGCTGCTCTGGCCCGCGGCAAGGCCCTGCGCCGTCTGTCTGTCAAGCACAACTGGACCGAGGAGGAGGACCTCGTGGCCAATGACCTCATCAGCGAGCCTACACCCTACGGCCTGCACGCATACATGTTCCTCAAGACGCTCGAGGAGCAGGGCAGCCCGGTGCAGCACAAGAAGTTCCTGGAGCCCGCGCGCAACTACGAGCTCATTGGCTGCTACGCGCAGACTGAGCTCGGCCACGGCTCCAACGTGCGCGGTCTGGAGACCACGGCTACGTGGAACCCCGAGGACAAAACCTTTACCATCCACTCTCCTCACCTCACAGCTTCCAAGTGGTGGATCGGCTCGCTCGGAAAGGCCGCCACGCACGCCGTGGTCGTCGCCCAGCTTGTCCTGAACGGCCGCCCGTACGGCCCTCACCCCTTTGTCGTGCCTGTGCGTGACCCCAAGACACACCTGCCCCTACCCAACGTGCACGTCGGCGATATCGGCCCCAAGTTTGGCTACAACACAATGGACAACGGCTTCCTGCTCTTCAACAAGGTCAAGATCCCGCATGAGAACATGCTCAACCGCTTCTCGGGTGTCGACGCCGAGACCGGCAAGTACACGCGCCCTGCCAACCCCTCGCTCATCTACGGCACGCTCACCTACGTGCGCTCCAACATTGTCATGCAGTCGGGCTCGACCCTGGCGCGTGGTGTCACCATCGCTGCACGCTACTGCGCTGTGCGCCGGCAGTTCCAGGACAACGACGCGCCCAAGGGCGAGGTCGGCGAGAACCAGGTGCTCAACTACACCATGGTGCAGTACCGCATCCTGCCGCTGCTTGCGTCGTCATACGCGCTGTACTTTACCGGTCGTGCCATGATCAACCTGTACAACGCCAACCAGAAGCGCATGGCGCAGCAGAAGAGCGCGGCCGGCGCGGACGCCAAGCGCGCCCCTGGCCCTGAGGAGCTTGCTGCCGGCAGCGATCTGCTGGCCGACCTGCACGCCATCTCGTGCGCGCTCAAGGCGTTTGCCTCGACCACGGCCGCCGAGGGTCTCGAGGTGTGCCGTCGCGCGTGCGGTGGCCACGGCTACTCGTCGTTCTCCGGTATCGGCACCTGGTACGCCGACTACCTGCCCACCGTGACGTGGGAGGGTGACAACTACATGCTCACGCAGCAGGTCGCCCGCTACCTGCTCAAGTCGGCACGCGCCGTGCTGGCCGGCAAGGGCAGCAACAACGGCATCTCGCTCGTGCTCAAGGAGTTCATCCGCCGCCGCGACATTGGCGCTGCCTTTGACGTCCTCGGCAGCGACGAGGACCTCGTCGCCGCCTTCGCGTGGCGCGTGGCCTACCTGACCTTTGAGGCGCTCAAGCACCGCGACGAGGAGAAGCAGTCGTGGAACAGCCTGCTGATTGACTTCTGGCGCCTGTCGACTGCTTTCGCGCAGTACCAGGTTGTCAAGAACTTTTACGAGGCGCTGCAGGATGAGCAGACCAAGTCCGCCGTCGACGCGACGACACAGGGCGTGCTGCACAAGCTGTTCCAGCTCTTTGCCCTCTACCACCTGTCCAACCAGGGCTCCGAGTTCTTCACCAGTGCCGCCACCACCGTGCGCCAGATCCAGCTGGCCACGACCAAGCGCACGCTGGCGCTGCTCGATGATGTGCGCCCTCACACCATCCGCCTCGTCGACGCGTGGAAGTTCCCCGACTGGCAGCTTGACAGCTCGCTCGGTCGGTACGACGGCAAGGTCTACGAGGACCTCTTCCACCGCGCGTCCGAGGTGAACCCTCTGAACGATGTTGTCTTCGACCCTTACCCGAACTCGGACGTCCTGTTCCGCTCGGAGCCCAAGGCCAAGCTCTAAGCCATGAACCGCACTTGCATAAAATTAGAGAGACTTAGATTTCCCACCCTTTTTTTTGTATATTTGTAACTTTATTATATATTACCACTGTCGTTTAGATAAATCATCAAACTACTAGTTTTTTCACCTATATTTTTTAATTGAAACCATTTTGTTTTCGTAAATAAAAAGGAAAAGCCGCGGAAACATACTTGTGCAAATCGAAAAAAATAATATCTTCCTAAAGAAATCACATGATAGAAAACCATTCCAAAGTATTTAGAAAATTCAAGAAAAGTTTAAATAAAATCTAATACCAACAGTTCATCGCGCATCTTTGCCGTTCTCTGCACTAAATTTCATACACACACAGCGCCAGAGTAAAGAACGATATTGTACAGGTCATGTCATTGAGAAGCTGTCGTTTATGCCAAAAAGAGAGACATTCGAAGCGAATAAAGCCAAAAAAAACAATAAAAAGAACAGTAAAATATACAGCTGAAATATAGAACAAACAACGAAAGCGTAATCCAATGCAAGCAAATACCAGTGTGTGACTATGCAACAATGGCAATGCCCATGGACTTGGCCTGGTAGATGATGGACCGGCACAGGCTCTCCAGTGTCAGGCCAGACAGACGGTGCTCGCTCTGCTTGATCTTGGCAATCTCGTACACGTGCTTCAGGCTGACCGTGCCGACCGTCTCGTGGCCCGGCTTCTGTGCTCCACGCCGCTTTCCGCCCTTGCTCTGGGGCACCTCTGCGGTGTTCAACAGCAGCCACGACGTCTGTGGTGTGCGCACGTCAAAGTAGAATGAGCGGTCAGGGCGCACGATGACGCGCACTGGTAATGGCGTCTCGGGGTTGATATGTGCTGTGCGGGCATTGAATTCCTGAGCAGTTAGTTTCGGGCTCTCATTGATATTTCAAACACAAGACACACCTTGCAAAAGTCCATAGACTTGATACCCTTGCTACCAAGGGCCGGACCGACCGGGGGACTGGGCGAGGCCTTGCCGGCACCGACAATCAGCTTGACCATTTGGTCGACAGCGCCTGCTGAGCGCTTTGCCATGGTGTATTTGTAGAGTTGTAGGAGTGGGAGCGTTGTTTAAAGTGTCGGGATATGGTGTCGGGATATGTGTCGCCCTCTACAATCTCGCCGTAGTGTTGCCGTTTGTGCCGCTGATATATGTCGTGAGACCGCAAACGACTAGAAAAAAGCTTCATCCATTGGCAGGCTCCATGGCAGTTGCTAATCGCCGATAAGATGTGTGAAGAGTCACGTGCTAATTCGGCATACTAGTATATGGGTGGAACCGGCCTGTTCTTCATACCTACCCAATTTTCTCTGCTTTTGCAGGGCACATGCGCATCTGCCGGAAGCAATGGGTGTCTCGCTTGCCCCATTACTAGTGGAAGATTATGTAACTGCAGCACAGTCATAGCCCCTCCTTCCCCTTTCGCAGTCTTTTCCTAGGTACTCTTTCCTAGAGGGGCAGCACAGCAAAAAAGAGCGGAATGATCTCATTATCTTTGTCATGAAGAAGATAAAAAACACCAAAAGAAAGACAAAACGAGACATTCTGACTAACGGCAGATTTGACGTTTGCAACATGTGCGGTGATGCACTGAAGCAGACACGATTTGAGTGGGTTTACAGCAGTGATCGTAGCACTGTCAGCCGTAGACGCAGCTGCCCACTGTGACGTTTGCTCACTCCCTTACCAGGCGCCAGTCCGCAGGTCGCCCCTTCCGCTCTCGTGCTTTTATTGTGGAGCGCAACCAGCGCTATATCCGTTCCATCTCAGAGAAACGAGGAAAGACCAAAGATGAACAGCAGTTACGGAATGGGCAGCAGGCACGACCCAGCAAAGCAGCAGAAGGTCCAGATGGGAAAGCACACCACTTGTCGTCCCTTTTTCCTCTTCTCGCTGCTAGAATCATCTTACTCTTTGGCGGTGAAGCTATTCTTTTTAACTCTAATTTCCCGGCCTTACCTCCCTAACTGATATTTACGGAGCACTAACTGCTCTATGCCGTTGCTTATTGTCAGCCTCAACTGCTACCACCGCTACTACTACTGAGTAAATACTGACCCAACGGCCCAACTAAGAAAGACCCAGGGCGGAGACGTTCTTTCCTCTTTTGTTTCTACTCTGCCGTCTACGCTTGCTCTTCATTCCCTTCTTCTTCTCTTTCTCTTACTCACTCCTCTCTCTTCTACTCTTCTAACCCTCTGCCTCTTCTTGCCGACCCCCCCACGATCCTTTACGGCCCTCTACGACTTCACACGCCTTTAGACGCCTCTGCTCAACCCGTCTACCTCTCGACCTTTGATCCTCTACCTTTGACTCTCGACTGCCTACCATGTTCAACTGGGCCAAGCAAACGTGCGCACTACCTAGACCCTACATTTGCAGCCCCCCCTTATACTTCATTCACTCTCTAACAGCTTAGACTCGCCAACGTGGCCGGCACCCAGGAGCCCGAGTATGGCCCGACCGCTATCCGCTCTGTCGCCGAGCAGGCCAAGGAGGTGCCCTACACTGAGATCACCTCTGCCGACCTCAAGTGGACAGCCCTCGACTCGACCTGTGTCGAGACCC
Organism: Ophiostoma australiae; assembly: GCA_022392945.1. NCBI lineage: Eukaryota > Fungi > Ascomycota > Sordariomycetes > Ophiostomatales > Ophiostomataceae > Ophiostoma > Ophiostoma australiae. The sequence continues at coordinate 199,209 of JAKRGJ010000018.1, read as the reverse complement.
AGGTCTTCTACCTGACGTCCGAGACCGGCCCCACTGCTTTTGTGCAGGTCATCTACAACAACGTCGCGTATGTTAAATATGCTTTATCCATGGACCTCTCCAGCCTGAAGGTGCAATGCTAACCGCTCAGTGGTATCCGCACGACCTGCCAGTTCAACACCAAGATTTTCTACGTCCAGGATGCGAAGAAGGAGACCCTCTGGAGCTCTACCACCCTCAAGGACCATGAGTTCAGCGAGGACATGCAGTCGTTCTATGCCTCCGACTGCGCCGTCGAGCTTTCTGAGGACGGCACCCACTACACCATCAAGTCCCACAATGACGACCGCGCCGTTGTCAACTTGACCGTCACCCGCTCGTGCCCTGGCTTCCAGATCGGCAAGGACGGCCGCACTCTGTTCGGCACCGACCTAGAGAACCCCTGGGGCTCTATGCGCCACGTTTTCTGGCCTCGCTGTGTCGCATCCGGTACCATCACCACCAAGGAGGACGGCCCCATTGACTTTACCGGCAGTCACGCCCAGTTCATCCATGCGCTCCAGGGCATGAAGCCCCACCACTTGGCTTCGCGCTGGAACTTTGCCAACTTCCAGGGCAAGGACTACTCTGCTGTGCTCATGCAGTTCACGACCCCGCCTTCGTACGGCTCAACGGTCGTCACTGTCGGCAGCATCGTCAAGGATGGCGAGATTATCATTGCCGGCCCCGGTGCCACGGCCACCCACGTTGCCACCAAGGAGGACGGTGAGAACGAGTGGCCCGAGCCGACGCAGGTCAAGTACACGTGGTCGGGTACCGCCAAGGACGGCACCAAGGTCGAGGCCGTGCTGGAGGGCGGTCTCGAGGAGCGCCTGGACCGGATAGACGTCATGGCCGAGGTGCCTGGTTTCGTCAAGAAGATTGCCGGCAGCGTTGCAGGCACCAAGCCCTTTATCTACCAGTACTTCCCGCGGCAGACAAAACTGTCGCTGAAGCTCAAGCAGGGCGATGCTCCCGAGGTATCGGAGCCCGGCCTCCTGTTTGCTGAGGCCACTTTCATCTCGTAGGCACAGCACCAAGCGCCAGCCATCCCCATCATTTCTGCTACATTTGCTACACTTGGCACCTTTTGACTCTACCTTTTTGCACTTTTCTATTCCCTTTGCTTTTTAATGTCTCTTCTAATAATTCCCCCCTCCACACCGCAATAATAATACCTACAATAATTGATGTTTTCTGCTTATGAGTGCCCTGGTCTATGGGCATGTTAATTTATTGTGATTTTTCTTTTGTTCAAATAATCCTATGCGGATACAGATGATGATCTGCGCGGCAATTTTGCTCATTTTGCTCGTTTTGTTTATTTTGCAGCCCACCAGTAGAAAGACAGGCCAGCCGATACCGCAGGCTGGCGTAGAATAACGCTGCCTCTCTGTTGAGAGCGATTTGCGATTTACGTGCATTCCGTTAGGTGTGCTGTTGCCAAACCAGACAGCTGAATACGTCACCACAAGGCTGGAGACGTCCCGACACCCGCTGTATTTAGAGAGTGTTGCTTGTGATACTTTCACATGCGGCTGTGTGGCATCTATCTTACCGTTACGTGTTACACACATTCAACTTTATCTGTTTGATGCATATTGTCGGCAACTCACAATTGGCACGTCATAATATGCATAGCTAGGAGTATGTACACAGTACGGAATACACAACGGATGTATGTATTTTCATACATGAAATCACCCACGTGGTGGCTTGAGTCAGTACACAGGACATCAGACAGATATCAGACATACATTAAACGGCCATTTGCAATTTGTACTATGCAAAATATGCCATAGTGCGAGTAGTGTATAGATGATATAAATTTGAATTATAGCGAATAGAAAATATGTAATATGGGGTATCCGAGGTATTAAATAGAGGAAAATAGTAGAGAAGACTACTATTCCAAAAAAGACAAAAGGAAAAGAGTGAAGATGAAAGAGAGATGTTGACGATTATCGCAAACGACAACATAAATAAAGAAATAGACGTTCTGGCCGTCGTGGTCGAATACGTGACTTGTGCTGTAGTGTAATTGGTTGATTCGGGGTATAATATTGTGTTTTGTTCCGTTTTCCGTTCCTTGTTTCCTTATTTTTCTTCTTTTTTTGTCGTAGTTGTTTTTTGATAGGTGTATGAAGCCGGCTCACCAACAAGCATTATGCTCGCAGCTTCTAGTTGGAGGCAAGGAGCTTCTCCAGCGCCTTGTTGGAGATAGTCTCCATCTTCTTGAAAGGACCGTTAAACATGTCCCAAAGGAACACATTGTGGTTGGCATGGTCGGGAGCAAACGTGACCTCCGCATCCTTGCCACAGCGCTCGCGAGTCACACGAAGAGCCTCCTGGAGCAGGTCACCGCCAACACCACGGCGGCGGTAGCGCAGTCTGGTAGTCCAGCCGCGAATGGACCCGTGACCGCCCTTGAGGCCGGCGTTGACGCTGGCGCGGGTAGTCTTACGAGGTGCGACGGCGGTTGAAGATTCGGATGTAGAAGAGCTGGGGCCCCGAAGGCGAAGAACAAGAGCACCAATCATATCGGCGCCGTAGCGAGCGCCAATGATAGTATCCTGCTCTGGCTCAATTTCACCCTCCTCGGCCTGGGGCGTGAGCCACTCCCAATCGAGTTTCTCGGCCGCGAAAATGTAAGGCGAGCTAAAGTACCGAATGGCAGCCAGGTAGCTCATGACCACGCCGGACATGACGGTCAGCGTGACACCGAGATCGTGGCGCGGGACGTAGCTGTAGGCAATGCCTACACCGGCAGCAAGGCCAGCAAGGCTGAGAGGGTGGAAGACGAGGCTGCGCGAAGCAGTCTGGCGCTGCTGGGCGACGCTGTCGGCCAGAAGCTTGAGAGCATCGACCTTGTCGGCGTGCTCGGTGAGCACACCAAGAGTCAATGGGGGGATCTCGTCGAGGGTGGCATCGGCGCCCTTGTCGGCACCTTTGGGTACAGAAGCGGCGGCGTTCTTGGACGCTTTCTTGGCGACCGTGTGGGTGGCGACGGGACCCAAGACCGGGGTGTTGAAGTTGGACGACATGTCTGAATGGGGGAGGACAAGATTGGCCCGAAGAAAAGAGAAGAATGCTGATCGCCGTTAGACTTGAAGCCAAGAGTGGTGAAGTAGAAGTAAAAAAGGAAACAACAGCAAAAACAGGACAGAAAGAGATAGAATGAAAATCAAAGAGGACGGCAAGGCCCTTTTTATTGTAGACAAGCTCGGTCGAGGGTAGCTCTCAACTTGGTGACCGACACCAATGAGAAACAACAGAGGCTGCGGGTAGTAAAACGTGGTGATGAACACGACGGAAAGCGAGGTCCAGATCCAGTGAGATCCAGCTTTGGCGGAGCAAATTGACGTAAGAAGAGAGGACACGCGACAGAAACAAAGAGAACGACACGGAATAGGGAATAAAAACGGATATGTTCAAGAAGGGGCCAGGAACAAATAAAAGAAGAAAAAGAAGAAAAAGCTTTTCTGTGCCTTACCTGCACTTGTCTTAAAGACTGGTACTGCGTTTATTCTGTCGACCAGCGTGTTGGGATGGCAGGCCGACAAGTCGACCTCCATGATGGCTGCCATGTGGTGCGGCGCGTCCATCTCATTGGACAATACACCAGAGCTAGGTGGTGAAGGCGAAAAAGAATCAAAGAAGAAAAAAACGTGAGTGAGCAGGAGAAGAAAGAGAGACCCAGAAAACCAGCTGGGTGTCCACTATCTATATTGCTTTTAAGACCCGTGTAGTCGAGCTGTCTGTGGTTTAGGAGTCGAGGTCAGATTGTTATCAACGACCTTTTCCTCTTCTGGTTTGCTGTTTAATACCGCTGTAGTAGAATATTGATGGTAGTCTTGTGGTCGTCTATCGTTCTATTGTTTGTGCTTGACCCGTCTGTTGTTGCTGTAATATTGTTCCCTTGAAGTAGGCTAACAATGACGAAGCGTCTGGGCGTTTGACGTCTTTGGCGTCTGGCGTCTGGGCTAGATGGGCGTGGGCTAGACCGGACCGTTTGAGGTGATGATGGTCGGCTGGGCTTCAGTCCTATGTGACCTGCAGGGAGAGATCGTCTAAAGATCGTAAAGGGCCGCCTGGTGAATGAGGGGTGCTATGTTGCGATTGCGTAAAAGCCGAGATCTAAAGCAATAGAAGTCGAATAGAGAGATTGAGGTGGTCGCGTGGGCAACGCCTGGCGGCTGGAGCTTGTTTGAAGAAGAGGAGAAAGGGATGGAGCTAGTTGAGGACCGGCTTCACCTATGAGCTGTGGGGAGCGACGGGACGAGGAGGAGGGAAGCGAGGGAGATCGAGAGAGATGAGGATTGGAGGAGTGAAGGAAGGTAGGAAGACGGGAAGAGGAGGCTGAAGATGAAGCAAAAGTTGTGGTTGAGGTTGAGTGAAGTTGAGGATGTGGATGTGTAGGCAGGGGAGGGGACGAAGAGGACAGGAGCGAGATATATGTTGAGTGGTCGAGGAAAGAGCGAGGAAAGAGCGAGGCAAGACACATATGTGTACAGATTGCCGCTTGAAAGCTGAGGATATTAAATATTAAAGAATTAAGAGATTCAAAGATGAATGAGAAAATAAAGAATATCCAGCAGCCTGGGGCTGGAAATAGCTGGAGGCAGAAGGCGCGATGGGTGAAGTGACAATGATATGATTTGACAAAGGAAGAGCTGGAGAGTAGGTTGGGCGTGATGGAATATTGGGTTTGGAAGGAACGGCCACACCTCTTTCCTATTTATTGAGTTGGATGCAATGCCTGCCAAGATAGCTCGGTGACAGTCGGATGCGACTTGCGAGAAGCTGGTTCGCTCTTGCCGTAAGGGTGGGTGAAGAACAAGTGCTCTTTCCGTAAAGGTACTCCGTAGAAGATATATGGCTGTATGACTATTGCTCTGTACTGTACAGAGTATGCCCACTTTGCAGTTCTCTGATGTTCGACGACACGGGATGCAGCAGCGTATTAGGCCGAGGAGGAGTGTTGAAAGGGATCGAAATGCAAGAAAGAACGGCCGACAGGACTGGGGCTCAGGAGACACGAGATATATCGAGAAACAACGAGATATAGGAAGTGCATAACAGTGACAAATTACTATGTAAAGCCCGAGAAAAGCTCGAGACGACCAACAACCGAGGGTAGCAATCCCAGAGATTAGAAGAACGAGATAAATCATAACTAAATTGTAACAACTGGACATACAGTAATACGGAGTAGATGGAGGTAAGGATAAGAAACATCAAATAGATAAATGATAATAGACCGGCTTGTTGGCTCGACGGAAGACAACAGACTGAACTTGGACGTGGAAAAAGACGTTGGAAAGAAGAGTGAACCCATCTCAATTTACTGCCACAACAACGCCAACACGCGAGAACCACGCTCCCAGCAGCAGGGGCCCCTGTTTCTTCTGTTTTTCTTTATTGCGTTTCTTGCCTTTTGTAGCTTCAGGTTGCGTACGGAGCAACTTGCGTAAGCGGCCCCTCCTGGAAGCACACGACAAAACGGTGTATGTACATAGTACTATGTATTGCTGATTTACATACAGAGGAACACTACTTGGCTGGCTTGTCGGGTCTTGATGAGACCAGGAGGGTTGGGTGGAGCGAAGCGTGGCGAGGGTTGTCGATGCCATGATGAACGCCGCAAATCACTACTGAAAGGGTAGAGAAAACCAATAAACTAGAAGACAAGAAGAATGATGGAAGTAGGAGGGTGGGCAGCTAGAAGGCGATATGCAGAGCGAAAATTAAATACGATATTAAATAAATATTGAATAAATATTGAATAATACACTGCAGGCTACTGGGCTAATAATATTGGATAAAACTCAAATCGAGGAGACGACGACGACGACGAGCAGCATGCAAGCGCCAATGCACAAACCCCCATCCTCCCAAAAGTCTGACAGTTCAATAGCGTACGACGCGAGTCAAGACTAATGTCAAATATGGCCGACTAGCCTGCAACGGCGTGGTCGGTCTACATAGTAGTACTTGAGCTGGGTGTGTACTCCGTAGGTATGTATGTAGCGTCGTGCTGGCTGTCGATGTAAAGAGCATGTAGTTACATCACATACGAGACCCCAACAGAGTGATCAAGTGAATACTGTTAGATATCTGCAGAACAACAAGGCTCTCAGCAATAATCTTGCAATGGCACTACGACGCTGTCGACTGAGTGGGGGACAACTGCAGCATGCATTCTGTACGGAGTAGACGCAGAAGACGCAGAAGACGCAGAGCATAACAAAGTCACATTACGCGTGGTGTTAGTCAAGGAGAGGGGGATGCAAGACAACCGGGCAAAAGGCTGACAGGTGAGGAGTGTTGCTACCGAGACCACATTCTAAATTTACACCAAAGCAGAAACCGCTGAGCAAGTATGTACAGTATCTTGCTGTCTCCTGTCTTTCTGACGGCGTGGTGTCTGTCTGTTGGTTCCCTGCGCCATCTGAGACCGAGACGGGCACACACCATCATGGCGAGATAGGAAGAGTGCATGGGCCAATGCGGGTCAGTCGAGTAGAGGTCTCACCTTGCGTTGCTACCAGTTGTTTCTTTTCTTTTGTGCTCTTTTTACCACGGTATTCTTTCAATTGTTACGATGCAGAGGAGCCGCGACTACATACATAGTAGTACATACATCAGTAGTATCTTAGTCTCTCCAAGCAGATATCTTCGGAACAGACGTGATCCGTTCTTGTGCAGATATGTAGCAACACACAGCCGAACAGCCAAGGACGGAGACTTGCTCGTTTCTTCTTTTTCTACATCCTTATTTCACCATTCGGTTGCACTCTTTTTTTCTACTTGGCAGTGGCTATTAGGCTCGGTCGCGTTGCCAAAATTGTCGCTGCCAAATTAGCTTTCTCCTCAACGGTCTGTACCACTGTTGGTCTCCAGGATTCACCTTGGCCGCAGACATGCTTGACAATGTGACATGTTGCTGAGCACGCAGCACGGCACACGGAGATATGTACATAAGTATAGACGGATGCAAGGGATTAGAAAGGGTCCAGCAAGGATACCAAGTTTACTCCGAACAAGAGGTGAGGCCTGAAGAGGAGACGAGAAAGAGAGGGGGGAAGGAGGAAGAGAGGAGAACAGTAGCAATCGAGGGATACCAACTACAGAGTACAGAGTATTAGACGCCAATCGCATAACTTATGCTATGAGAGTACACCGTTGGTCGTTCTGCCTATCTACTGCATACATACCGCACAATGCATCTTATATCGATATACCCACGATGCTTGACCCAGACCGTACTCGTACAGATGCAAGTCGACCGAATGGGACCGGCTCTGACACCGCCTTGGTCAACGGTGTCTTGCACTCACCGCCGGCAGAGTGTGCCCGAAGACGTTGCGGAGTCTGATGTGTATGCATGCACGCATAATTGATTGCTTGTTGAAGAAGGCTTTGTTTCTCGCTACCTGTACACAGTATTCTTTGGCTGGCCCCTTGATGAGCATTCTCACAAGACACAGACATCGACACGACGACGCGCTGACACGCTGACACGCTGACACGCTGACACGCTGACACGCTGGATTGGCCGCTTTGTCGAGTAGAGAGCAGTTATTAATCAAGAGCAATCAAAAAGCAATAAAAAATGTCAGAGTTGGGGGCATTAATTTAGGAAAATTTATTAAGATGGGGTTCAGCGACAGCTTGCTTGTGATTACTCCGTATTTCGTTAAGCGCCCAGCGCGCCTTTATTGTGCAGCTTAAAGGGGGCTTCATAATGTGATCTGCACAAGTTTTGAGCACACTATTTGCTTATGTCATCAAACACACTTGCACTCGTCTCACGTGCGCAGCCGATAAGCTTATCCTGTCTTCTCACATCAGATCATCTGTGTTACCCCGTCGCCTATTTTGCGCGAGTCCTACACAGTCCTCCATGACAGTTCTTCATGATAGTCCTTCATGACAGTCCTCCATGCCAATTACTCATCGCCGAGACACTGCATTTCAGCTGCCTCTGTGCCGGAAATCGTATCGGCATACAGCCCCTTTTGTACGAGTCACTGACGTGATGCTGTGGCTGGTCATGAAATCCGGTGCGCCTTACAGCATATTCTGCCCTCTGATTGGCTATAACGCACAGGCAGAATTCTAATGTACTATGTAATACAGAGTAGGCGATAGCAGGACTGGTGCCCCTGGCGCGCTCTTTCCCTTTCTGTTCCCAACTGATTTCTGCTTCCCCTCCCTATTCTCCTCTAGTTAGCCCTCTCAACATGAATTTCTGCCGCACTGGCGCAAGACACCTAGAATATGCCGAGCGGTGAGGGATAGTATCCAAATCTTATCCGAGAGTCCCCCGAGCAATATCTGCATCTTCGAAATAGCCTTGTCATTTGACGGCGACTTTTGAATCCGTTAAACCTTCATTCCTATTTGCCTCACCCCTACTTATGTAGTTCCTTCCTTCATGAGTTCGTGAACAAGCTGTTAACACCTCCTCCCCAACGCAACTCTTCGGAATGCCCCGCTTTTCGAGAGATCCGGTCTTTCCAATTTCATGACCCACTGCTCAAAAGTCCTACGAGATTCTGACTCTTTTTCGTATTAATTTTACATTAAATTTAATTACGCTGCTGGGGAATACGTCTGTCCTCCCGCCTGTCCACCACCTGTGAGGCCTGTTGTGGCTGTTCGTCGATGAGGCTCGTCGCAGAACAATCGCATCTCGCAACAGTCTGCCCACGCAGAGCATCGCCTTTTCTCTCTTTTCCCCAGCTTCTCCATAACTTTGTTTGCTGTCTGTTGCTTCGTGTCTTGATATCCCAAAACCAGCCAGTCATAGTCAGACAAAAAGGACTGGGAAGGAACGACCAAGCGACTCCTATTGCTCTTTCCTCATTTCGATCCTGCCTCCTCTGTGCCCCCGAACCCTCGGTATCGACGCCCGCACTTCCCCCAATCACCGCCCACCTGCAGCCTACATCTGCACCTTTTGTCGTATCATCGCCATCGCCATTGTTCTACCTACATTGCTGTCGAAAAAAAACCCATCAGCGCCAGCCATTCCTCACCCGTTATACCGCGGGTTTTGCCTCCTCACTATCGCCTCCCGCAACACCAACGGCGCCGTTTCCATCTACCTGACACTACATTTTAGCCGCCGTACTTTCAACGACATCGGTCACTCCCGCTGGTTCCGCGGCCGTTTTCCAAAATGTCGACCGTTATGGAACCCAAGAAGTTCGCCTTCTTCATGAAGGACGATTCGCGCTCATTCATTAGTCGAGACCCGTACCGTCTCTCGCGCTCAAACTCCCCGGCTCGTTTCGGCCCCCGCCGGGCCACCAACTCCACTGCCCGGTCCCCCTCTCCCAACGACATCTCTTGCGTGTAGGTCATCACGGACTCGTTTATTCTACATCTGCCATGTGTACCACCCCATGTGCTAACTATTCAGAACCCTAAACACACCAAGCGAGGATTGCGCTACACAGCGCTTCATCCTATGGGCCGCCGTCCGTCGCAATGCCTGCTTGCAGATGAAGGCCGAGAAGCGCCTAGAGTGCCCGTTGCTGCGATGCCAGAAGCGCTTCCCGGACCACGAGTCCATGCTGCGGCATCTTATTAGCTGCGACATGCTTCCCGACTGCGAATACTGGTGCTATGAGCACGACCGCGTTGAACGCTTCGACGACACCCGCTGCAACCGGTGCATCGGCCATCCATCGAAGCGCCGCAAGATGCTCAGCTTGGCCAAAAGTTTCTTCGCATCGCTCGGCCACAACAAGGGCAAGGCCATCATCAACCAGTCATCATCATCATTTCCTGCTGCCCCTGCATCCAGTGAGCAGCCATGGGCGTCGGACTACATGTCCCCCGCGTCGCACAGTGTCTCGGACTTGGGCAATGACTGCCCCAGCCGGAGTGCAAGCAATGGGAGCAGCAACAGTGGCAACACCCGCTACAACAGCACACGGAGCACAGCCAGCAATCGGTCTGTTGCAAGCGAAGCCACAAACTACACAAGCCGTAGCAATAGTTACCGCCGCGGCGCCGATGTTCTGGACGTCTCCGCGCGTTCATCAATGTCGGCATCACCAGCCAACAGCACCTCTTTCCCCCCGCCACCAAGATACGAGGATATCGGCAGTGCCCTGACCCCCTCGGAACTCCACTCGAATGGCCTTGTTGCCGAGCTCGAGGCTCCCGCCATCGCATCACCCATGGGCATCCCGCAGCGCGCTCCCAGCACGGCTTCTACTGCCTCTTCTTACATGTCCCACAAGTCCGTGTCGCAACCACAGCGGCCCATCACCATCGTGCCGGACATTACCGACATCAATGCTTTCCTCGGAGATATTACCGCTGCGACCCCGACGTTCCACAATGCTGCCTATATGGCTCCTGAACTGTCTCTTACACCACCGCCGCCGCCGGCGTGCCCTACCCCTCCCTCAGCCACACTCAACTCTATCTCGACTGTTGATGGGTCACTTACTGTTGACCCTGCCGAGTTGCGCCTTTCTGAGCTGGACAGCCCTATCAACTGGAACCAGACTGTGAATACCACCATGCCTAGCCTTTTTGACGGTGTCAATGTCAACGATGCAAGCCTGCAGCCATTCGCAGATACGGACTTTTTGATGACGGATACCACCGGGTCTTTGCAGTACAAATCTTCTGTCCGCTCGACAACGAGCACCAACACTACCACAAGCAACGTCAGCGATCTCAGCATGAACAGCATGATGAGCGACGGAAGCGACACCAGCTTTCTGAGCAACACTACATCCATCGTCTCTCCCATCTCTGAAAATGCAAACCCCTGGCCGGCCAGCACCCAAGCAAAGCTGCAGTCACCCACAGCCGCCTTTGACGGCTATCTGAGCAACGACTGGACTATCACCGACTCGGCCATGGCGGGTACCACCTGTAACCCTCTCAACCCTTTGTTTGTTACTGAGATGCCTGGCATGACGAGTTTCCCTGGCATGAATGATATGACTGTGGACATATCTATGCTGTACGACCCCAACTTCGTGCTCACCCCGATCACTCCTGCACCCCAGTTACTCGATGTGTCTGCCGATATGACTGCCGCCTCTATTGCCACTGTTGTTCCCATCACTCCTATGGCAGCCGCCCCAGTTCTTCCCAACTTCCCGAATCCCACCAACGACGACCCTGCTCATGACTACAATGAATCTTTCCAGGACCTGGCTTCCTCAGCTCAGGATCTGCTGGCAACCCACGTCATGACCTCATTCGCTAAGCTGGCCGGTGCTGACTCATCCAAGAACTCTCTCGCGCTTTCGTTCCAGAACGCGTCGATGCGCAAGATCATGGATACGGGTGTCGATTCTCTGCAAAAAGCCCTGGCTACCGGTACTGAAGTCATGCCTCCCTTTGAGACTCTCTGCTTCCTCCACCTGGTTTACTCATTCTCGCTCGGTGTGTACAAGACGGAGGCTCCCTTCAAGTCATACGCACTCTTCTACCAGTCTCTCGAATACGCCCGCAGCTTCACATCTCACCAGGACCGCGATAACTACCTCGAGATCGTGTCGCTTATTTGGCAGCCCGCTGGCATGACCGCCTTTGATCTTTCCGAAACTCTCCGCCAGTGCCGCAACAACACGACCAACTCTCCCCTGTTTCAGTCCTCGCTTGCTGCAAACAGCGTCGTGGCCGGTATCATCAAGGCGTTTCTGGACAACCTCGAGATGGCTGCTATCCTGGATCCCGAGGCGTCGTCGCCTGCTACTACAACCGCTACGTCTGAGATCATCAAGGGATCGAGCCTGCTTGCCATGCACTTTGGTGGCTACAAGAACATTGCCACAGGCGCATCTCTCTCCGAACAAGAGCGTAACATTCTGGACACCATGCTGCTTGGATTCCCCGACTTTGCCGAATTCTCCAATGCCCCTGGCTTGAAGCTGCGCCTGGAGACGATCCGTCACCAAATGGCTAATCCTGCTACGCCCTCCAATGTCAGATGGCTTGAGATCAATCTGCTCCAGGCCGGTAAGGCTAGCCTGGGCCCATCTGTTGCTTACTTTGAAAAGTTTGTGCCCCTGGTCACGCTGCTCTGCGATTCCGTCTACATGGTCAACAAGGATTACATCCCATCACGTGCTGTCTTTTACGATGCTGCCTGCTCTCTTCTGCGCATCAACCTTATCTGTTGCAAGACTGCTCATCAGAATCTCGATGTCGAGCCAGCCTCTCCTACTGCTATCGTGGACTCGTCTCCTTTCTCTGGTGATCTCCCGTCTGGAGTCGATTTCTCTTTCTTTGCTGATAAGCTCGACATGCCGCTAGCCGAGGCTATGACTGTCGATAGTCTGCTGGGCTTTTCATCTTCGTCATCGCCCTTGTCCATGAACTCTTATTCAGCAACAGCCGAGGCCACACCTTCAAGCTCAAAAGAGTCACCGCAGTCTTCGACGGACGAGGCGGAATTGTCCCAGAACCAGAGGAAGGTCGAGGCCGAGGCCCCCGACTGCTGCGAGCTTTGTGGCTACCGGCCCAAGGGTGACCCAAAGTGGTTCCGCGGTTCGATGCTCAAGCACCGGCAGACCAAGCATTCTGAAGAGGTGGTCATTTACAAGTGCAACTTCCCCGGCTGCAACAGTCAATACCGCAACCGGCCTGACAACCTGAAGCAGCACCAGGTCGAGAAAAACCACTTTGTCGGCGACGAGGCCACAGCCAAGAAGCCCCGCAAGCCCAAGACCAAGCGCAGTGCAACCGGCGAGATCATTGCTACTACTGCAAAGAAGCAGAAGACGGCTGAGCAATGATTACAGACTGGTATTGTCTATGATCTTTGGCCATTTACTATATCTGCTTATTTCTACTTGCCTTCACGGCACTACTTCATTATTTCTCCCTCTCTCCCTCTCTCTTCCACTTTCTTAATTTTCAACTTCTACTCATCTTCTTCTTCACCCTTTTCTTATCCATATTACATATGTTTACCTCTACACTCTTTTTAGTACTTATTTTCTTTAGACTTTTTGGTTTATTGTACGATACCACGCCATACTTGGGATTTCTGGTTTATTTGTTTTTGTCTATCTGGGATCGTTCGGTATGCGAGCATACGACAGAACATGGCGTTTAACGGGTTCGACGAGCTCGGACGCAGTCAAAGTTTGCACATCGCACAGCCGCTATAAGCGCTAGCTATTTCCAGACTACTTTTTTGTATATTTTGATAGAAGGCTTGTAAGAGCATGTCATAAAGCTACTGCAATCATACACATTGGCTTATTTTAATGAATATTTAAAGAGATTTACAGCGCCCAATATTTAACCTGTTTTCCCCCCAAGAAGATTGGCAATTGTCTTGGTGATAGCCACTATTCTAGAGACCCCACCATTTTTTAGAGCGGTCTTGGAGCTTAATTATAGTGGCTCCAACGGCTCCAAGACGTCAGGTCAGGCCTCTCGTAAATAAGACCATCCGCACCTTCCTCATTAGAAGGTCTAGTGTCCCCTCAGTTTGTCTCGTGCTTGCCTCATAGAGAAGTCATTAAGCCATAGCATCCTCTCACCACTTATTGCATACTACACTCAGATACACCCAAATACACCCGTATACACACCCATTCACACCCATACACACCCATACACAACCATACAGTTCACACCCATGGCGTCTTCCGTGTCTGCCTCGTCCGGCCTGCCGCACATCACAGTGCTTGGCTCGCTTAACATGGACCTCGTGTCCTATGTCTCACACCACCCAGAGCCCGGCGAGACCATGGCATCCAACGCATTTGCCATCTCGCCCGGCGGCAAGGGTGCCAACCAAGCTGTCGCCTGTGCAAAGCTGTCGCGAAGCCGTGTTGCTGGCGACGAGTCCAGGGCAGACAACTCGACCGCCACAGCGCACGTGTCCATGGTAGGTGCTGTCGGCAACGATGCCAACGGAGCCGCCCTGCGCGCCAACATGAGCAAGCAGGGTGTTGATGTCGACGGCGTGCAGGTCCTCGACAACGATGGCACCAACCCCATCACGTCGGGCGTTGCCATTATTGTCGTTGACGAACCCACTGGCCAGAACCGCATTATTTTGTCGCCGGGCGCCAACTATGCATTCTCGTGGAAAGAGGGCATTGAGGGCGGCGGCCTGATCTCGCCACAGACACAGCTTCTCATTCTGCAGCTTGAGATCCCGCTTGACCTTGTGCTGCGCGCCCTGCACGAGGCCAAGGCTCTGGGGATCCCCGTGCTGCTCAACCCGGCACCGGCGCCCGGCACCGAGGACGCCCGGGTCAAGCTGGAGGCCGCGTTTGCTGCCAACAAGGAAACTGGCGAAAAGGGCATTGCACACCTGGTGCTCAACGAGACGGAGACGGCGGCGCTTGTGCCTGGCTTGACGGTCCCCGATCTTGACACGAGTGCGGGCCTGTCGCGTGCGGCAAAGTACCTCTTGGGCCTCGGTGTGGAGAATGTTGTCATGACACTGGGCGGGCGGGGTGTGTACTATGCGACAGCGACGACTCCTCCTCAAAGCAACGGTGAAGTGGGCGAGCTGGTACCGCCCGAAAAGGTGAAGCAGGTCGTGGATACAACAGGCGCGGGCGACACATTTGCAGGCCAGTACGCCCTGGAGGCCGTGTATGCCTCCTCGCAGGGCAAGGCGTTCGATTGCGCGGCAGCCGTACGCAAATCCAACCTGGCGTCAGCCATTACCGTGCAGCGGAAAGGTGCGCAAGACTCGATCCCGTGGTTGGATGAGCTTTCATAGATATCACTTATCATAAATACAATATATAATATACGGGCTTAAAATCTTATCAAGACCGTATACCGTTCTCACTCTAATTTATTTCTTTAAATTTCTGCTATGGTCTGTACATTGACGAATCTTATGGTGTCTAATGCAAAATGCTGAAAGGAGTGAACGCCGTCATATGCAAATAATATAAGTGGCCGCCTTGAAGCTAGCCTAGGATATGGCTTGTATAATGTGGCTGGAAGCGAGGGTAGACGAGACAGAAGGTTGAGCACCAGTGGCTACCAGAGGTGCATTTGCAAGAGCTGTCTCTAGCTTGGTGGCTGGTAGATGCTGAGCAGCTGCTACGCCCAGACCGATCCCCTTCTGCCGTCCCCGGATAATGGCGCCTAGTGCTTGGCCTACAGCATTGAGATCGCCGAGCATGCCCACATGGCCACGATCTGTACTGACATATCCGCCGCGCACATAGTGATAGCCAGGAGGAAGAAGGGCTTCCCGGGATAGAACGACACCATCACCGGTCCGAAAAACAAGATCGTCATAGGCGGCGGTAGTGGCAATGGCTTCCCGGCTGCTGACACGTGCAGCGTAGACAGTCGGCGTCCCTTTGCCATATATAGCTGCGAGTGGTGGGTACACATTGGCGTCAGAGTGTTCTGGCCGATGTGCAAGCTCGGCCCGGAACTGTTTAGTCTTTGCTAGTGTACGCTCGAGGTACTCTAGATAGCGGGCTTTCTCAGGGTCGACGGTCTGCACATCTGAGCTAGAACAGTCCGCACCGCTACCCAACGGTGAAACAGGGGACAAGGGCTGGGGAGGAGATGCCGAGTTCTCCTCCGCCTGCTTAGTTGCACTCGTCGCCTCGGCACTCGCAGAAAATGCTGGCGGGAGACTAGTACTGTTGAGGCGGCTGCGCAAGGGCAGCGATGGGAGACTTCCAGAGAGGTCATCGAGTAAAGCACGACCAAAACTGGCTGTGCTGCTACGCTTGGTCGAAAATTCGCCGCTGCCCCAGTTGTCACTGCCGGCAGCTGGCAGCGCAGGCTGTGCGGCACACGGCGAAATCCGATTCTTGATCCACTCGTCGACGTTGTAAAAGTCGACACGGTATTCTTCTCTTGGATCTTTGTTGTTGATGAAGCAAAAACCATCCTCTGGAAGGAACGCAAATGTTGTTCTCAGCGAGAAGTGCACTTGAGCTGTCAACACTTTTTCATTGAGAAGAACGGCGTCGCCGTTACGCAGGGGACCAAGAATATTGATACAGCGTTGTGGCGTGCCGGCAAAAATAACACCAGCAAACAGCTCCGGCCGCCGGTTAACAGCATGTCGCGTGATTAGCCCACCAAGACTGTGCGAGACGACTACGGCGCCGCGCTTGCCATCTGGTGCTTTTTTTTGGTTGCATGGGAGCCCCTCCAGAAAATCGACAAGTTGCTTCGACAGCCTGTAAGGACTTAGACGCCAATCATATCCATAGTCATGAACCCGCAGCAAACCCTTGCGCGCGTTTTCACATTCGCGCAGTTTTTTGAACAGCCGTCGAGATATATCAACAGGGCCAATGTGCTTCAGCATGCCAGATGGGAAAATATGATTGGGCATGTTCTCTTCATCCTCGTCGCTCAGACCGACTTCCATGTTGACCTTTCGAATATTCAAGCCAACTTTAACAGGAACCCATAGTTGGCGATGTGGTGGCTCGGCAGATCTCAGAATGGAGCCGCGGTAGCCACCAAGAACAACAATATCGCCCGTCAGTGACTCCAAGGCCGCGTCTAGAGGGGATAGAGGCTCGCGTGAGACTGTTGTGGTATTGCTCTTTGTATCGGGAAAGAAATCTGCACGGTTAGTCATAAATCACTGAGCGGTAAACGGAACAAATACGGCACATACTTGGGAGTTGTGGCATTTTGAAAGTCGGACGGTCAAAGCTGTCCATAACCGCTTTAAATCGGGAGTTGACCTGCTCGTGAATGTGGCCAAACTCTCCGTCGTCGCCGTGAGATGGAACACGCGACAATGTGTGGTATAGCATGGAATCATCCGAGGTAGACCGGCGCAGAGCATAGGAGCGGCGCGAAACGACAGATGGTGGACGATGCAGTGGCACACGATGCACAGCTTCGGGGAAAGTCGCAGCATGAGCAGTCCGAGGGGCGGCTAATGCCAATGACTGACGTCGCGCAAATGGGACAGGATCAAGCCCAGAGCTTGAGCGAGGTTGCTGTTGCTGTTGCTGTTGCTGTTGCTGTTGCTGCTGCTGCTGCTGCTGCTGCTGCTGCTGTTGCTGCTCCTTCTGTGAAGCATGTGTGTACTGGTAGCTGCCTCGTGTTGGTGAGCTCCGTGGCGAGTGCTTCTTGAAACTGTTGTTGGCCGGTGGCGAGCTCGGGGATTGGGAAAACATGCTGGTGCCGTTGCTGCTACCACTATTGGACGAGAAGAAGGATGTCGAGCTACGATTGGAAAGAAATGAGCTTGCGCTGGGGAACGAAATTGAAGGCAATGCCTTTGATAAGCGCTTGAGGGCGTCCGATCCAACTGATGACGATCTACCATGGCGCGTGCTTGACTGGAAAACGGATGACATGGCGCTTGGCCTTGATAACTGGGTTGCAGAAGTAGGGCCATCGGCTGGGCCCGGGGCCGGGACGTAGATCGGTGCCGGCGTTGAGTTTTGTAGTCGTGATGCGATCTGAGGTTTGTACGCATCGAAAAACCCTCCACCGCTCGTGCTGCTGGCGGCTTGGTCCATAGCCATGGCCTTTTCGATAGCAGGTGTCCTAGGTGATGACAAACGCGAGGCCATAGGGCTAATAGCCGGCTGAATGAACGACTGCGCGTCATCTTCGCCGCCATAAAAACTGCTGCCATCGTCGGCAAATGCATCTGGAGAGGCGTCTGAGGCTGATTCCGAGAGGTCGTCCTCGACAGCATTGTCGTCAATCTGAGCACTACTGCTCTGTGAGCCATCGGAGGTCACGGGTCTTGGCAACATCGAATCAGCCGGTGTGCCAAGACCAGGCACGGCGTCCTCGGCAATAAGAGCAGGGATTCCATCTCCAGGGTCCCGGCTGCCGGGGCGGCTGTCTTGCATTTTTCCAGAAGATCAGAGACCAGGAATGGCCGTTGGTATATCGGAGTGTTTATAGATGTTATGGTGGCCGCCACGAGTGCTGTGAACAAGGCAAGACGAGGGGTGATGTCGAGGTGGTGGCAGATAGATAAGGATTGTGCGAGTTTCTAAAGATGACGCATTTTGGTGGTTCAGACGACACGCGCGGCTTGAGGTCGAAAAGCCTGTTAGCTATATGCGAGTATAGAAACAAAATATGTTGTGAAGTCTGGAGAAAAACTCTACAAGAAAAGAAGAAACGAAGAGACGAATGATGAAGAAGAGAAGAAGGGAAGAAAAGGAATAGAAGTAATAGAAAAATAGACGAAAATAAATCAAATGTGTTGAAGAGCTAGAGCCCGGGGCATCCGGTAGGCTGAGCAGCTACGTTCCGTCTTGAGCAACCTGTCTGTATTTTGCGGCATGCAATCCGCCGTGGAGATTTCGAAAACCAAAATCAATCGCAATACGAAAAAGGCACGAAGCCTAAACAAGCGACGAGGGCCTGCTGCGGACAAAGGCTGACGGTTAGCAGAACAAACAAAGCTTGTAGGATTAGTTGCGGATAATTGGGTGTTGGCGGCAAGCTACATACCTGGCTACATATGGATCAGGCCGGCGGAGCCCAAGGAGAGCCCTGAGAGGACAAAGAAATGCGTTTATCGTAAACAAACTCTGGCACAACATAAAAGAAAGATGCCGAGAGGCAGAAAGAAGACGCATGATGATGACATAGCTCATGATGAAATGAGGAAGCTGTAAATCACAAGATTGAGCACAGAAGGAGACGGAAGGGTGAGCAGAAAGACAAATAGTGAAAATGCGCGGCATGATCAGACAGAGCTGGGAATGCAGACTTCCCAAAATCCTAGAAGGTGATGCTGTGGTGTGCTGTCGTTGGATGTGCTAGAGGCTGCTAACTGTGAGAGGCTGATGACGATGCACAAGTGCTGACAGTGCTGATGCAGCTGGCGAAAGGCAGATTGCGACCCGATACGAATAAAAGTGCGTTAATTCAAGCTTTGTGCGTTTGGCGTTTGGCGTCTGGGCTTACATGCTGTCCAGGCTGCCTTGGCTGGTTTGCGGATTGACTTTGCTGAGGAGATTGCCTGGTCGCGTGCGCCGGTCGATGGAGGGGCGAGGCAAAGCGATGAAAATGACGATAAACAGTGTGTTTGTGCGAATAAGCCAAAGCCGGGGCCCGATGAAACGCAGAATACGAAAGTTGAAAGCGAGGTTTTGCACACAGACACGAGACCGAGAATGGAGAGAGAGGAGGGACGAAGTAGAAGAACAGCGGCTGGTGACGATGTGGTACGACGGGAACGCACTCTCTGAAATTGCGAGTACTTGCTTCGCTGCTGCCTTGCCCTTTTTACACAGTCGCTCCTTCTTTTTACGTATTCCAGACGTATGTACTCTGTATATATATCTGTTGTGTACACGCTCATTGCTCTTTCCCTTTTCTGTCAATGCACTCCCAAGGTGTTTCCTAGACCGGAAGGGACTATCGACTGTTATATCTCAAACGGAAGCCTCGATGCAACTACTGGGCATTCTTACGGACGTAGGGGAGCATGCACTACTGCAAGGTACCGGGAACATACCTCCACGAAAGTCAACAAGTGTCTGGTGCTGATGTTGAGGTTCGCAATTGGCTCTTGCCTGAGTAGGCAGTCCAGCACATCTGTGTCCTATCAGCTGACGTCATGGACTAATCGAGAAGTACAATCCTGCCGTCTTCAGATGAAAGAAAAATGAACGATATGGGACGAATCGTGATTATATAATCATTCACTTGCATACCTTTTTACATAGAAGAAGTATCAAATGCAAGATGGAGATTTGATTAACGATATTATACATAGCAAAAGATGCAATTTGATGAGCAGAAGATTGTTTGAATATAAAACGAGCCAGAGTATAAAAGCAGACACAGGCCAAATTCCCTAGTTGCTATCCGGCAGAAGGCTGAACTTGCCGTCAATCTCCTCGACCTTCTTGATCGATGCCTGGTAGCCGGGCTCCTTCTCCAGACGCGCAACGTATTCGAAAGTCTTGGGGAATTCGGAAGCCAGGTCGCCCAGCGCGGTGGCGCGCATCCGCGACGCAATCAGCGGGTAGCTCAGCAGGATGTCGGCTGCCGTCAGGTGGTCACCGCAGAGGTAGCCGGTGCCGTCCTCCGGCGAAGGGGGGTTGGTCAAGAAGTTCTCAATCAGCTCCAGGTTTCTGCGCACATTGGGCAGGAGGAAGCTACCATTGATCTTGTTGGCAATGGCTGTTGAGATGGGCCGGACGTACCAGGGCACCTGGGGCGACTTGAGGTTGGAGGTGACAAGGAAAAAGACGAGGTAGGGCATCATGGTACCCTCGGCAAAGTGCATGAGGTACTTGTGGCGCAGGTAGGCGGCAGTCTCGCCGCCGAGCTGGTTCTCCTTGCCATCCTGCCACTTCTTGGGCACAAGGTTGGTGTCGCGGCCCCAGTGCTCGCACAGGTACTCAGTGATGAAGCCGCTCTCGGCGAGGACGATAGGCTCGGCGCCAGGGGTGGGCAATTCGATGGTGACAACCGGCGACTTGCCGAGAGAGTGCACCTTTTTGAGCTCGGGAGGTGCAAAAGCGGTCTTGGCGCGGTGGTAGATCTCAAGCTCGTAGGGGACCTTGAGCTCAACTGGTGATGCATATTAGTATACTGGCGCGAGCGAGATAAGCAAAGAACAGGATATACTACTTACGCAGAAGCCAGAGCATGCGCTGGGCGCGCGAGGCGTTGAGCCTGCAAAAAATGCTGTCAGCGTGGATTGGCTTGTCGAGGCATGCGCTAAACAGGTGTTGCTTACCAGTGGAGAGTGACCTTGGGAGACGACATTGTGATTGTTATATTTTGGTGTTGCCACAGTGGTAATACAAGAAGTAAAAAGGAGGAAAAGGAAATGTGAAATGTGAAAGCAAATAGTTCTTCCCCAGAGACACAACGGGGACCAGCAAGACGACTGTCCCCAGTTATATATATGTAATCATATGCATATTCCACTTGGTTGCTGTCCAGTCTCCCTTTCTTTGCCTTCGCCTCGGCCCTGTACCTCTATGCAGCAGCTTGCTAGTCGCCTCCTGTAGAGCTAAGACGGCCAAACTAGTTCATGTCCCCCGCTCGGACAGTCAATCTCTCTGGCGTACCAATCGGTCCCCATTAAGGCTGTAAGATCTCATGATTTGGTTTAGTTTTGGGATACGATGCAACTTGCGGTGGCATGACTTAACATATGCCTTGACTTTTTTCTGCATTTTCCCGCAATTTTAAAGGTAGCTTTGAAGGTATTTAGGTAGTGAACACGAATGTCAGTTGGCGCGGTTCTGGTAGTTCAAGCCAGCCAATCATATTCATCGATATCTACAAATGCTCCATAAT
Source organism: Ophiostoma australiae (assembly GCA_022392945.1). Lineage (NCBI taxonomy): Eukaryota > Fungi > Ascomycota > Sordariomycetes > Ophiostomatales > Ophiostomataceae > Ophiostoma > Ophiostoma australiae. Next base: position 177,942 of record JAKRGJ010000018.1, on the reverse strand, counting down.
ATCGTGTCGCTGCCAATTACCGGTCAACACTCCGCATTGAGGCATGGGATTCTGGGCTCTGGCACTTTGCCATAGTGTGGTTTTCAGTGGCAACTAGCTTGTTAGGAAGCTACAAAGACCACTGTAATACGGAGTAGAAAGAATAATGTCCATGACCTCCGCATGCTGTAAGTACATAATGCCTAAAGCCGATTCCAACGATCTGCCATACAGTAGCCCGATACTCTCCGGATCAGAAACTACCCGAATAAATGGAAAAAGTAATACTACAGGCATGGTCGTGGAATCACTTACGCCTTTCGCTATTGGTAACGAACACATGCATGTATAAACACACTGCTGCTGAGGTCATTCCGATGTGATGCATCTCGTTCAAGCTTCTCTGCTCTGTGCAGTAATGTTGAACTTTTGTTTTAGCGCACGTGCTAATAGCCGTAGCCTCGCTTATGATGATACTCTAATTAGGGAAGGAACGAATCGGAGACGTATGTAGGCGACGACTGGAAAAGGACTCGCTTGCACGGCCATCTCACAGCCTTGCTCGCATTTTGTCTCCCAAATGGGCTGTAGCTATCATATAAAGTATATCTCAAGGTCTTATATCTTTACATTATTAAAGACGGCCTTAATACGAATTGCAGCCGGCTAACATCAGGCTGGGCTGTGGCAAGAGTACAAGTAGTGACAGGCGCCGAGGAGATGACTGATCATGATGTCGGCTGCTCTTTCCCTTGGAGTTAAGAGTCAAAAGTAGAGGTACGTGCTTACTTTTGAATACTTACATAATCAATAAGCCCAAGTCAAACCATCAAACACCGGCAATGCACAGAGGACGAAGCAAGTGAGAAATAATGATAAATTGAGAAAATGCCAGGCACATTTTGTCTTTTCCATTTTTTTTTTCCGTCTCGACTCCGGCTGGTCACCTTTGTACCACTCCATATGTCGTCTATATCACCAAAACACAATCATTGACAGCTGGTAGCTGGTAGCTAATAACTGGAAAGATAAAGCCAAGTAAACAGTAAACAGTAAACAATAAACACACGCAAAACCCTCTGAGTCTCAGTATCCAGACCCTCGAAACCCTATACTTCAATACACGGGGCACACCATCTACTCAATGACGTAACTCTCCGCTGACGACTTGACCTCGCTCGTAAACGCAACTTCTTCGCCCATCTCGGCAAGCTCGACAGATGTGACCTAGGTAATTAGCAGGTGTACATGGTCCATTTTCAATACTCTAGAGTACGTCGGCAAAATACTTACATCAACAGACACAAATGGCGTCGATTTGGTGAAGCGGATCTGCATCGGGAAGAAGTCGCTTTCGTCGTCTGTCGCGGCGTCAAACTCAAAGGCGCCAGTAGCGTTGCTCTCGTCCACAGTGCCAACGGCCCACTCCAGGCTGTCGCCGGCAACCTCGTAGTTGGAGTCGAAGGTCGACACTGTCGGCTCTACCGAGAACGGAATCGACACCGACACATCATCCAAGGCCTCGCCGCCCGTCAGCTCGTACTCCACAGTCAGCGTCGAGCTGCCTGCACCGTCCTTGTTCACCCACACCGTAAAGCTGATCGGCAGTGCCGATGTGTCTTCGGCCTTGGGTGTTGCCCGCCACCGCAGCACGCCCACTGACTGGTTCACAGGGAAGCCCTTGGTCGCGTTGGTCATCTGGATGATCTTGCTTGAGTTGAACAGGTTGCGGTCCACGTTGGGGTGTGTCCGGAACTGGGCGCCGTGTGTAGGCTCGGCGTTGAGGTTCAGCTTGATCTTCGTCAGGCTGGGGTCCGTCACCCGCAGGTTCAGGTCACCGCTGACAGCCAGCGAGTTGACAATACCCTCTCTTGAGATGTTGGCGTTGATCGACTCCTTGACGATGATGTGGATGGCGTCGTGGTCCGATGTGGTTGATGGCCGGGCGGCGGCCTCGGGAACCGGTGCAGCAGCAGCTGCCGGGGCAGCGGCAGGGATCTCGGCCTCGGCGCCAAACTCACCGCGAACACGCTCGAACATGTCCGTGGTCTTGGACTTCTTGCCCAGCTGCATACCCTTGCCCTTAAGGGTAGTGGTTGGTCTACATAGCAAAGAATCGTCAGTTCACAGTCCCTACAAGGTCTCTCCGATTGGTCTGCTACAACATACCTGGCCTTCTTCTTCTCAGCCTCGTAGGAATCGTACGTCTCGGTCGATGTTTGGGCGGGAGGGGTGTAGGTAGGATAGACGGGCGTGCGAGGGGGGGCGTTGCCCATGCCTCTCCGTGCAGTCTCCTTGCGCTGCATCTCCAGCTGCTTTGCCTTGCGCTTGCGCTCTTCGGTGGCCTCGAGCTCCTTGTTCTATAGAGCAAAATAGTTAGTATGTGTACGACAGCAACAAGGCTAAATGACTCCATCTCGAGAGGCGGTGTACGTACGCGGGCAATGATCTCCTGTATGCGCTCCTCGTGACTCTCCATCTCCATAAAGGTCTTGATCTGCGACATGGTAAGGTTTTCGCGGTAGCCCTGCGTTACCAGCTCGTCAAAAGCGCTGAGCAGGTCAAAGGCGTTCTTGGTGATCTCGCGCTCGTCCAGCGACCGGCACATGCCCGTCACCACCTGCGCAAACAGGTGCAGCGAGTCGATATCCTGCAGGATGTTGGACTGAAGGTTGGTGATGAGAACCATGTAGAGCTCGTCGAGGGGCTGGTAGACAAAGCGGACATTGTCCTGCTCAACCGTCGTGTGCTGGGTACCGGAGTCGGCGAGCTTGGGCAGGGAGGCAAGTAGGGCTTCGACGCGGGACCGGGGCATCTCGCGAAACAGGCGTGAAAGCACGGCCTTGCCGCCACGGGTGCAGATAGATGCTGCAAGGACAACCTATAGAAACGGGCAAGTAAAAACACGGGTCAGCTACAGCTTCAATGGATAGCTTAAGCCTAGATGGCGTCGGCGATGGGAGCTCTCTTCAGTGAGTTGTAAGGTGTAGGGGGGAGCTTTGGCGGCTATGCCGGCAGCAACGATGCTAGAGCTATCGTACCATCTTGAAGCTTGACTATGTATAAAGACAGGTGCGGGTTGTTGGATTCCGGGTGGTCGGGGATGATTTGATGGGGGTGGGCGTCGTGGTAGTCGATGCAGTCGGATTCGTGGTCGAAAGGTGAGGTCGCCAAAGCACCGCCAATTCGGTGCCCACCCCTCATAAGGGGCGACCCATTTTCACTTCACATAGTTGTCCCCTTCTTGCCCGTGTCATTGGCCGTGCGCGGACAGTGCGTGAATAGAATGACACTGTAAAAGCACTGCTCATTTGGGCTAGTACAGAACCGTCAAGAACCACACCCATCCGTTTGCGCCTTCCTCTTTTCCTTGCCTTGCCCAAAGATGAGACTCGCTTTTCAGGCCGCACTTTCCTTTCTCTTCACATCATCCCTCCTGCACCTAAAGCGCGACATCACGAACTTTGTGGCAAGCAAACTTTTCTCTCTCCAATACATAGCCACTTGGACCATCTAGATCGAACTTTACACGTCCATTTCAGACTAGGTGTCACTCGTTATTACTATCAACATATTCACTCTCGCCACTTTTGCTACCAGCCTGCCACAAAGACAGACGCGTCCTTCTTCCTCCCGCCCAGTTTCAACACGCGAAAAACATCTCCAGAAACGGATCCAAGGGCAAACACCGTTCTCAATACGTCGTGGTACAGGTCTATTGATTCTCGTCGATAGTTTCGAAGACGACTCAGTATTCGAGAAGAGCCCACTTCACCAAGCTATCGCCACTCCGAGCTGTCGATAATGACCGAAGTCGTGGCCGATGCGGCCGTCGCACCCGCGGTCGAGGATGTCGACTTCTCGCTCGGCGAGACTTTCCCAATGGCGGCTAGTAACACAGCCGACGACTTCGACTTTGATCTAGACGCTGGTGAAATGCAGACAACAGCAGCACCAGAAGCACCAGCAGCACCAGAAGTCGAAGACGAGACAGCCGCCGGTCTATCTGTTGAGATATCGCTCGATATTGACGAGATTGGATACGAAGATGAGGGCGAGCGTGTAGAAGGAGTTTCCACCCCTCAGTTGGATCTGGCTGGCACTGCAGAAGACATTGCAGCAGAAGTCACTCAGAGTGCGAGTGAGACAGTCGAAGGTGTCGAAGGTGCCGAAGATGTCGAAGAGACCGTCGGTCTAGATGCCAGCGCAGACGCAGAGCTCCGGCCTGGTGTAGAGCAGGGCCAGACCAAGGAGCCGCACAGCGATATTGAAATCAGCTATGAGGATGCTGAGCACGCCGAGCATGACAACCACGACGAAAACATGGCCTATGAGGAGCATGGCCATGAGGAGTATAGTCACGAGGAGCATGGCCACGAGGATTATGGTCATGAGGCGCACGATGACAGTGAGGCCAGCGAGGAGGAAGATGCGGACATGAGCCACATTCACGCCGAGGAGGCTGGCCATGACGATAGCGACGATTCCGGCCAAGAATATGACGAAGATGCCGAGAATGCAGGCGACGACCACTATGGCGCGAGCCCATATGGGTCGCTGAACTCCGGCATCGGCCGCCTACAGGCGTTTGACCCGGCTACCAATCTTGATGTGGTGGTCACATGGGGCGATGATGTCTGCCCGCTGTTCAAGACACCGGATGCCGAACACCCAGACTCTTTTTACCTCGAGGGCCGTGACGCCCTGGACTACCCGCTGTCCCAGTTTCTGCAAGCAATCAGGAACAAGATCTCTATGTACATCGTTGCGACTGACGAGATATACATTCGCGTGGAGAGCCTAGGCCTCGAATTTGGCGAGGTATGTTTGCTTTCAGTTGCTGTTCATCAATGTACAGGTACTAACTTCTTTTAGACAACCACTGAGGCCCTGCTTTCGCAGGTGACATTCCACAATCTTCTAGCCCTGCACACAACTCTCGTCAAGAACGAGGACGATGACTCGACAGAGATTCAGGGCGTTCACATAACCCTGGGCACCCGGCCAAACTGCTTGCTGCGTTTGAAGGATCTTGTCAGCGGTGCTGGCCAAGGAATGGGCCTGTCCGACCTCCAGACGATACATCAAAGCTCAGAAAACTCCTCAATAGGCAGCTTCGAAGGCAACGTTGAGCTTGAGCTCGAGGTACAAGTCACCGAGGATGACGATGACGATGAGGAAGCAGAAGATTATCGTGGCGCAGGCGATGATGAAGACGATGAAGGCGGCGGCGGCAATGAAGACGAAGATGGCGACGGTGTCGATGCCGATGTCGACATGGCAGGCGACGACAGTGATGGCAGCGAAAACGTTCACGATGATGCCGAGCCAAGCACACTCGACGAAGACGAACAAGAAGAACAAGAACAAGAATCGCCCAACGCCGACGACGATGAAATCGAGGATGGCGTCAACGAGGTTGAGTTTGCCGCATACAATCACGATGAAGAGGGAGAGCATGGCGAGGATGGCGAGGAGGCCGTAGGTGGCCTGCTATTTGCCGCAGAGAGCACCATCCATGCTGGTGTAACAACTGAAGCCGACGGTCTCGTAGAGGATGCTCCCTTTGGCGATGGCAGCGACCTCCTGGCAGATATTGTAGAAGATGCAAACGATGCAGTCGATGCGGACACGGCAGGCGATACTGAACAGCTCGACGAGCTAGATCTTTTGGAAGACATCAACGACGCTGGCGACCTCGGCAACAAAACAGGAGAGGATATCATCCAGCAAGCAACAGAGGAGCCGGCACTTGTCAATGACGACGATGACTTCCTAGACCTTGGCGACGACCTCGTCGGCGACCTTGGCAACGGTGCTTTAGCCGAAGACGCGCCAGAAACAAGCGATACCAACAATGTCTTTTCTGAGGAGATCAACGCGTCCCTAAACACAAGCGCCACGGCCACTCTGGACGATGATGAGATCGACTACGACGACAACAACGGCGAGATCGGCGTCAACGACGATGACATTGACAACGACAGCCACCAGGGAGGTGTGCCTCTGGATGTGGGAGGGGCTGATGAGATCGACTGGGATGACGAGCTTAAGAATGCCGCCACTGTTGCAGACGACTCTGAAGCCACACCCACAACAGGGTCTGCAAAGCGGACAAGGGAGGTGGATGAGTCTGGTGATGGTGTTCTGCTCGACAGCGAGCCAGGTAGGCACAATACCCCTTTGATTACCGTTATATGAGAACGGCACAGACACTAACACTCTTACAGAATTTAAACGCCAACGAGCTGATGATGCGTCCCTATAGACGCAGTGGTCCTAATCTACGGTCGAGCGATCGCGATATCGAGTTCCAGCTGCCGGCAGCCATGGCCGTCTCATTCAAGCTGAAGGGCTGACCATGGTCCCTCGCCCTTCACATCCGACCGACCTATTTCTTCACATTTATACCCCCTGAGTTTTGCTCGACTCTGCTCGCCGTCTAGCACTATCCTGCTATTGTTTCTTGTCCGATTTCATTTTATTTCTACGACTTTTTAAACCCAAAATCTCGAGTATCATTTCTTTTTATCATTGCTCCGGCAAACGCCAACGAACACAACGACTCAACGCCGATCCGATTCTGCAGGTAACGCACGCCAATACAACATACCGCCTAATGAATCACTCAACTCCCAATGGCCAGTACCAACGCTACACGTCGAAAAGTATAGTTTGAGAGGTAAGTCTTTTGTTTTCTATTAGTAACCATAGGCACACTTGCTATATCTCGGCCCAGCACGGGGTGTTTCCCGGCCGAGATATATGCTAGCGCCCTACGCCACCGCGACGAGGACATCGGGGCCAAGGTCGCAAGACAGATGCCTCGGCCAGAGCTTGCAGCGCAGAGCTTGCAGTGGTGCACTTACAAAGACAACCACCACTATGGACGGGAACAGGTTGAACTAGTTATCTGTCTGTTTTTGAATCTGATAAATCCACCACTCTTCTATTCCTATACAGTGTTCTTTATGCAGCGTCGGCGAATATCGAGGCTAAGCGACGAACCCCCCATCTACAACCCCCTACCCTTTGTTAGTTTTCTCTTCTTTCATTTTACCATAGTTCTATTCTCTTATGTATGTGTTATTATTTTGTCTGTTCCAAGGCGTTCTGATTGGACCTCGATGGTGTTTGCCATAAAAGGTGGCAGGGCGAAACAACAGATGAGTATCCCAAGCAGAGCTGCTTAGTAGCTGGAGGTTGCTGTTTCGCCGATGGTTTCCGTGGTTATTGTTTATTATGGGTTTTATCGGTTCTTTAATGGCGTTTATGTAACATAGTTGATGTTTCCCGGCCTGTTTTTTTTTATATATTTTCCATTCCCTTTCCTTCCAACGCTTGCTTGCGCTTGTATCCTTATCTGCCATACTGTTAGTCGAATTGCCATTTTCTCTATATCTGATCTCACGATATCATGGTTTCATGCTGCCGACCCCGTGACGAGAACACGCCAGGTCTATTCTCGACCTACGCTTATGCTACTTTAAGCGGCGCCCGTAGCTGATACGTGATTGTGACTATTTGGTAGAGAAGGAAAAGAAATCATAATGAAGCTCGGCGAATCGAAGGATCAAACAACCAAGAGAAACGAGATGACAGGGCTACTCTGGGGTCAAACAGACGGCCGTCGTTATGAACGGTCTGATAAGCAACGCAAGCCCACGTTTGACCAACTAATTACTATGTAGTGCTATGTATCTATGCCTCGGCCTGCAGTCCATAGTAGTGTAGCAGTGTCGTTTTCGTGTCGAGAATGAAATTCCTCTTCGTCGCCTGTCAAGGTTTGCACGACCTTATTTTGACAGCATTCCGGGCTGTGTCGATGCACAATAAACAGCGCCCACGTTCCTGGGAACATGTATATCTTACATTTGCCATACCTGCATTGTAATACATCGTATTTCTACTCGCCCTCATCTTAATTCTCGTCATCATCGCCAGATCAGAGATCGTCAGTTCATCAACTATGTTTTTTGGCACGTTTTGGCAATGAGGCGCAGCTGTTGCCGAAGATTCCGCAAGGGAGCAAGTCCGGGAGTGGCATTTCATCGGCAGGGCCAGCCAATAACGGTGAACAGACATCCAAGATGCCGATTAGTTTCTATCGTTACTTACTATGTAGTAGTCAGTAGTCTACCAGCGAAGAGCATCAACCATATCTTGTGCAGAGACGCGTTAATGAGTGTTGCGTAATTGTCTAGGAATGATGTATTTTGTGGGGCAGCTCATCTGGCTGCTACTGTACCATAGTAAGATACATAGTAGTACATTGTACGTAGTAATACCTGTTAGCTCAAGCCTGGCCACTAAGAAGCACTAAATTCTAAAATAGGCTCTTCCAGATGTGAGCGGCACTGTTTGCACTGTGCTTTACAGTAATATAGGAGCAATACTTTCCTAAAATACTTTTGTTCGCACAGTGTTTCCCCTTGCGCTAAATCAGTAAAAACTTGCAAGAGCCAGACTAGCCAGGGGTGGTTTTCTTGGTGGTGGAGGGACGGGCACCCCTGAGCCCTGAAACCAAGGGGTGGAAAAAAGCAGAGATGAAGTGAGAAAAGCAGCAGCAGTCTCTGGAGAACAAGTTACGACTCGGGGGCATGTGCCACGATGATTTGCGACGCGATACCAGGGAGAAAGGAAAGAGGAAAGAGGAAACAAAAAAATGGAGACGCAGGGTCGCACCTTCTCTAGAAAGAGGAATACACCGAGAAAAGATATTTGTCTTTACGACAGGCGTCTTACATAATACACTTTCAAGCAGGGAGGCACTCCTCAATACACAGTAATACAATGGAATACAATCTACAACAAATATGCTTATGGAGCAACCGCATATCGAAAGCAAATGAAGGTGACGACGTGCACTCTCCTTTGTTTGCGTCTGCTGCGAGGGAGAGGGGCTTTGTGTGCCGCCGTGTTTAGGCGTGTTTTGTCAGAGGAGGAATTGGCACGGGCGATCTGTCGTTTACGGTTTTGGACTCGCACGGCGCCGAGTATCTGTTCTAGTGAGGAGAGTGTTGGAAGTGGACGAAAGCAAGCACTGTACAAAGAGACAGAGTAGCTGTGCATGCATAGCTAGATACTTCTCTGATGATCGCCCGAAACAAACTGAAAGACTTTTGCGGCAGGAGCGATGCATAGTACTATTCTTGTTCAGATATCCAAGATGGCAAGAGCAAGACTTGCGTGGGTCACTTGCGGAAGGTGCGAGACAGGCTCGTCGTAGAACCAGCTTCTCGTGTCCGGGTAGCTCTTGCCATTCTGTGTCGTTCTCCCCAAGAACGCACTTGCCTCCAGCGTCTTGGAACCTCGCCTCGTAACCCGAATTAAATATATATCTTAAATAAAAGAATGAAATCAGAAAGCCACATCGCCCGAATCCAGACATCACGATCCAGATTTTCGGCTTCAATTCTGGCATCTTTGACGTCTTTCAAGAGCATACGCCGGCTCCCCCAGAGACCGTAACCACACCGGCGTGCACCCACCACACAGTGCGCGGTCATCTATATCCCTTTCCTGCAATACGACACACACACCAGACTCGCAAGAATACGAGCAGCAGCAAGAACAGCGTTCCATCGCCGTCTTGCATCACCATCACTCGTCGGCAGCCTGTGATCCAGATAGACACCAGCCAGGTGTGCAACCAAAGCCGCCACTGGATTTAGGGTTAAAGGGCCAAAGAGGCGCCAATTCAAAAGGACCAGCTTTTCTCGCAGACGGCCCTCCCGTCCAGCCTCCAGAGTAGTGCCTTTTGCCTCCGTTGCCGCTATTGATTACAGACTACGGTGTATTACAGTGTGCACACGACTCGCCAGCCCACTCAATATCGATTCCGTCCTTGCGTCTTGTGTCCTTTCCAACCCCATTCCACGGTCCCTAGCTACAGTGACAGTACATAGTAGACTCGTACACGGCGCTGTAATTACATATCTTACATAGTTGTCTACGAGTCTACTATCTGGCCCACAATATATTCTCCTCTTTTTGCATTTCACACGCTGTCACCATCCAACCCGCCACTTGTTACGCAGCCCCCTTTCCTCTTTCGCGCCTCGCCTACCCTGTTCTGTACAGGACTGTTCTACCATCTGTACTATCTGTACTCGTACTATCTGTATTTTCCCTACTTTTGCTATTTTCCTTTAATTCCTATTTTTCTTTTTCGATTCATTGTGACGACAAACACAGCCCAGCCCACTCCCTCTCCCGAATCGTGACCCAAATCCGACCTGTGCCATACATTCGTTTATCCCGGTCATCCTCCATCGCCTCGCTCCATAGAACCGCCAGCATCGCCAGCATTGCCAGCAGCGCCTGTTGTTTGCGCATCGTTTCCGCATCGTCGTCCTCTCGTGCTCCATCCCTTCTCGTCTCCAGCGTCTCCAGCGTCTTCAGCGACTTCAGCGACACCGGCGCATACTCGATCTCCGCCCGCGACCCCATCCCTTCGTCTACGTTTGCATCTGCATCGCGCCTGTACCGCTCATCTCACTCCATCCGTCTCCGTTAGACGCATACTGCTGCGCACGCTCCGTCTCCAATACACCAGACAGCCCACTTGTCAAGAGAGCATACATCCTCGACAAGAGCCGGCGCGCTCCCCTCCCCTCTCGACTCTCGACCACCCTCACTACACCCGCCCACTGCAACATCTACCTCACTCACAATGCTCGAGGACAAGTACGCCTCCCCCGATCCCATTCTCTCATGTCTTGGCAGTACCCTCACTGGTGTCGCATGACTCTACTCGATGCCTGTCCTCCCTCCAAAGATCAGCCACTAACCAGCTTCACAGATACGTCGGCCTCGCCCTGGCCATGGCATCCAGTTTGGCGATTGGTAAGTTGTCACTACTCTTGCCGGCTTCTGGCCAGCTTTGTCGGCTTCACCAGCTAACTCTACCCCAGGTATAAGTTTCGTCATCACCAAAAAGGTACGGCAGACACCCGAGCACACCCAAGCAAGCGCCAGAATCATATCCCGTGGCCGTCTATAACAACGTGTCGCACACCGATCAATACAAAAAAAACTGTGACTGACAATCCAACAGGGTCTGCTGCACGCTGAGGAGAGACACGGCTTTGAAGGCGATGGCTTCGTCTACCTCAAGAGTCCATTATGGTGGGCTGGTATCACCACAAGTAAGCGCACCGCGAGCAGCAACTCTCCCTCAACAGAACAAATGCTAACATTGTCCAGTGGTTATTGGCGAGATCTGCAACTTTGCCGCATACGCCTTCGCCCCGGCCATTCTTGTCACCCCACTCGGCGCCCTCAGTGTCCTCGTCGGTGCCGTCCTCGGCTCGTACTTCCTCAATGAGATCCTCGGCATACTAGGACAGCTCGGCAGCGCCATCTGCCTCATCGGTGCCGTCATCATTGTCCTCCACGCGCCTGCCGATGAGGACATCCAGACCATTGATGAGATTCTGCACGACGCTATCCAGCCTGGTAAGTCTCTCGACAACAGCGCTCCCTGGCGTGGCTGCCTGCTTTTGCTAATACCAACCACCAGGCTTCCTGCTCTACTCATTCGCCGTCACCGTCTACTCTGTCGTTGCCATCTACAAGATCGCCCCTGTCTACGGCAAGAAGAACCCGCTCATCTACCTCAGCATCTGCTCCCTAGTCGGCTCCATCTCCGTCATGTCCGTCAAGGCTTTCGGCATCGCCCTCAAGCTCACCTTTGCCGGCAACAACCAGTTCACCCACCCCTCGACCTACGTCTTCATCATCATCACCACGGTGTGCATCCTGACCCAGATGAACTACTTCAACAAGGCCCTCAGCCAGTTCCCCACAAACATGTACGTCTCCACGAGCAGCCCTGATGCATGCAACCATGCAGACAGTGCAGATCAGGGCCCCTGCTAACATTCTAGTGTCAACCCCCTCTACTACGTCACATTCACCACGGCCACTTTGTGCGCCTCGTTCATCCTCTTCAGCGGCTTCAACACGACCGACACTATTAACACCCTGTCTCTGATCTGCGGCTTCCTCATCACCTTTACCGGTGTCTACCTGCTCAACCTTTCGCGTACCGACCCCGACGGCACGCGTCTCAGCGGCCGTGCTGGCACCGATGCTATGGGCACCGACATGATCTCCAGCATCCAGACCCGCATCAGCATGGAGACGCGCCGCAGCTTCGGCCCCAGCCGCCACAGCATCGGCAGCAACGCTGCTGACCGTCAGGGCCTGATGCGCGCATACGACGATGAGGAGGCTGGCTTTGGCCTAACCGACCTGACAGAAGACACTGACGAGGACGGCATCCTGCCCATGTCGCCGAGTCTGCAGAATGGCGCCCCCAACGGCGCCAACGGACACAAGACGAGCAGAAAGAGCAGCGCCCAGCGCCCAAAAGAAGCAGAGCTGCCAAAGTCCGGTCGCCTGTGATTTGTCTTGGAATTTGTGCTTTCTTTTGTCTATTTTGTCTATTTTATACTGTCTCTGTCTCTTTATTTCCTTGTCGTTTGCCTCTTTTTGTTATTTTATGTTCTGGGCCTGGTTCTGGCACATTGTCGGCATGCGTTGCTTATAGATAAAGCGGCACCAAGCATTCATGGTGTGGTGTTTCTCTACACTTGTCACTGTTCTCTTACGTCCTCTCCCTCTCCCTCCCCCTCTATCCTGCTTTGATTCTTTCACCATTGTCGTTATCTGGATTACCTATACTACCACCATGCCCTCACCATTTGGGCTTACTCGATTCTTCCATCGCTGACTCTCATTTTGTCTTCCGGCATGGCTTTCTCTCTTTCGACACCTACACGTCTATATCCAACACGCACGCACCTTAAAAGCTCAAAGATCATCCGGGCCACAACGGCCACTGTATATTTTTACCAGACAAATACGCCTTGTCTTGCGGGGCACGAATGAGCTTCAAACCCCCAAGGCACGAGTAGGAACAATAATGAACGGGGGTTCGGAGGATCGGAGGATCGGAGGATGGGGGAAATAGGGGCAAGGATGGCGAGAATGGTTCAGCATTACGGCGTTTATAATATGCTTTTGGTTCTTGGTTCTTGGCTATTGGCTTTTGGATTTTTATCTGTTCCTTTTCTCCTTTGTTTTTCTTCTTTATCACTTTTATAAGAGATGGCTTTTAGTCGGACGGCAACGGTCAAGCTCTCACCAACGGGTATGTTTATATATACTTGACTTGTTATAAATCATTCCTCTGTTCGACTCGTGGCCTTTTGACTATATTTTTTGTAGAGTACCTCTGTTCTTCATCGATGAACTACAATCATTCAATGTCACGCCTCGAGTGTAAATTTTTATAGATCAATTTTGCTATTTTTTTAATTCCTTTCCCATTTCCTTTGGGGAGTGGCTCGGAAGCGGTGCGGATCGACAGGTTCTGTGTTGGGTTTTCTTCTTGGGGAACAACGCCGTAGATTGGATTCATGATTCATATCTGACGATGGACACACTTATAGCAGAAAAAAATAACAAGACAATAAAACAAAGGAAAAATAAGTGTAGTCGGGGACCGCGCAAAAAACAAAAGAGAAAGATTTGAAAGCCATGACAAAAAAACAAATAATAACCCCATTTTTACCCATCCGGAAGTTGTCTTTCTCTCTCTTTTTTTGCTGTCCCCTTCCCGTCGAGATGTTGTGTGGCCGGTAGTTCGGCATTTGTCTCTCTTTTCATAAATGTGTAGGCCTCTGCTCCAGAACGGTATCACCGTAGTGGGCAGAGTGGCCGTATCCAGGAGCCTGGCCATCACCAAACAGCGAGGTGAGCTGCGGGGGATGGACGGGCTGGCTGTTCTGGACCGTGCCATTGACTTGGCCGCCCTGCATCTGGGGGAGGAGGAATGCTCCCTGAGGCACAAACGAGGCACTGATGGGATTACCAGCAGCACCACCACCACCACCGACACCGACACCGACACCTCGACTTAGACCGAAACCAGAACCAGAACCGGCGCCACCACTGCCACTAGCTTCGCCACCCTCCATGCGCCCTTGAGCATACTATTGCTCAGCGGGGGCAGCAGCCTCCTCCTCTGCGGGTGCAGCGGCGGCAGCGGCAGCGGCAGCGGCCTCGGCCTGCACGCGCTGGGCCTCGGCAGCCTTGGCACCGTAGTCCTGGCTGATGGGCTGGGTAACGGGGGTCTCCTCCTTGGGCTCGATGATGGTGACGGAGTCGGGCAGGGTCTTCTGGGGACCAGACTTGCCCTCGGGGTCGGAGCCGCGCATGATCTTGACCTTGATACCCAGGACACCCTGGCGCAGCAGGACGTGGCGGGTAGCGCTGTCAATGAAGTCCTTGGCGGGCTGACCGGAGTGGATCATGAAGCCGTCGGTGAACTTCATGGACTTGGCACGGGCGGCACGGAGCTTACCCGAGACAACAACCTCGCAACCCTTGGCGCCAGACTCCATGATGAAGCGCAGGACACCGTAGCAGGCACGGCGGACAGCCAGGCCATTGAGCAGCTTGTAGCGGAGGGACTCGCACTGGGCGACGGCGGACAGACCGCGGTTCTGGACCTTGGCGGCGTACAGGGAGACGCTGTTCTCGGGGAACTTGAAGCGCTTCTGGATGAGCGAGGTCAGCTCGCGGATGCGGCGGCCCTGCTCACCGAGAACCTCCTGGGTGTGGGTGGCGCGGATGATGATGTCGGTGACGGTGGGGGTGACGCGGACCTCGACGCCGGAGTAACCCTCCTCGGCAAGCTCGCGCTGGAAGAACTCGTTCAGCTCGGCGTAGAAAACACCGTCAGCAACGAACTTTCTCCGCTTGGAACTGTCATGATGTTAGTATCCGGTCTGCATACTGTTCCGTGTTTGTCCTTCTCCCGTCTTGACCGTCTTGAAGATTGAAGATTGACCAGTCCTTCCTTCCGAGGCCCCCATGTTCTCCTTCGATGCTCCTTCGATTTGAATCTCGAAAAAGAGCATGACATCCTGCCATTGACAACAGCATGGCATGCCAAATCTCGTCTTCGTATCGTCGGTGCTCCCTCCTCTTTGATCAAATCGTATTCTGTCTCTTCCATTTCCCTCCCGCTTCATCTTCATCCTGGTCGACATCGACATCGATCTTTCCCCCTCCTTTAAATATCGATTCGCTTGCTATTCGACGACAGCAAATGCAACGTACATCTGGGCACCGGGAACAGCCATGTTTGCGATTTTGTGTTGATTTTGCACGAAAAACGGCGATGAATGGTATAGTGGTTGGTGGTTGTCGAGCGGTTGTCGAAATGTCGTCGTGGGATGCGGGTTCGTCGTGAGAAATGTCTAAAGTTTCCTGCTGCTATTCTTTCGACACAGAGACGCACCAACCAGGAAAAAAGTGGTTTTCCCACCCACTCTTTTCGTGGTTTTTTTCAGAGGCGCTACTGGCTGGAGGGGCCGCCAGAATGAAAAAATTCGCAGCAATTATTCGCCGGCCCCACCAAAGAGGGCGGCTGGTTTAAGTGGAGTAAGCCCTAAGCTTAGTCAACTATCACGTGGTTATCGCATCGTACTTCTTATCTCTTATCAGTCAAAACATACGACCGTTTCGCATAAACTATTGAATACAATGATAACAGAGAAACATATACACAAATGACACAGCCCGCATTATAACGACATGGTGACGATTTCCTTGGAGAATATAGACATGTTCGCCCTTGTGAAATAAATCGGGTGCACGTCAAACGTGTATCTAGGTCCTCGATACTGAAAGTCATCGAAACTGAAGCCTTGGCTGTCGTCGACATACTCATACTCCCCGGTGTGTAGGTTGTAAGTTCCGTCATGGTAGCGTTGCCTCTCCGCAACCATTCGGAGTAGCCAGGCTTGCCTCGCATCGGAGCGCACGACTTGGTTTACAAACCAAGGGCCGATGCGGTCGTGCCAAAAGAATTGGAGGGGCATGTGAGGGTTGAGGGACAACACAGCGAGAATCGCATGCTTGACATCAACGCTTGCATTGGCACCGACGATATCGTCTCCGATTCTAGGAATGTTGAGGCCAATCAGCTTTCTGAACAGCGGCATAATTACTTGGAATTCATAAAAGACGGCCACATCCATCCTTATGCAGAGCTCCTCCAGTTTCTCGCATTTGTGTGCCAGTAGCATTAGGGTCTGCCTGTCCAAGAACCAGTTAGAGCCTTCTTCTTCTTCGTTGATGGAGATGACGCGTAGTGTGGCGGCATGGGGTTTTAGAATATGCCGACGGATGCTGTCGAGAGAGCAACTCGGGGCCGCATCATGCTGGCCGTCCTCCATATTTGGGTTGTCGCTGCTTGCCGAGTTGGCAAGGTAGATTCGGTGCAGCGTTGCAAGTTTGGACACAAATTGCGCAAAGGGCAAGGTGACATTGTTGGTGTGAATGGACATCAGGGCAAGGGGCTTGGTCTCGTTCTGCAGCTCAAAGAACTTCCATACTGCCACTTGACAGCCAATATCAAGGAGAGTGATGCTCGTGAGGGCGTGAATGTCAAAACCTCGAGACAACACAGACTTGGTGACACGGATTCTTTGAAGGCCCAGAGTCTTGACGTGGAGCTTTGGATTTAGACGGGGTTGGCCACTCGTGTTGTCTATGGTTCCACTCGATGCTTCCTGGCCAGCTTGTTCCTGCTCGTCGCCCTTATCTGCATTCTGGGCGGCATTGGCTTTGCTGCTTTCACCCGTGCTCGGGCTCGGGTATCCACTAGAGTTGGCTTCGGTATCGCCGTCGCCCGCGCTTGGCCCATCATCGGCACTGCCAGCCGCCCCGGCCGCACCGCTGTCCCCCCGTGCGATCCCCAAGATCCATGCCAACGCCGTTTCCTGATAAAGAACTGCCTCGTTCGGCTGGGCTCCCAAGGCGTCGGGATTCACTTCATTATTCATCACACGCACCCAGTACATCGACATGGAGAGATGCAGGTGCTGAAGCGACCCTCGCGAGTTGTGGATGCCAGCCTGAATTTCTAGGACCGATTCCAAGTTGTCGACATTGAGAATATCGAGATGCTTGATATTCTTGAAGCCGGAGAGCAGTGGAGGATCCAATGGCGGGACGATGCTCAGCTCGTCAATACTGCCGGTTGATGTCTGAAGCAAGCTGCGCATCCGGATTGAGACTCGAGACAGACTTTTGATGCCGTGCAGAATCTTATACACGGGCTTGCCAATTTTGATGCGGATATCCCATCTAGCCGAGAATATAGTCAGTAAAGTAATGCCAATGCCGAATGGCGAATGGTAGATGTTGACGGCTGTACCTGAACGTTTTGAGTCTTGTAGCTTTCGACAGCACTGCAGGTAGAATGCCATTGATGAAGCTGCCAGTGTACGAACTGCATGCGGAGACACCGTTCCTCCCATACACTCCATCTTCTTCTACTTCTTCCAAAGCAAACGTCCCCATATACCGAGCGTAGTTGTAAGGGCTGTTGGCGAGCGTATCGAGGCACCTGGGCAGTCTAAATTTGTCATCACACCACAGGTAGCCATACAGAAGATCTTCTGCCCCAAGTTCTATACTCTTGTACCTGAACCGTGCTGCAAGGTCGTGGAAGGCCCTGTTGACTTGCATGAGCCGTTCCCATGAATTCCTACACTTGGTATTATGTCAGACAGGTGCCATGGCTAGCGGGACAAGATGGCGGCAAAGGAAACGTACAAGTCCGAATATTCTGCGTGAGATCTCTGGTGGCAGGTTCCAGGGAGTATCTGGCCAAGCAACCGCAACCGCAGCTGTCAGCGGCATGGGGGGCGGCCTCGGGTCGGCCATGGAGGCTCGGGATGGCAATGGACCTTGCCGTGTACTTGGAGATAAGCGTTCGAAATAGGTATAGCATAGAGATGTGTGCACTCGGCCGGCTATGGATGCTGGGATAAGTTCTCAGATATGCTTGAATCTGGGTAAGAAGGTGTTGATGCTGAAGAGTTGCAGAAGGAGATAGATCTAAAGGAGGGGGGTCAGAGGAAGGGGGGCTGTAAATACTATCACGTTATCCTTGCTGGTCGGGCAGCCGGTCTATGGCCCATCGCACCTTCCTCATGGTATCTTTGTGGAGTTATAATAGCAACGCATCACTACGGCAGTTTCCCAGATTGCCTAGAAAGGCAAGAAGGTGAATAACACGGCGACGTGGTCCAGGGACTTATTGTGGGTCACGTTCGTGTAAGTCGTCTTGCTCCAAGTTAGCGAGGCATCACACACAGTGCAGACAGGCCAACCTCAGCCAACCGCCAACGACTTCTCATACCACACGCTACCAGTAATCCAGATGCGGCTTCTACCATCTTATCAAATTGAAAATCGACAACTTTGTCTTTTATGCGATCGGTAGAGGTCGGGGTTGACAGATGTCGTCTGATTATGTAAGCGGTTCAAGCCGAGTCGATGACTTGGATGATATGCTAGACTTAACAAAACTTCCCATCAATGATTTGCTGATACTAGATGCACCAAGCACAAGCCTCATAGGTTCAAGGCGGCGACGTCGCCGATCTAACGGCCAGGCACTAAAAGCGGATGACTAAGACAAAATGTGCCACTAAACCCACTGTGCCCAGCAGCTAAACCACCCTAGTGCCGCACGCTGCGCCGCTCCTTTCTCCACTACAGGGCGTGCCAAGCGCCTGGACGGACACACCATACGAGCTCTCACCAGCAGGGAAGGAGGGATGGACATAAGGCTCTCGCAGCTAACTCCACCCTGCAACGTCAGCCTCTTCATCTCACCTCCTCCTCCCCCGGCTTGTGACATTCCCTGCCATTTTTTTTTTTTGTATTGTTTTTTTTTTGTGACCATCTAGTTTGATTGATTTTTGGTGTTGCGTTCTTCTTGGTGCCTCTGTTGATTATCGAAGACGTTCCTACACCTCACCGTGATATCCCTTTTCATTCTCATTCCATCACTTATTGCCCCCCTCTCCTCCTCATAACCCCCCATCTTCACCATGGCCGACGTCGAAGAGCCACAGTTCTCTACACTGGCTGAACGAATCGCCGCTCTCAATAAGCAAAAGAACTTTAGCTCCTCCAATCCAGCTCCTTCGACACCATCAGCACCATCGGCTCTATCGAAACCGCCAGCGCCCGCTCGTCCTGCCGCGCGCCGTCCGCCCCCACCCATCCCATCTTCTGCATCAGCACCCGTTGTTCCGACCGTGTCTACGCTTTCCGTGCGGTCTCCGCCGCCACCAATCCCTAATGGCCCTGCCCGGACGGCTAGTGTATCCAGTAACGCAAGCACGGTCACAACAGGCTCTGCAAATTATGTAAAGCCTCTCGGACCTCCGCCGAAACTCCCTCCGCGGCAGCCATCCAACCAGCAGCTGCAGCTACAGCGTGGTTCCACAACGCTGGCTGTCAACCGCCGACAGTCGTCGGACTCTGTCCGCTCATACATGTCCGCAGCCACAACATCAACGACCCTAAGCCGGGTGTCCTCTGCCACGTCAGCATCTGACGGATCAAGCTTGCGGAAACTGCCGCCGGCCTTTGGCACTACCAAGCTGCCGCCGCTGCCCCCTTCTCGCCAAGAACGGGAGGCCAAAGAGCGGGAAATTGCGGAGAGAGAGGCTACGGTAGAGGAAGCCGCCGCGGCGAGAGCACCAGCTCTGCCTAGTCGCCCGGGGTCATCTCGAAACCCCTCGGGCGGCAATGGAGCAGCGCCAGTGCTGCCTCCTCGTCTGCCGCCCCGCCCGCGGCCATCAACAACAAACTCGGACCGAGAAGAAGATGAATACGGCGAGACACCTCCACCAGCACTTCCAACACGGCGACAGACAGTCAAGTCTGTTCTGGCGTTGGGCTTCGGTAAGAGTGGTGGTGGTGGCGGCGGTGGTGGTGGCGGAAACGGCAGCGGCAATGGCAACGGTGTATTCGATGGTGTCAGTGCAAAGCAGCAGCAGCAACTATCCAAGTGGGCTGCGCCCCATGTAAAGCAGCAGCTTCAGCAGCAGGCTCACCAGATTACATTGCACAACCGCGACCATGAAAATGGCGATGGAGACCGCCCACCACCGCTGCCCATGTCGTCCCGGCCGTCACGAAGCCAGATTGACAACGCTGTGAGGGGTGCAGCCACAGGCGCAGCGATCAGCGCTGTCAAGGTTGCTGCCAATGATGCCCTTTCTCGCCCCAGGCTACCAACTCGGCCGCGCCCTTCAACTGGCGCGGCTGGTTTCTACCCCAAGAAGAGCGAGGACGAGGAGTGCCTTAAGTGCCGCGACTTTTCCGTCCCAGATGGAGTGGCAGCCCAGTATCCGATCTCCAGCCTGCCGCGCCACGACACGGTGAATTATGTTGCTCGCAACTTATGCGACCAGTTCCCGTCTCAAACGGACAAGGCACGAGCCATCTTCACATGGTGCCACCACAATATTGCCTATGATGTCGACGGCTTCTTTGGCGGCTGCATTCCCCGTGGTCAGACCATGACCGAGGTCATCTTCTCGGGCAAGGCAGTGTGTGAAGGTTATGCTCGCGTGTACGAGGCCCTTGCGCTGGCTGCAGGTCTCGAGTGTGTCGTTGTTTGCGGTCACGGCAAGGGCTTCGGGTTCGATGCCGTGCGGCCAGGTGACCGGGTGCCGCCGCCCAATCCCACAGGCCACGCATGGAATGCCGTGCGTATTGACGGTGGCGAGTGGAAGCTGCTGGACGCGTGCTGGGGTGCCGGGAATGTGAGCGACAAGCGTGCTCAGCGTTACGAAAAGAAGTTCTCGCCCAAGATGTTCACCGTGGACAACGAGACATTCGGCGAACGTCACTTTCCAGAGAATCCAGACTTTTTTTTCCGTGCCGACGGCCGCTGCCTGCCCTGGTCCGAGTATGTCGTCGACAAGGCCAAGGCCGATCCGGTCATCCTCTACTCCAACGGTCCCGAGCAATTTATTGCGCAAGAGTCCATGGAGCCCCAGGCGAGCGAGATCGATGTCCGGCAGGGCAGTCCCAGTGAGCGGGTCGCATTCCGGTTTGGTCGGTCATGCCGACACTGGAGCCCCCATACACCCGGCCACGACTTGTCGCCGTACCCCATGTTTCTCCAGTCCGTGGTGCCCGAGGACGAGAAGCGCAAGGGCGAGATGTTTGATGTCGAGTTCGACTATGACGAGCCGCTGTGGTTCTGGGCCGACATTCCCCGGTGCGACCTGGGCCAGCCCGGGAGTGTGCTGTACTGCTATGCCATGACGACGGTTGATGGGCGCGACATGCGTGGCCGCACTATGGCCGATGTACGCAAGCGGCTGGGCAGGTGCTCGTACTCGATGCAGGCCATCTGTTCGTGGAAGCTTGTCTAAGCGGTTTGCGTTTATATGCCACCACTCGATTTTAACATTTTGGCAGCCACCACACTTTGTCGTTGCTTGTTCCTTCTTGTTCTCATTCTTATTCTCATTCTTATCTCATTCTTATTCTCATTCTTATTCTTATTCTTATGTTTTTCATCATTTTTTACCCATATCCTTTGCCAGTATTTCTAGCACGTTTTAATAAAGCGGAATGTTCCAGCCTGGTGTTTTATTTTGTTTATATTTCATTTTGAACACCTATACATTAGTACATTAATGTCTGCTCTTTTTCTTCCATTTTTTGTGTTTTTGTTCTTGGCTGAGTATTTTTAACTTTCAGCGGTACTTTTTTTTTTACATACTTTACTCATTTATGTTCGGTTGTCATAAAACTATATATTTTGCACTTAAATATTCTTGTTGAAGTAAACAGAAATAAAGGATTGTTTTAAGAGTAGCTAATTACACTCAACGACGATAATTTGGAGAAGGAAAAACGGCCAACAGATCCTAGATTATATAAATAAACAGTGGTTGAATGAGAATAAATGGAGAGATTGCAAACCTTGAAACTTTCCAAAAAAAAAAAATTACCCACAAGAAGAAACAAAAGACAACAAAAAAACCAATCAACCATTGTAGGCCGAAAAGAAAGCGACCGAAGTCGAACATAGGGCCCGGGGGTACTCGAAACCCCGACCTAGGGATCTGCAATCCCTCGCTCTACCACTGAGCTACACGCCCGATGAATGCCGGGCGACTTAGTAGCAACTATATAGTCCACACCGCCCACAGCTTGAAACGAGAGCATTGTGACTACACCAAATAGAAAATAAAATACATGAAGAAACGAACCTTGCAAATCAAGGCGTCGCTATTCTTGAAATGAAATTTATTATATGTATGTTTAGTTAAAAAGCCAAACATTAAGAATCTGTCTGGCTGTTCCGTCGAGAACTCTTGGACAGCCGGTTCGAGTTCCGCCTCGGTCTGGTGTAGCTGGGATCAGACTCTCTCCGCGCCTTGCTGAGCTTCTCTTCCGACTCGCGCCGTGCCTTTGAAATCCTGGAGTCCATGCTATCTCGCTTGATACTTTGCTGTGGAGCTATGGAATGTGCCGAGTCTCTATGTGAAAACAACTTTTGCTGCTTCTCGTTCGTGGCTTTCATGGGTGCTGCCGAGGCGACATCCTCAGTGGCGACGATGGTTGTGGTTGACAAGAGCGCACCGGTGTGTTTTGGAGGTGATAGTGACACCTTTGAGTCACCCATACCAAGCTGTGTCTGGCCAAGCTCGGCCGGGACACCAGGACCACTGGGACCATCGGGCGCAGGTCCCGGTAGCGTACCACCACCAGGGCCGCCAGGAGGCTTCTTGATACTGCGCCACTCCATGAAAAAGGCACAGACGAGAGCCGCAAAGGAAAAGCCCATTCCGGTCAAAAATATGCGCGTGCATGCAAAGTTATAGGCCGCCATAACGGTTGGGAGGAACTCGGGCGGCACAACATCTGCAAGCTCTGTGGCACCGCTGTCGACAATAGCCTGGGTATCGATGCCCGGGATATGCTCTAGCTGGGATACAAGCAGGTTGCTGAGTATGGTCTGGCCCACGGTCGTGGAAATGGCACCGCCAAGCTGTTGCACAAAGAACATGATGGCCACACCCGTCGAGATGTCCTCGGGCTTGAGGACAGTCTGGGCGGCGAGGTTGCCAATCTGCATTCCAAAGCCGAGACCGAACCCGGCAAGAAACTGGAATGCAATCCAGTGCGATGAGCCCGTCGACGGTGTAAATGTGCTCATGAGTCCCTCGCCGACAGACATGATGATGGGCGCGAGTAGCATGGACGGCACATAGTACCCTATATTTTGTGTCATGATTCCCGAGCCGATACTAGAGACGACGAGACTCAGAACAAGAGGGATAGTGTAGACACCAGACTTTAGAGGATTGACCATCTTTGCCGTCTGGAACCATATGGGCACGTAGTAGACTAGCATGAGCATGGCTGCCGACAGGAAAAAAGTAAACAGGGCACCCGACAGAATGCTGCGCTGAAGGACGACCCGCGGAGGCAGAGTGGCCGTGTCGGGCATCATAGTCTGGGAAATGGCAAATGCTAGCGTTAGCACGCCAAAGAGGACAAACAGTAAAATAATGCGCCAGCTCTTCCACGCATACGTCGAGCCACCCCACTCCAGGGCCAGCAGAAGAGACACGATGGCCGGCAGGAACAAGGCAGTGCCGAGCGGGTCGAGTCGCTTGACATGCGTCCAAAAGGGCGCCGGCAAATACTCGCGTGGCGGCGGGTTCCAGAAAAAGACCATGAAGATCAAGGTGAAGGCGCCAACGGGAAGATTGATGTAAAAGCACCAGCGCCAGGTCAGGTAGCTGCTGGTAAAGGCTCCCCCGACAAGCGGCCCGATGACCGAGGCAAGGCCAAAGACGACGCCAAAGAGACCCTGGAACATGGGTCGCTTGTGCAGAGGAATCATGGGGATCATGATAAGCATGCACCCCGAAAAGATCCCGGCCGATGCCACTCCGGCCACGGCGCGGCCGACAATGAAAATCAGCGACGAGGGGGCCGCGCCACAGATGGCCGAGCCAATCTCAAACACGACAACACAGAGTAGAAAGGTCCATTTCATAGAGTAGAACTTGTAGATGCGGCCAAAAATGAGCTGTGAAGCCGCCGTCGTCAGCATATACGCCGATGCATACCAGCCAATGTCGCCGAGGCTGTGGAAGTCGTCGGTGATACGTGGCACGGCAGTGGCTACAATAGTGCGATCGAGGGCAACCAGAAACAAGGCGAGGAAATTGGAGAGTAGAATCATCCAAAACTTGAGGCTATTGGGCTGAAAGTTTTCATTTGGTGGTGGCCCCTGTGGTTTTTCGGAGGATGGTTGGTCTTGTTGCTGCTCCTGTTGTGGTGGGAGCTGTGGTGGGAGCTGTGGTGGGAGCTGTGGTGGGTGTTGTTGTTGTTGTTGTTGTTGTTGTTGATGTTGTTCTTCTTCCTCCTTTTTGGAGCCATCTAGCCCTCCTTCCAGTGATGCGTGATCTGTGATAGTGGCCACTTTTTCCAAGTCGGCAGCATCGCTAAGGCCATTTTCTGGCCGGTCGACATCTGTTGTTTGGCCGCTGCTTGACGATGGTGACGACTGGGATGGATATGTCGCCATTTTGAGCGAAGAAGAGGCAAATAATGGCCGAGGAACTGCAAAGCTGTGGAAAAATCCGAATCTGCCACCCTGTCCGGGAACGAGATGTCAAGACGAGACAGTAGGGAC
Source organism: Ophiostoma australiae (assembly GCA_022392945.1). Classification (NCBI taxonomy): domain Eukaryota; kingdom Fungi; phylum Ascomycota; class Sordariomycetes; order Ophiostomatales; family Ophiostomataceae; genus Ophiostoma; species Ophiostoma australiae. The sequence continues at coordinate 153,404 of JAKRGJ010000018.1, read as the reverse complement.
CTTTGGGATAGTAGATGTAATAGTATAGGACGCAATGCAAGACTAATAATAAGATCGTCAGGCAGAATTGCCCGCAAGAAGCTGTACTATGTTGTCGGCAATGATTATAGGCAGGTAGAGGTGGCGCTTCTAGCCGGGGGCGAGACGGGGTAGTAGTCTAATCTGCCTATATATCCTGTGACTTTAATAAGGCTGAATAAAAAGAGGTCTTATCAAAGGAAGAGGTGTCGACACAATCAATGCCGGTAGAAGCAACCCCAAAAGTAGGACAAGGTATTCTGAGAAGCTCACACGGCTCTAAACGCGTATCGGTCGGGGAATTAATAGACGCCTGGTGTTATTTATATACATGAAATCTTTTCGGGCTCTTGGAGATGTGCGAGACAACGTGTAGACTTTCAAGACAGTCAGCAAACATGATGGACATGATGCACTACGCAAAGAGCGGCGAAGAGTTGTGTCGGAGGAACTAGACACCTTCATGCGGATGTGTAGAAAACAAGTCAGAAATTCCCATAGTGGTGGTTTACTTTCCTTGTTTGCTTCGGACGGTGAGAAGAGCACTGGTCTCGCCAACACCATCAGATGCGGTGATGCCAAGGGGCCTCGAGCGACGAAAAGCTGCACTGCAAACAAAATGAGGATAGTCACAAGAATAAAGAACATAGATCGACAAGTATGTGCATCTATCACCGATGACAGCTCAGCCCCGGATCTGACAGCACGGTGAGCACGGGGAACGGGACGGCGTCGGGCATTGAAAATCGCCGCTGCGAATGTCATCACTTAAGCGGCAGATCACTGGCATGCGGAATGTCGGCGGCTATTCCTGCCGTGGTGTAGATAAAAAAAAATATGAAGAATGTACAATGCAGACACTCATTCTTCCAAGGCTTAACGAATAAGTCTATGAACTATCTAACTCGTGGTTTGTTTGTCAATCACTCCCTCTAAAAGCTATGCCCCCCCTCCTCTATCTTTTCATTTCCGATAAATTGCTAGCTAACACAAAAAGAAAAGGAAAAAAAGCAAACGCCGGTGCCCGCAATCAAGAGTATCCGGCCTTTCTTCTTTTCATCTCGCTAATCCTACGCAAATACAGCTCATACTGAGGTATCGTGTTCATGGGTTGAGAGGCTGACGAGATGGAGACCTACAGCGTACTATGAGGTCGAATTTCCCCATCGGGTCCGTAAATAGCCAGCATAACCGGGTTCTACTAGGCCATATGTAGACTAGCGCAGCCGCAACGGCCATGTGCGCCCCATGAGATATTGTGGCACGTCCTGTGGAACTCTGTGCAAAGTCGAGAAATGAGGGCAATCACTTGATGTACGTAGAGGCAGGAGCGTACCAGTGGCGATAGGTTTGTTCTTTCCTTTTTCATTCTGCAGTGGATACAACCCCGTAAACCCAAAATGTAAAGAACTATGCAAAGATTCAGTACGGAAGGAGCGACAGTAGTCTTGCTGCTTACATACACAACTGACTACAAAGTAAGCTTAACTGTATGGAGATGACGTGCCCCACCTCTTTCCGGCCAGGCGAAACCGTCGCTCGGGACCGAATCAACCGTCCGTCTAGGCCGAAATGGACCCATTTTTCCCACTGCGTAACACCAGGACCAGACTACAGCCAGCTGCATAGCCCTTTGATCCTACGCACAAAGCACAGAACCGACGGTTGTGATCTCCCCCTTTCCCCTCTCAATCAGAAGGACGGACTTTTCCCATGTCCAACTCTGACGGCCACTATCCCACGCAACCAACCGAAAAGACCGCCCCGAACGCAGGTCGACCGCCACGCCGGTCCCGTAGCTGCTACCCGAGAACGCCAGAGCGACAAAAAGACGAAACAGCGGAACAGCGATACTACACGTGAGTAGTCAGCAGAGTACCCGACTGATACAGACGTGTTTGTCGAGGTGCAGTGTCATGTCTAATGTCTCAAGAACACCCTCGGCACCGCCCGCCAGCCGACCTCTGTAAGGCTAACCACCTGCCAGTGACAGCTAAAGTGTAGTAAGTATTGCTTGCTTGACGTTTGTGTATTTGTGGCATCGGGCTGCTAGCTGGCTGTGTAGCTGCTCAGCTGAGTGGCTGTCTGTCTGCCCGTCTGCCTGTCGGTCTGCCGGTCTGTCGGTCTGTCTCCAATAACCTGCTGATGCTCGCATCTGCGTTTTGTCTGGCTCATGGCCTGCCCTCATCCCGTCCCCCTCCTTTGATCTTACCCCATAGCACCATGCACCTTTTCTCGCTCTTGCACTGGATGTACTACACATTGCACATCCATCTTTGCATTATTCTTCAGCGTCTTTCAGAGTTGATTTGGTTCTAAGACGTTCCATTGCCCCCCATTCCATCGTACTCCCGCTATATTGCACTTGATATCGCTCCACCCTTCTCTATCACTGTGCACAATGCGTTACTGTTACTCTGCCTCTGTGTTGCTTGCAAGCAATGCCGTTCATAGAAACGGTTGTACAACAGTGATACATCATTTCTTCTCGTCATGCGCTTCACAAGGAAGCCTCTACATACCATCCCTCACACCCCCTACCTTCAGCCGGAGTGTACCTCGCCGAATGCCACCCCCCGAACGGCCATCAAAGTTAATACAGCCTACCCGCAAGTGGCATCTGCTTGGGCTTCTAGCCCCATTGCCCGTTCCTTGTCCACCTTTGCCCGTTCTCCATCGTACTTCATTTTTCTACATCCTTTTTTTCTGTCACCACCTCTTCTTCTCTCCGTGGCCTTGCGATGCCAGGCCTGGTGCTACCTGCGGTTGACGCCCCCTCATCTCACATGGAACAGGCATGGCCCTTACTTACTCGATATGTAGTGCACCAAGCTTGCCTCGTCCTCTGGTCTAGACACACGGTAGACCCACGGTTTGTACTGGACGGCTTGTTGATGTGACCTGCTTGGTTTTATCTTATGAATGTACAAACAGTTGCGGTTTGAAACCCACCTGTCACCTCATGTACTCCCTTGCTATACGTAACTGTCTTCTAGATGCATAGGAAGCCAGGGTCCAAGCTCTCCCATACGCATAGTTAGAGGGATTCGAGCTACCCAGTCCTCGGCGGCAACGTCGCCCGAACCATAACCAGTCTCACGCTCAACTCTAGGTCTTGCTATCAATTATCTGCTGCTCTCCCAACCCACCTCTCCCTTATTTATCGTTACACTTTCATCTGCATTTCACACTTCATCTACATTTTACACTTCATCTACATTTTACACTTCATCTACAATTTACACTTCCCTCTGCATCTCCCCCATCTTCTTCGGCACGATCTTGCACCCTGCATCTTGTGTTCTGGTGCTTGTGTTTGTGTTTGTATCGAGACAACGGTAACGTGTTTCTTTGTAAGACAAAAGTACTCGCTACTGCTCACTCAGCCGAGACTACTCAAGAGGTACGTACATACTTGTGAAGGCATCCTGATATGAACGGATCATGAATCAGACATTGTGTACGACTTACTCGACAAGGCGAGCCGCATGCATCCTGCTGGTTGCTGTGCATCTACATGCACGAGGGGGTGTGCCACAGAGGCGGGTACCAGAGGCGTGGATACAGCAAGACTGCAAGATATATGTTTTTCCAAATATAACAGAGAAAATGACAGAACTTCCCCAACGGACCCGGCTGCCGTCTGCATCTTTCTGCATCTGTCTGCCTCTGTCTGCCTCTGTCTGCCTCTGTCTGCCTCTGTCTGCATCTACTGGCTGCCTACTGTCTCTGCCATCACTCACAGTCTGGGCTCATGTCGTGTTGCTCGGATCCGAATGTAAACACCAGCTAACCCGATAGCCTCTCCATAGCTTCTTTCAGTCCGTCTCGGGCCGCAGATTGATGGTGTCGCCTTGCTATCAGTCTATCTGCAGTGCCAATCTCTAGCCCAGCCAACATCTTGCTAGCCAACTACTACATGGATCCTCTTGGTAGCAGCACGCCTTCACAGGGACATCCACAGAGACATCCACAGAGACATCCACAAGGCCATTCTCTACCCATCTCAATGGCGGTCCCTCCTGGGCTGTCCGGGCCCGGGCCTGGCCCGACTCCATCTTCTGGGTCCTTGTCCTCGTCTTCCACTTTAACAGAGCAACCCCTGCAGCAGCCATACTCCCAGCAGCAACAGTATTCTCAGTCTCAACAGCACTACTCCCAGCTACACCAACACCACCAAAATCAATACACGCGCCTCCACTCTCACCAGCAAGTCGTCGGTGCCCCGGGTCTCTCGCTCTCCTCGCTCTCCGGCGTGTCCATGTCTCATCCACCTCCACAAATACCTGCACAAGCACAATCACATCCACAAGCACAAGCACAAGCACAACCGCATCCACATGGCCTCCCGAGCATGTCCCAAGTGATGTCGGAGTCTTCGGTCGTGAAGCTGACTCGCGGCCATTCGTGTGTTCTCTGCCAGCAGCGAAAAGTCCGCTGTGACAAGAACAAGCCGTGTGCCAACTGCGTCAAGGCCCAGGTTGAGTGCCGTGTTGTACCGCCCCAGCCCCCGCGCCGCCGCAAGAAAAAGCCGCACGAGCGCGAACTGGTCGACCGTCTACGCAAGTATGAGTCGCTCCTGAGCCAGCATGGCGTCGCATTTGACCCCATTGCCCACGAGCTCAAACATGATGGCGGCCAGGGGGGCTCGTCCACAATAGACGAGCTTGACGAGTTGCAGTACGATCTGGGCGGGCTCAAGACATCGCCGTCCTCGTCGGGACATCACGAAGAAGTCTACAAAGACACCTCCAGAGACTACCGCTCCAATGATAATGACGACACGCTCCGGGACTCGTCCGATGACGAGATCGGCGACTCGACCATTCATCATGCCTTTGACAGCATGTATGACAACCAAGATGGCTTCCCCTTCATGGTTGGCGGCTCCGTCACCCGGGTCACCGAGCACCACCCGCCAGGCATCCAGATCTTCCAGCTGTGGCAGATCTACCTGACCAACGTCAATCCCCTTCTCAAAATCACACACACCCCTTCCCTCCAGGCGCAGATTATTGAAGCAGGCACCAATGTGTCCAAGATTCCGCGTCCGCTCGAGGCGCTCATGTTCAGCATCTACTTTATGGCCATCACGTCGATGACCGAAGAGGACGTGCAGAGCGCCTTTGACGAAGACAGGGCGCGGCTGCTAAACAAGTTCCACCGCGCCAGCCAGCAGGCCCTTATCAATGCAGGCTTCATGCGCAGCCCCGACATCACGGTCCTGCAGGCCTATTTCCTCTATCTTGTAAGTTTATCTCCACTCGCGCTGCCCACATACCAACAGTCACAGCTGTGTGTGCGCCAGTATGTCGACCCGCGCTCGCTGTTCTGTCTGATTGGTATCGCGGTGCGTATAGCCCAGCGGCTGGGCCTGCACCGCGATGGCGAGCAGTTTGGCCTCCCCCCTTTTGAGGTTGAGCTGCGGCGCCGGTTGTGGTGGCAGATTGTGATTTTCGATAAGCGCATTGCCGAAATCACCGGTTCCGTCATCACAGCCCTGTCTTCTAGCAACGGCGACACCAAGTTCCCCCTCAATATCAACGACGCCGACCTTTACGTCGACGCCAAAGACCCCCCGATACCCTCTACCGGGCCAACGGAGATGCTCTTTTGTCTCACACGCATTGAAATGTGCGCCCCCCGGGGACTGTCAGACTCTCAGCCCATACCATCGAATGAAGACGCCAGCGCCAATGCCGGCTCGATCCCAAATCACCATACCTCTAACCACGGCAGCAGCGCTGCGAGCAACCCAGGCACCTCCAACTCTTCTGGGCCGAGCAATACCGGTGGCCCTACACCTGGATCGGCCGCCTCGAACGTAGCATCTGCCGCGCGCAAGTTCCACTACTCCCCCAACCCCGTCTCCCCCGACGTTGTCACTCACGTCGCCCACCACTCGCTTCCCAACGATACCGACAGCTACTGCCAGTATATGGAAAACACGTACCTCAAGTCTTGTGACCACAAGATCCCTCTGCACTTTTTCACGCTCATGATGACACGCCAAGCACTAGCCAAATTACGCATGATCAATCTCCTTGTCCGTAGCAAATCTGCCGCTTCTGACGCTGCCGGCCCCGGCTCCTCTCCATCCACATCAACCTCAGGCAGCAACCCTGCCGCCTCGATGGGCCCTGGCGGAATGGTGGGGGTCATGGGAATGGGTGGAATGATGAGCGGTATGATGGGTGGTGGCATGGGACGTGACATGGGCGGCATGGGCGGCATGGGCGGCGGCATGATGGGTGGAGGAGGAATGATGGGTATGGGCGGCATGATGGGCGGCGGCGGTGGCATGATGGGCGGTATGATGGGCGGCATGATGGGCGGCGGAGGCCCAGGCATGATGGGAATGGGAATGGGCATGGCTGGCATGGGTGGTATGGGCATGGGCATGGCCGGCCCGCCGAGCGAGTCTGGGTCTGCCGGATCTGGCGGTACTCGCACGGGCCCAAGTCTTGCACCGAACATGGATGATGCCGACCGCGACGCCATGTTCTTGGAGGCCATCAACATGGTCGAGTACGACAATATTGTGCAGGGCGCCCAGAATCTGCGCGGTCTCATCTGGTACACCATCATGCACTTCCCGTTCCCAGCCTACATGGTCATCGTGATGGAATTGCGGAGCCGCCGCACAGGCGGTCTTGTAGAGCGTGCGTGGACAGCGATTTGCGAGAATCACGAACGCCGCGGGCTCGTGCGAAACCTTCGCAGCCCAATCCACGTTGCGTTTGGTGCGCACTTCATCAAGGCATGGGACGCACGCGTGGCTGCCGAGCTGCAGCAGACCGGGCAGACGCTCAAGACGCCCAAGTTCATTCAGCTGCTCAAGGCAACGCTGCACAAGATCAACCCGCAAGCAGCGGCAGCCCTTGCAGCGAGCCAGCAAGCTCGACAAGCGAGCGGCCAGCCCGCACCCGGTGACCAAGTGCCCATACAGCGGCCTCTACCACAGGTCGCAGCAGGTAATAGTAATAGTGAGGGGGGCCGGGGGGCAAGAGGAGGACAACAGCAACAACCACAGCACTCGAGTCGACCGCTAGAAGAAGGGACTGTGGTGACAGAGTCGCCACCACAATACCAAAACCAACATCAGATGGCCGCGCAGGGTCCGCATCCATCGGCAACGTCGTCAACGACATCATCGCCGCCCGCGGCACGCCATCCCCAGCAGCACCAACCGATGGTGTACGCAACGCCCACGCCGCCGCCTTCCCATCTGCAGCAGCAGCATCAGCCTGCGTCATTCGACGGCATGGTGTCTATCCAGCCGATGGGCATGGGACTACCTGACGTGATGGATCTCAATGGTCCGATGGACTGGAATATGTTCATGCAGGGGCAGTACAGCAGCGGCTATGGCAATGGGGGTGAAGAACCGACCCAGGCTCAGCCTCATGCTCAGGCTCAGACTCCAGGCCAAGGTCAAGGTCAAGGACAGAGTCAAAGTCAAAGTCAGAGCGAGAGTCAAGGACAAGGACAAGGACAAGGACAAGGACAAGGCCAGGGTCAAGGAGGACAAGTCGGCCCTGGTAGTAGCTATGGCGATAGCGGTTATGGCTCCATGTATAGTCACGGCGGGTGATGTGTTAATTTTGCTATTATGGTTGTTTTTTTCTTGTACTTTGTATTCGGGTTGGTCATGTTCTCTTAGAATATACGGCGAGGCTTCTTGGTTTCTTCGGCTTGTTCATCTCGCTGGTTTTTTTGGATTAGTCAGTTCTTGCCTTTACGACGCCCACGCTTCACGTCTCACGTTAATGTCTCACGTCTCACGACTCTTGTCATCTATTTATATATATATATATATATATAAACACACTTCTGTCATGCTGAATAGATATCCTCATTTGTAACGTCTAGAGCATAATGAGCATAGAGCACCGATGCCCTTATATTGCACTATTCTCGTGCCAACGGTAATAGACAATAACACCTCCTTTTGAACACCGCCAGATGCAAGAAAAACTATATGAGAACACAAAGAGAAACAAAAAGTGGAGTATAGAAGAAATAAAAGAAGAAAGTATGAGAAATACAATACAGAACAGCAAAAAGAATCGCCAAAATGGTCTAGATTGCAGAAGAGAAGAAGGAAAGGCGTGGGATCGTGTCGGAGGGGGGAGTGTCGTCTTGGTCGTCTTATTGTATCTTGGTATATATAAATTTCGAGGCTAGGGCTGTCTACTTGGGGTTATTGTTGCTCTTCTTGTCGTCGGTCTTGCTGTCGGCCTTGCCGTCCGTGCTGGCCTCGCCGCCCTCGGCACCGTCCTTCTTTTGGTGTGCCGGGTGGTTTGTCAGGTTGTGCCACATGGACTTGAGGAAGCCCTCGTTCTCGTGCGACTGCGGGTTGTTGTCGTCGACATTGCGGTGGATGTTCATCACCCGCTTGGCCGTCTTGTCGCCCAGCTCGTCGGCTAGCATCTCAACAATTGTGCGCTGGTTTGCCGTCAGGTACTTGGGCATGGCAACGCGGAACTCGATACGCTGGTCACCCACTGCGCCGCGCCGGCCACCCAGCTTCTTCATGCCCTTGCCCGACAGCGTGATCTTGTCGCCCGAGTTGGTGCCTGTGGCGACGCGCACCTTGACGTCGCCATCCAGGGTCGGGACTGTGAGCTCGCCGCCTAGAATAGCCGTCGTCAGGGGTACAGTAGCCGTGTGCAGGATATCAGAGCCGGACCGCGTAAACTTGGAGTCGGACGCAACGCGCACAAACACGTATAGGTCGCCGCGCACGCTGCGGGCATCCGCACCGCCGGCGCGGCCGGTCTGTGCGGCATCGCCCTGGCCGTCGACACGCAGACGCATGCCATCCTCAACACCACCGGGAATATCGACGGAGATGGTCTGACGCTCGCGCACAGCACCGTCGCCGCTGCATGTGTGACACTCGGAGCCGCGCGGAATGGCAGTGCCCGTGCCGCCGCACGCATTGCAGGTAGAGGCCATCTGGAAGCCGCCCTGGACAAAGTGCACACGCGTGCCTGTGCCGTTGCACGAAGAGCAGCTGCTGCGCTTGGTGCCCTTCTTGACGCCGCTGCCGGTACACGTCTTGCATGTCACCAGCGGCGTGATGTTGATGGTCTTGGCTACACCGCGGGCAGCTTCCATAAAGGAGATGTTGGCCTGCACCTCAATGTTGTCGCCCACCATGACTTCCTGTTGGAAGGGGTTGCCGCCACGGCCGCCGGCGCCACGACGACCGCCTGCAGCACCACCAAAGGGGTTGCCGGCGCCATTCTGGCCAGAAAATGCATTAAACAGATCCTCAAAGTTGAATCCGCCACCGAAACCGCCGCCCTGGCCACCGCCGAAGCCGCCGCCACCGCCAGCAAACGGATTACCGCCGCCGCCGCCGCCGCCGCCCGCAAAGGGATTGCCGCCGACATCTCCGTTGGCATCAAAGCCTGCGGCACCGTACTGATCGAAAGTCTCCCGTTTCTTGGAGTCGGACAGCAGCTCGTAGGCAGCCTGGATCTCGGCAAAGCGGTCCTTGGCGGTGGGTTCCTTGTTTGTGTCGGGGTGGAACTTCTTGGCGAGGCCGTAGTATGCCTTCTTGATTGCCGAAGCATTGGCAGTCTTGTCGACTCCGAGGGTCTTGTAGGGGTCGCGGGGCACGGCGAGGTTGCGATTTGTGGCATGGAAGGACCTCCGCTGGGTCATTGGCAACGCCGAGGATGATACTGATGCTGATGCTGGTGCTGATGCTGATGCCGGCAGAGGACGGCGAGCCGAGGAAAGGTGTGCAGCTCGCTGGTTGCCGCATATTGAAAAGGCGGACTTGGGAGAGGCAGAGCGAGGAGAAGGATTCGGGCGCGAGGACAACTGGTGGTGTTGGCGAGAGTGCAGCTTGGGAGTCGACGCCAAACACACGTGGGAGGCCGGGGCCAATGCCGGGCGGGCGGACAAAGCCGAGGCCTTGGAGAGCAGGCTGGAAGAATTCATAGTGTAAATGTAGCACGTATGAAAGAGGGGGAGGATGGGAGGGGAAGGAGAGAAGAGGAAAAGAGGGTATAGAGGGGGGGCTGTTGCTGCCAGCCGCGTGCTGATATGTATCGTGAAAGACGTTCAATCCGAGATCGAGGTCAAGATTTCGACTTGTTCTCTAAATTTTTGATAGAGGGTCCTTTTTAGTAATTAAATTTTGATTTAATTTATCGCACTTACAATTTTGGAGCTGTTTCTTGTATTTGCTGAACTGCCGTTGGCTACTGACCGGCTGCAATTGCGGGCAGTTTGGCCAGTTTTGGTGCCTCAGGCACGACGCTAGGCTCGGCTTAAGAGGACCGTAGCGGTGCAGAATCCACTTTTTGGCACTTTTAGCACTACTTACACGCTGGGCGCACCTTCCCGAAATTTCTAGAGCCGTCTGTCTGTGTGATGGGTCTGATGGAGGGGGCGGTCAACGGTTCACATCTGGTAACGTTGTAAGGTGGGCACACGAAGGTTGATAAGGGCAGAGGGAAAGAGCAAACGACTACAAACCCCGTTCTTGCCTCTTGCATCTTGCCTATTGCCTAGTGCCTCTTGCCTCGTGCCTCTTGCCTCTTGCCTCTTTACCTCCTTTGCCTCTACGCTGTGGCAGCCTCACAATCACAAGTCACACGTCAATCTGACGACAGTTGTGCCATGCATGTACGGTCGGTGTAAGAGAGATACAGATGTATTTTGAAGTGCAGCAAGATACAGCGCATGATGTGGTATCATAAACAAGGGCCTTTGCGATACCCGGGTGGAAGGCCGGGCACTAGGCGAAATCGCTTTCCCAGTGGGAGATGACGAGAAGAAAGATAAAGAAGAAGAAAAGAAGAAGGGGTAAAAAGAAGGAAAAAAGGCAGAAAAAATAACACTTGTAGGGATGTCCCTACCCAAAAACAAGAAACACCAACGACGAATATCCATGTACCGATTCGAGTTGTTGCAAAACGCCCGCCGTTGGCCTAGCCAACAGCACCCAAACGCCAGTCACCTAGGGAGAAAACAGAAAGCAAAACAGAAGACGCAAAAGAGACAAAAGCAGAAAGGCTAGAGCAAAGAGGCCCCCTCAGCCCGCCCACTCTCGCGAGTTGGAGCCGTGTCGCCGTGGCCGCCGCAGCCGTGCAACCTCGCGTGTCTGGACCTTGTGCAGGAAGTCGACGATGATGTCGTTCTCCTGCACACCCAGTCCGTTAAAGTGTTTGCGTGTGACATTGGCGAGCTGTGCTTTGCTCTGGCGGCGCATATCCTTCATGCGCAGCGACGTGGGCGAGTTGAGGCCGACGCTGCCCGGCTGGGACAAGATCCAGCGCGAGAACTCGTTGGAGAAGGCACCCGGGGTTTCGATGTTGTAAGCCCGCTGGTATGCGTGCAGCACGCCACGGTCAAAATCGTGCCATTGCAGCTGTTGGTTAGTCGGGCTCAGTTGGGGGGCCATTCAATGGAGAAACGTTGGAGAGACGTTGGAGGAACTCACTGTCTGGTTGTCTGTGGGAGCGGCTGGGGCGGCGGCGGCAGTCGCCACAGCAGCGGCAGCAGCAGCAGTGGCTGAGGCATTGGATGCGGCGGCAGTCCTGCGTGCCTTGCCGTTGGTTGTTGTATGCTGGCGGTCATGGGCAGCATTACCGGAGGCGGCCGTGCCAGTGGCGCCAGACTTGTCTTTATGGCTGTCGGCCTTTGAGCCGTGGCCGTCGTCGGCGACAGCACGCGCTTTCGGGGGCATTGTTTATGTTGTATTTATCGGGCGTAGGACTGGAGGACTGGTTGTAGAGTGGGAGTTAAGAATCGGAGTATTCTCTGTAGGCAGAGGAGCAGAGTCGTGGGAGAGGGGATGAGTCGAGGGGATGAGTCGAGGCCGGTGTCGATTGAGTTGGCTTTGCCCGGGGGGGTGCGTGGTAGAGCTGCTGGGATTAAGACTGTCGCTGAAAGATAGCATGTGGTGAGGCTGGCGAAAAGCTGAGGCGATTGGCAAGAATAGACAGGAGACCGGCCAGAAGAGATGAGAACGGAGACGGGACGAAAGACGAGGCGAGACGAGAGACGAGAGAAGAGAGGCACACCAGAGAAGGAAGGCCAGCCGGGGCAGGCAGAAAGAGCGAGGGCCGAGCTAGGGCACTGGCGGTGGACCCTGCTTTTGGCAGGCACTCTCACAGTCTGGCTCTCTCACGTCGGTTCTGCCACTTTTTTCTGCCATCTTTGCGCGTTAAGTGGGCCCGTATGACCCCATTTTGGCGCTAGGCCAGCCTTCCGCCTTTGCTCTCTTTGCTCTCTGGCTTAAAGCCTGCATAATACTATGGCAGTCTCCATAAAAGAAGCTGATTATGTAATTTGGTCTCCTGACACGGAGGGGTGACGACATCAAATCCCTATTATCGGCGGACTGGCTGACTGGGTTCAAGAAAGCGCGTCTCGTTTCCCCTCTTCCCCGCTGTGATTGACATTGACGATGCATTCATTTTGACCGTGCCGAGTTTTAGGTAGGTGTCGTATCTGTTTTGTTTTGTTTTGTTTTTGTTTTTTTTTGCTAAATTTGGGTTTTCTGTTATTATCCCTTCTTTACAAAAATATTTTAAATCATTTTAAAATACAACGTATCCTTATTTTCGGTTTTCCCTTATAATCCCGGCGCATCATAATGAAAAGTAAACCCATCAGCAACACTACTGACCTAGGATGATATGAATAGCTTAAAAACTGCCCAGAGATTTCATAATGGTTTACGTTACCCCAACTAGACATATGCGGGACGGGACAACGGCTTTATGCCCGCCGGTTGGTATTTTGGTCGGTTTAAATGTCGATTACATAATCATCAGATCTGAGGTGGACCGCGAGCTGAACAAGTGATGCGTTGCCGTGTGCGAGGGTTCACGGCTGTATTTGAATTGAGTGATTAGTGTCAGGTTTGGAGATGCGTAGCGGTTGAACTGTGTCCCGGGCTGGCTTTCCAACAGCAATACTGCCGTGCCGCACCAATCGCCTGTAACGACCGCAACAATCACGAAGCATATATCCAAGTGTTTTCAACGGGCACGATCATGACTCAACCCGGCACCAGAACTGACTCGAGCTCTTGGAGTAATAGGAGAAGAGTACTCCTCATAGGCAATGTCTCGTAATCAGCAGTCCATGCTTACTAAGTCTACCAAACAAACAGGTTTGCTCTTTATTCCCGTGAAGCTCAAGTCTTAGGGATTTCGTAATTACTGTATTTATCACACTTACTTAGTACATGTCTGATGACCGTTTGTCACTGTGGTGCAATGTCGTACGAGGTGCAAGTGCTTGTATAAGATGCGAGAAAGAATATGAACGTAAAGAGTATAGAGTATCATGTATAGAGCATCTTCTTCGGTCGACATGCAGTATTACATCGAGGATACACCTCCACGAAAGAGTGCATAATATAAACTACACAGGTACGTATATGCAATATGTACGCCTGCACCCAAGTGCGTCTGCAGATTTGTGTGTGCTTGCATGTTTGTCTAGAGCTGCCGAATCAAAAGGCAGCAAAGCAGTCAGGCGTGCGTTAGAGTTTGACCTTTCTTTTCTTTTGATCTCATTTGTTGTTTTCTTTTTTTCTATCTTTTCTCTCTTCTCTCTCTCTCCTCTCTTTCCTATACGTTGCCTCTTTTATGTTACTTTAATTTAACGTGGTAGACATTCCTACAATGCTCGTTTCCATTTCCCTGTTCACTACGGTCTGAGTAAGCCAATGTCAGGCCACCATGTATTACTCCGTAGCTACTCAGTACAGAATATGCTCGACGACGAGAACAGCAGCGACAGAGGCCTGCAGTACTTAAACCCCACCAAAAGTAAAATGCTGTGTATGCTCATCTTACGGTGATAGAAAGTGTGGACGACAGGAAATGAGACAGAGCTCGGTCATAGTTTACAGGCGTAGGTAGTTATGGAGCAAATCACACTGAAATGGCTAGTCAGCCTCAGCACGGGTCATTTTGTCCACAAGCAGTATTGATCCGACCGACAATGATTACATCGTACTAAGTATGTATGTATGTATTTACTCCGTGCTGACATCTTTGGCCACAAGCCTGACAGTTTGCCTCCTCCTTGACACATTGCTCAGCTCTTGACGGAGCCGTAACTTCGAACCGGCATTGCAGAGCCTCAGGGCAGGATATGGTCTGTGTTATTGCAGCTGTTTATTTGATTTGTTATTGTTATTATATTGAGCTGCTCTGTGAACTGATTGCCACCGAGTTGCGCTGTTATTTGACTTTCTAAAGAACAATAACAAATAAAATGGCAGTTCCGATGCGTACACAGCCTTTCTTTTTTTGATATCCTCACACTCGCCCGTGCAAAACAAACAACTATGAACTGCGTAAAATAACCAGAAGAAATGAGTCTGGAAACAGGCTAGAAACACTCGCCTCCAGTGCGGGCAGTCCGAGCTTGACAGCCTGTCAACCGAAGAGGCAAAGGCGATAGTTTTCGGTGACGGATGAGCCTTTTATTGTCGTGCGTCACGTCTGTCTACGGAGAAACGATAGTGGCTGCATTTTATCAATGCGTGACAGCCATCTTCAGCTTTGCCTGTATTGCGTCTTAATAAAGCGCCTTGAAATAACCACTTGCGACTGCAACACCGGTGAGGAGACGTAGCATAGTTGGCCTTGCTTCTTGGACTTGGACCTGGTTCGATTTTGAGTATTTCCTGTATTTAGATTTAAAGGCTGTTTTCTCAGATATTGCATCCAACCGGACTTGTTATAACCAGCGAGAAATGCGACGACGCGAGTGCTGCATTATAGTATATCAGCGAATATTAACTTTGTACTATTGAAAATCGGTCTCTTTCTAAACTTCCATGATACTAAGATACATACATAAGATACATGGATAATACACACGGGAACGGGAGGCCTAACAAAGGACTAGGCAGAGCTAGAGGTCAGTCTCTCCACCGCCCCGTGAGCCTGACCCCTTGATCCCTTAATTCCTCGAGCAAAACCACAAAAAAAAAAGACAAAAAGGCCGCTAGAAGGCCACTAGAGACGGCCCAAACGAGACTATAAAAGTGGCAACTACTCTGTAGAACAATACGGAGTAGAAATTAAATCGACGTCGGGGGTGGATCATTCCGCAGGCACGCTGGACGGACGTAAAGGTCTCGAGAGTGAGACTGATATTACTGTACCTCCCGTACTCGTAGTCCTTCTCAGGCCATGGCTTGGCATCATCACTCAAGCAGAAACGATAGTCCTGAGGCCCTGAAAGTGGGAAGTCTATGCTCCAGATACGGATAAAGCCGGATCCCTACGCTGTAGATGGAAGAAGACCAAGGCACCGGCAAGGTATATATCTGATAGCAAGCCGTCCTGATGCAAGATATGTACCGCCGTACACTGAGTACTGTACTATGATACTACACCTTTATTCGCACGGATGTCGGCCCGCCCTGCAAATATACTATGTATTTTACAAACAAAACCAGCTGCTGGTCTTTCGACAGTGTCTTCTCGGAGGTAAGATGGACATATGGGTTTACTAATTCGCCGTACTATGTAGAGAGTTGATGGGTTTACTCCGTATAGCTGCATGGCTGCATGGTATACAAAGCACGAGACATGCTCACACGAGTCTCCGTGTAGAAGGCTGACAACCATTATTGTTCGCACATAAATCGAAACATTACATAGCAGATATGCTAGAGCCAAAGCACCTGAATAGAGTACGTAATAGCATAATACATAATGAGCAGTGGCCGATCGGCGAGTCAGGTCTCGCCAGGTACCAAGGTATCATTACGCGGGATGTCTCCAGCCTAATACCATGTATTATTACACCGTAGAGTACTATGTACTGTGTTTCGTCCTCCATGTTCTAGCATGGCATGTTTTTTGTCTGTGAGTCTACCCCCATACCATCCCACTTGCCGAGAGACGCCATGCGGGTAGATGCTATGTAGGTAGGATACTAGGATGGACTGGACACTGCGAGGTGAGTGCATCGCCAGCGCTCTCTTTCTCACTAGAAGCAAGAACCCCCGCGCGGCCTTAGCTCTTTGCTGACAGCAGACAGCAGACAGAAGACAGCCGAGGGGCTGGTTTGCTGGCTGGCCGTGGTGACCCCCATATCCCAGCAGACTGGTTCGGGAAATTCAATTGAATACATATTCATTCATTATGTAAAGAAGAAAAAGGAAGAAAAAAAATACATGGTACTCTAATGGCCTATGCAAAAGAAGGTAAAGCAAAGAGAATGCGCAAAGACTACTGTAGTAAGATCAGTCTACCGCCTGCGCTGCCAGCGCTAATAAGCTTACTCGTCTATCAGTCGTGCAGCGAACACTACGTATTATGGTTAACTACAGTGCATACGGTAAATAACAAGCCGAGTCCCCTATTTGTGTAGCATACAACCGATACTCTAACAACACCGGGCTCCTTCCGCTTTAGACAAACATACATTTTCAACTTGCTAGGCGGAGCTGCCCGAAGGAAGTGCCCGAGGGGCGACTCGGCAGCCTTGAAATGCCGTGGAAATGCCCTGGGATTTTAGTGAAATGAGCTGCATAAGATACATTCGTTGTCGATCTTGCTATTTCAGACGACACTTCGATGTAGTGTACTTTGTATATCTACGTATTCTGTATTTACAACGGCTATCAGTGTCTTACTCCGTGTTCGTGTCTCAGTCTCAGTGTCGTGTCGTGGCCGCTCGTGTGTTCGTGTGCTCGTGTCTCCTTCACTTTTAGCGCTCAGCTCTTAATATGGGGTAATTGGATCGAGGTTCTTTCCATATTTCCATGGGTGCGCCTCCCCTTCTGCGCGCGTGTGCCCACCTCTCTTTCTCAACCCAGCACGGATTATTGGATAGGGGTATCGTGTGCCTTCCTTACGGAGGAAAGAGAACGACCAGTGCTGATTATTACTACTACTATGTATGTAGGTACTTTCCACAACTCGCACTCCGTCTTCGCTCTACCCCGGTCCCTGAGTCGCTCGCGCCTTCCCAGACTGCGGAAAGCGCGATCAGCACATCTCACTATTGAGCACATCCTCTTCACAAAACCCCCACCCCGTTTTCCTCTCTTTGTCTCTCTTCTCTCTTCTCCTCTCTCTTCTTTTCTCCCTTTTCTCCCTGTTCTCTTCTCACTTGATGCTCATCGCTTCTCACTCTCCCCGGACTCCTCACACGCAATACTCTCCGCAAACCACCACCAACTGACGCCTCATCTGCACCCCCGCCTTCTTTCGCGCCTCTCGTTGGCCCGCCCGGATTCACCTCCTGCACTTCTGCCTGTGCTGTCACCCTCCTGTCTTGTCCCCTTGTGCCCTTGTATGTACATAGTGTTGCGTCCCCAAGTACCCCCCCCCCCCCTTCATCTGTCCTCTATCTCCTGTCCTCGTTTTTATCCTCTCCTCGTTTTTATCCTCTTCTCCCCCCCATCCCACGCCCACCCCGGATTGCTCACTCAACCCCAGGATTCAGAACCAGTCTTCCTTTAGCTTTTGCTGTTTGTCTATTCTGGGGAAGCCACCGTTCTTCTTGCTGTCTCTTCTGTTTTATTGTCTCTTGCCTCTTGTCCTTTGCCACTTTGTCCCCCCCTACGTGTACTCTTCCCCATACTCGCCTTGCATTGCTTTCCAACCCCTCCTATTTGACAACCACTCGACTCGTGACCCTTTTGCTTCAACTGCAGTTTGTGCTCCCAGCTAGTCTTTCTACACCTTTCCCTCGGCCTACCTCGAATCACACCCGAGCCATTCAATCCGTAATATTGCTTCTCGCTTCAACCCCTACCTGATAGGTACTGAGTCGGTATGATATGCTCTTGCTCTTGCTTTTCACTTCTGCTTTTTGTCAAGTCTCGCCTACAAGACTTTGCCAGTAGGGTCTCGTATCTTGTATCTTGTCGTCTTCAACCGCGTTACTCTTCCCACGGCCTCTACTCTCTGCATCTCACTGAGTATTCTATGTAATTACTGAGTAATATTGCCTCCTCTCGTTACACCCACCAATCACCCTATTCTTATTCGTGTCGTCCTTCACATCCACTTCCACTTCCACTTCCACTTCCACTTCCACTCTGCCTCCACTTCAACTCCGTTCCTACATAATATATGTACATAGAGACATAGTACTTGTAGCTCGGCCTCAACAGATCCCCCATGCCTCTGGTCCCTCTCTGCACGGCACAAGCCTACACTAGCCCACTCCCTGATGCTACCTCAAAGCACTATGTCTTAATACTCAGAGTTACATACTATGTAGTACTCGAGTCTCTCAATTTTTACATTTATTTTAGAGTATTATCACTCTGGTTTTAGGCGGGGGTGTCATTTTTTTCCTTTTTTTTCTCTCTTTTTTTCTTCCCTTTTTTCCTTTTTCTTTTCCTTTTTCTTTCGTTTCCTTTTGCTTTTCTTTTCTTCCCGAGTTCTCTCTGTGTCCCGTCTCTCCTCCACTACATACACGTCTCTGTATGTACATACATAGTACTCCTGCACACCATCTTGCGTGGCGGTACATCCCCATCCATGGCCCTTCTTGATCTCGCCTCTTTTGATTTTATTGTTTTTCTACTTCACTTTTATATCATTTCCTTTACTGAGTATTGTTTCTTCAACCCAACCTTGCCCCTTGTACTTTGTACAGAGTACAAGGTATACCCGTTGCTTAATCCCTCGTCCTCTGAAACGGCACATCGCGTGTGTGCATTTGTATGATCGAATTCTGCTTGTATGCCCAACTCTATCATATTTGAGATTTTCGCTTTTGGTTTCCGCCATCTTACATTGCAATCCACGGACATCCTTGGATGACAAAAGGGTGGACGGGACAAGCTCTATATTACTGCATAGCGCTTGCCTGCAATGCTCGATCTCAAACTAACAGCCCCAGACACCAACCATACTCGGTATTGTAAGACACTCGCAACCTATTGCCCGGCCTCACCCTCGTCGAATCCTCGTCGAATCCTCTCCGCCGCTCACGCACTTTTCTTGCCTTCTCTTCTCGCACCCCCCCACAAACGCCACTCTTGCAGTCTCGCCCTCCTCCCTCTCGTATACTCTTCCGTCTGCTTTTCGTTCTCTTGCCTCCCATCTGCTTGCTGTTTCTCGTCTTTTTGTTTGTCAGTGCCCTCGTCTGCCTGCCAGCTCTGCATTCGCTACTCGTCCCATTCCTTCTGTGTCGCGCTACATAATGTACAGTATGTACCACTAGCTTGCTCTTGTCAGCGCTTGGTCAACTCACTCTAGTCAACATCAGGCTCTGCCTGCCCATCTCTCCTACTCAGTGCCCAGCCTTTGTCTCCCTACCCCCCTCGCCTGAGGCGTATCCTCGTCCTCCTCTATTCCGTGATATATGTCGACTTCAAGCACCCTCCATGCAGCCCCTTCGCATCATCTACCCACTTCGTCCCGCCCCATATTGTCCGCAGGAGCCAAAACTATTCCTTGTCCATGCTCTGATTGAAAGAGGAAATAAAGAGGAAGAGGAAGAGACAGAAAAAGAAAAGGAAAGAAGAAAAAAAAACGAAAAGGAAAGAAGAAAAAATCAAAACGAAAGACGAAAGACGACATCAACCCAGACAACTCGGATGCAACCACCTGTAATACAGAGTGACTTGTACCGCTGTTACTCTCCGATCTCCACGTCTGTCTACTCTGTAGGATACCTCTGCCTCCTCTACATACCCTGTTCGTCGGCTTTGCCTCTCCTTCTTCTCTCCTTCTAGTCTATTTTCCCGCAACGGGCGGCACCGCATAACATCCACCTCCCGTTACGCCAGTGCGCGCGCATGCTCTGATCACTCACTCCCACTCTGTCTCTATTTTACTGTTTCTCTGTCTCTCGCTGCCTCTCTACCCATCCACCCCATCTAAATCTATTCTTCCTCTTCCTCCTCCTCCTCTCCGTGTTGTATTTTCTGGCGCTGCCTGCTACGAAGCACATACCTCTCTGCTCCCTCTTGCTATTCCCTTTCCCTTACTCGCGCATTCTCATATCCATATTCTCTGGGGTTCTTTTGATCCCGTTCCGACCTGATCTCATTCCCTTTTGTCTTATTCTGTTTCCTTTTCTTTTTTCCTCTTTCTCTATTCTCCCCTTCCCTTCCACTTCTCTCCTCTCCCACTCTCCCACCCTCTCCCGCAGCCTAAGCCTACAACTAACGCTTCCTCGCTATTACGGAACTGCAGCATTGCAGCATTGCAGCCACAAATTATAGGCTGCTCCTCTGAATCTGCGTTGCCATACGTCGACCACCATCTCGTGATCTTTCCGTCATCACGGCAGACCACCTCTTGACACCAATAGCCATGCACTCATGAGCCTCGCCCACTTGGTTTGGGAGTGGGTTGACTGAGAACGTGAAGCCTCGCCTGGGCTTTTAGCTTTGGACGTCTGGCTTGATATCCCCAGTCTCGTGCGTTTGCAACCGCACGACCGCACGACCGCACGACTGCACGACTGGACCACACTACACAACTGCCACTGCTTATTATTTTGCACACTGCACTCTGCACATCTCCTACACAATCAACTGCCACACCTCTCTTCCACACCTTGCATCGACATACCACGTTATTTGCCACTTTTTGCCTCCTCTGATCCTTTACTGCTTCTTCTGCGCCTCTCACTACTGCTGCCATCCGTCATCTGCTGCCTGCGCTCTATTATATCTTGCATCTTATACCCCACGATATCCTTCGGCTTCTTCTCTTCATCTTCTTCTTCGTTTCCTCTTTCGGATCTGCTTTATATTTTATCTACTCTATTCTTTTTATATCGTCATAGCAGCCTTTGGACCGTTTACTCTATCATCAACCAACTTCAGCTCTCAAATCACATCTCCCAACCACAACTCACGTCTACTTCGGTATACGCCCGTGTAACAAGACGTCACCCCTCGGCTGTCTCTTTTTCTCCACGCTGTGCACCCTAGCCCCAGAGAGATATCCCATATCAACGCACACGTCTTTGGTCCTACATCTCAAATCTCCTATTCTCCGCATTTACAAGGTACAATACTCACGACACACACGAAACCTCGTGTTGCCCCAAGCTCGGTCATTTGCCTGACACACCCACGCCTTGTTGCTTGCCCTTCCGCGCGGTACCATTCTCACTGTCGCCAAAACATCAAGTTATGACGTCTGTCATAGCGCCGCCTCTCTCTAGTACTCACCGTTCTGAGCTCAACCCCTCTTATATTGCAGCTTCTTCTTCCTTTCACCGGCCTAGGTCGATCAAACCAAAAGTCATGTCCGCCGTCCAGGAACTGACGCCGCCACACGTCAAGCTGGAAGATGACCAGCACGAGCGTGGCCGGCCACGCAGCCGTTCTGGAGACAAAGACGACCTCAATGGCAACGGCCAAGGCGACGACGCAAACTCGTCTCAGTCTGACGGACCTGCACGCAAGCGCAGACGAAGCCGCAAAGGCCTCGACAAAAAGTTCGAGTGTCCACACAAGGGCTGTGGGAAAAGCTATTCTCGTGCCGAGCATTTGTAAGCTATTTCTTTTCTTCTTGTTCTTCTTTCTCTTTTATCAAACAAGACAATACCTTGACCTGGTTATACTGACTTTGGCAGGCACCGTCACCAGCTGAATCACACTCCAAAGCAAATCTACAGCTGCAACTACCCCGGCTGTGAGCGCGTTTTTGTGCGGCAAGACCTATGCAACCGCCACAGAGATCGCCATACCGCCAAAGGCTCTTCGCTTAATCGCAAAGACAATCTCCCTGCTCAGGTCTCTCCTGTCCGTGAGTCCCGGTCAAATTTTGGTGCTCGCCCGGGTTCTCCGTCTCCGGATACCAACCAGCCTGCCATTGCATACGGCAATCAGAACAGTACCAATGGCTTCAACAATGGCCTCAGCAACGGTCACACCAATGGACACAACGGGCATAGTAACGGCCATGCTCATCCACCACAGGGAATGCACGTGCCATTTTCTCCCAAGATCAACACGAACATCAACACAAACACAAACATTTCCAATATGCCCTACTCGCCTATGACCGCCACGCCTACAACGGCTTATAACAACGGCTACACAACGTCTGCAAATGGAAATGACTACCTCTCTCAAGATGCGGGCAATACGACCCCGAGCTATGGTCAGCCGTCTTTGTCTCGCCAACGGCCACAGGTGCAGCCGTACCAATCGCCAGCTATGACACAGCGTCCTCCAGTCCGGACAAACACAAATGACATGTATGATGTCATGTCGCCTACGATCACCCAGACCGGCTTCCAAAATCAAAACACAGCAGGCACTCCACAGTCGACAGTCTTTGTCTCTACACAGAACTTTCCGAATTTTGACTTGCCGCCGTCCAACTTTGTACCGCCAGCAACACAGGTCGGATCCAACACCGTTTCACAGGAAGAGGCAGCTACTGCAGCTGGATCCGCCACACCATTGGCTACAGCTATGGGTTACGTATCTGGTGCCAACAACGACTATGACGTACCTGCGTCTGCTGGTAGTGAGATGATGGTTCTCGACCAGATGGCGATGCCGAACACGATGCCCATGTTTGGCACAGATTCCATCATGCAAAAGTCGCCCCATGTTGGCCTTCCCGAGGACTTTATGGTCTACCTTTTCAACAGCACTCCGCAAGAGGGATCGCCCCTCCAAGTTGGCTATGGAAACTACGGCGACTTTCAGGCTCAGTACGGAACTACCTATCCTGGCAACGATCCCGGCCAGGGTGGCTACTTCCCACCCGCACCACAGCAAGTCATGTCTGTCACCAACTTGCTTGACCAAGATTTCCCCGAATCGTACGTCTTGACCGAGGAGAAGAGCAGCGAGCTCTTTGATATGATCAAGGACCGTTTCCACGAGGATGGCAATACACCGGTGTCACGCCGCAATGACTCGATCACAGACGGCAATCGCAACGACGACTCACATATGCTGAGCCGTAGAATGATGGAGGCGTACATTGGATCATACTGGATGCATTTCAGTGACCAGGTCCCGATCCTGCACAAGCCCACATTCTCGCCTGAGCGGGCACCGAATCTGTTGCTGCTTGCCATGATAACTATTGGGGCCGCATGTCTAGATAAGACACACGAGATTGAAATTATCAAGGCTGGAGCTGAGCTATCCAACGTTTTGGCCTGGCACCTTCGCTGGGAGCTGTTTATGCACGCCAATTTCCGACCGCCTGCCAAGCTATGGGTGTTCCAGACGCTGCTTCTACTGGAACTCTATGAGAAGATGTACTCGACTCGTGAGCTCCACGAGCGTGCACACATTCACCACGCGACAACGATCACCCTGATGCGCCGGGGTCGGTCTTTGATTGGTAGAACTGCGGCCGATTCTCCTCCGAGCTCGCGCATGAATGGCAGTGACAGAGACAACAGCTCGCGGCACTCATCTACATCTGGCGCAGTGCACACTCAAGATCACTGGTGGAACAATTGGATCACCAACGAGGCTACGCGGCGGACTGCATTTGCAGCCTTTGTCATTGACTCGATCCATGCGACAATGTTCGGGCACTCTACAGTCATGGTAGCGCATGAGATGCGCCTGCCCCTGCCCTGTGACGACAAGCTTTGGAAAGCATCGAGTGGCGCTGATGTTGGTCGTGCTGAGGCACAGCTGCAGTCCGAGGGAACCAAATCTATCTCGTTTCTGGAGGGCATCAAGAAAACACTGAGCGGCCATGAAGTCAAGACCAATGCTTTCGGGCGCACTATTCTCATGGCTGGGCTGCTTAGTGTGTCATGGCACATGAACCAGAGAGATCTGCAGGTCAACTCGCTCGGTGGCTCGCAAGCACTTGGCGGCCGCGATAAGTGGCGAAGCACGCTCACGCGGGCATTTGACTCGTGGAAGAGCGACTACGACAAGTCATTGCAGCGGCGTGACAGCAGCGGCAACCTTATCGACCCGTATGCGTACAACTCGATGAGCAACGAGCAAAACGATGTCAACGTGGTGTTTGAGAGCCGTGTGGTGTTGCACCACCTTGCACACATGGCGACGCATGTGGACATTGTCGACCTCCAGATCTATGCTCGCGCCAAACGCCTGCTGGGCCGCGCCATCGGCCACAACGACCTGGCTAGTGCGCAGCGGCGTATGAAGGACGTGTGGGCACCGACAGCCAAGGCCCGTGACGCCACGTACTATGCGATGCAGTTCCTGTGCTCTGTTCTGTTGCGCAACGAGGGCAACAGCCCACAAGCTAACGGGTTGGGATATGGGAAACAGATGGGCTCCAACACCATGTACGAGGAGTCTATGACCTACTCGGCCCGTGACGATGTGCTTTTGAACCGTCCGTGGGTACTATACTTTGCGGCGCTCGTGGTGTGGAGCTACGGCTATGCAACCGAGGGGCCGGTAATGGATACACAGTTGCCGACGTTGTGGGAGGACAAGGTGCAGCAGATGCGCGAGTATCTGCACGAAATCGGCAGCATTACATCACCCGAGGAGCTCAAGGCCAAGAAGGGCATCAACAAAAACAGCGCGATGCTGATGGTGCTCAAGGCAACGTTTAGCCGGGCGCGGTGGCAGCTACTGCACGAGGGAGCCAACTTGCTGGATAACTGCATTATGATCAATACTGGAGATATGCGGTAGATGCAATGGACAAAAAGAAGAAGAAGAAGAAAACAAAAATAGGAAAAAGGAGTAAACGGAGACAAACATCAAACTCCATCTCGAATAAAAGGGGTGACGCGGCAGAACAAGAGGAAGTTCATTAAAACACAAACAGCACATCGCAGGAATGGACAACCAGGGTCTTAAATTCGGAGGGACCGGTCGGGATGCAGTTTCTTGCATGTTTGCTTTATTTATTTTCTTCTTACGCCCTTTTTTCTTTTTTACTTCTTTCCACAACGCTCTTATTCGTTCCAGGTGTTGTCGTAATATTTCATGTTCGCGTTTTATTTGTCGGCAGTCTGATTCAATGTAATTCTGCTTTTTTTTATTTCCCGTTAATAACATCCATATACCCTACAACATATACCATATGACATTTTATTACTTTTCATATTCTTAAATATACAGATCAAATCTAAATCCGATGAATAACACCGCACGACCGTCAGTGATTTTTTAGATGGATTTTGCAGTGAGCCTTACAAATCAATGAGGCAGAGTGGCACTGACTGGGCACTATTGATAGCATGGCAGGCAAGCTTCGGCGACTTTTACGGATACAACGGAGACTTGGCCCGTAACAATTACATACTGCATGAGCCAGCGCTTTAAGGGAAATGCGAAGTGCTTGGTATATCGAATAAAAAGAAAAGAGACAAGGAAAGAAGCCGGGAAGCTGGACGGGAAAGAGCGGTATGGCATTCCACCTGTGCGTGACGAATACAGAAGGAGCTGCTCAGCGAGCCCGGAGACATCTTCTGACAGACGCTCTTTCTGTAATTGCTGAACCTCTATTGTGAGCCTGCTGACTGCCTCATCTGAACAACATCATTGAATATGCTGATTACATCAGCCATAAGACGTGTCTGCTGCTACAAGCGCCATAGACGCCCGCAAGCCCGCTAATACCGATGATCGATTCCGTGCAACACCGGCACGCTACTCCGTACAAACACTTTGTAGTCTGGGGCACAAGCAGCCTACGGCTTGTGGCATGCCATGCCGTGTGTGCTGATGTATCGTGCGTCTACATAGTACGGGGCATGCAATCCCTGCAGCCAGGCCTCAGCTGCCCAAAGTAGATGCTAAGCAACTCCACCCTACACCGCGCCTTCCTGTCGAGGGTATTTTGAATTTACTATGTAATATTTCTTAGATCTATTTGAATTTTATTATTTGAATTTATTCCAATAATTTGCATGTTCACATTATAAATCTACGCAATATGCCTTTATGCTATTAATACTGGCGGTCTGATGCAACTTCAGCCCTCATATCTGCATGCTTTCCGTTTCTTCTGCTGCCTCTCCTGCATTCTACCCTCGGGCTCGGGGATTTAAGAAAAGCACTAAAAATAATCCTTGCCATCCTAAATGTCCAACTATTCTAAATATCGGCACATCCCACCTTCCCACAAGACCTGTAGTCGCACTGCACCGCACCGCACCGATCGTCACCTGCCTCTCAAGTCTCACTCGGTTTCCCCGACTCATCTCATCTTCTTGTCTCCTCGCTTTTTCGTCTCATCTTCTCTCGCCTCCTCGCCTTTACCTGATTTTGCTCACCTGCTTGCCATACTACACACAATACATAGTTTATACAGCAACTCACCTCCAGATCGTCCCACCGTGTACGACCTCCTTGGTAACGCCAAGCCTGATCGCCTCATCTGCAAAGATATCTCTGCTACCCTGCTGTCGCCCGTTGCCCGCCCGCCCTGCACCCCGCGGCCTGGGTTTGACACGGGTCTTGCTCAGTTCGTGTGCGACCGAGACCCGAGTAATGCAAACGCACACACACACACACACCCACCTCTTAAAAATCGACTGCGATACAAAATGGCCACTCTCTTAGATCTCCCGGTGGAGATTGTCAGCAGCATTCTCGGATGGGTTTCGCCCGACGATCTCTTGTCAGCTCGGCAGGCCGCCCGATGGCTCGACGACTGCATCCGCAACAATGCCCAGATTGCCCGGGCTGTCTACTGCAACTACTTTGTATGTCTGATCAGTTTGAACACCGCAGATATAGGACATCGGACTTTGAGATGTGAGAGGAGCGTGGGAAACTGACAGTGTAGGATGTCCCACCAAACAATAACCTGGAATGGCAGCAGGAGCTTGACGACTTTCTGCGCCTGCAGAGCATATGTGCGAGCGACAATCCGCGCAAGACGACACAGCTGCCCTTTGTCCACCGTACAGTCAAGCGCCTGCTGCACAACGCAGCGCGCGTCAAGCGGAACGACACAGACACGCTGTTCCATCATCGGCAGTTCCGCAACGTCGACCACTTGAGCCGTATTCTCAACACGCCGTCTAATCATGTGGCCTTCTTCTGTCGATCGTTTCTCTTTGACCGGCTGCGGCGAGTTTGGAAATTCCGCAAAGAGGACCGCGCCGACCGCGCCGACACACTTGCGCGGAAAGAGCGTCGGCGCGTGCGGCGCATGGCCGAGGCCTACACAGAGGGCGACGTCAGCAGTGACACCGATAGCGAGACTGAGCGCAATCGTGTCATCTTACGCAACATGGTTGCACCGCCGTACATGCTTAAGCCGCGTGACACCGTCGAGCGCTATCAAATGAGCGCCGAGTTGCACTGCTTGTTGGGAGCGGTGCTGTTGATGTATCCACAAGAAGACCAAAACTACGATCGCGTCTACCCGTATGCCGTGTCCCGGACATATGACGCGCGTGAGTACATGACCAACTCGGAATGGGGTCCCTTTTTGCCGGGAAGCGACCGCGAGGTCGACTGGGAGAAGCTGGAGGCGATGCTGATTGTGCTGCGCTTTAACATCCGCGAGCGACGCCTGCTCCAGTTTCCTATACTCAACAAGTACTGGAACAGCACTTTTCTTGGCAGCAACCCCTACAGCTACATGCCCATGAGTCGGAGTTCTGTGCCATCTCAGCCCACCGCGGCACCGGCATCCACGTCGTCGACATCAACGGGCACAACCAGTGCGACGGCAGCAGCAGTCGAAGCGGCAGAGGTGGCCGCAGCGGCAGCGTCCATTGCCGACTCACTATCATCGCCTCTGGACGCTATAGACCCCTACGGAGTATCAGGCACTTGGATGAGGCTGGTCTGCTTCCTTGATTATGGTGACTTTTCACGGCTCAACTTTTCCCAACGCATTGCAGACAACATGCCGCATCCCCCCTTCTCAGAGGGCGAAGAGCTGCGATTTGTCATTATGAAAGTACAAGTTTTGCGTGTCGACCCGCCCAGCCCCGGGGACCATCCAGACTACCCGGTGGTGCACTTTGAAGGCGCATCGCATTCCATGGACAACCCATGGGACGACAACTCCAACTCGGGGCTGCGGGGTATGGTGCGCACAACTCCTCAAGGCCAAGTGCACTGGACGACATTTTCCATCTTTGACTCTCACGTACGCTGGCGCAGCGAGAGTGTCCAGATCGGCGGCCACCAGTCGGGCCGTGGTGTCGTAGGCAACTGGTTTAGTGCCGACCACGACCCTCAGGGACCCTGCGGCCCATCCGCATTCTGGAAGTTGCAAGACAAGAACGGTTCGGAGGCGTTGCCAGGCCAGCCTGTCCAGGCGTTCTCGCAGTTTCTCAGCAACACTATGGAGCCTGACGGCGTCAATGTCGTCATCAGCATCACACAGCCCTTGTTCCAGTACGTGGCTACATTGAGTGCACCTGCGCAGCCTGGCGAAGAAGACGAGGACGAAGAAGACGAGGAGGAGGATGAAAATGGTGATGACGATGACGAGTTTACGGACGACGAATATAACAATGATGACGACTTGTATGACGGCTATGGGCATCACTTTGGTGGAATTAACGGCCGCCCCTACGAGCATATCGCCGACGACGACGACGACGACGACGACGACGACGACGAAGAGCATGTCCGCGCTGGCTACGGCTACCATCGCAATCTCGCCCACCACAATGGCAATGACAATGGCAACGACAACGACGAAGACGAAGACGAAGACGACGCATTCCACGAAAACGCACAGCACCACCTCGATTTCAATCGGCTACGCAGCGAGCTTGAGGCTCACATCTACCAACAGATTCACAGCGACCCGCATATGCTGAGCTACAATGTCTCGCACGGTATGCTGGGCAGCAACGCAGGTGTTGCAGGCACTGCTGCCGCGGCTGCTAATGATGCCGACGAAGACACCAACAGCCTAGTTGGAAACGGCAACGGAGACAGCCCCGTGCCCGACTTGGGACTGCCCCCCTTCCAGTTCATGCCTGTCAATGCTGTTCTCGCGGGTCCGGGCCCGGGCTCGAGTGCGAATGCGCCTGCCCCTGAGCGCGAGCCGGCTACAGAATAGTTCGCGTGCCTATAGGTCTACGTGGCTACAGATTTTACATTCACTAATATACTTATATACTTATATACTCATCTACTTATTTACATACTGCATATTTACATCTTTGTTGGCGTTCTTTCGATACGTACCCTATATTTCCCACCATGCTACCTCTTATCCCTCTAGACCTACAACTTTGCATCCTGGACAACCTTGCCGTGGTCGCATGTGGCGAGGACGGCCCCGTCACTGCGCCGGCGAAGGACTCCGCGTAAAGTCGACATGCGCTTGCCCGTATGCAGCTGCTCGCAGTCAATCAGGATCTGCATCCCTGCCGGGGCCGGCCGCACATAGGTGACTGCAAGAGTGCGTGACACGCCAAGCCGCTGCCACGACTGGACCAGCTCTTCCTCTTCGTCGGCATCGGCATTTGCATCGGCCGACCCTGGTGCCGGGGTTGCAGCCATGGCCAAGGCTAGACTGGTACAGAAATCAAACAGGGTGGCTGTTGCGCCGCCGTGCATGTTGCCGAAGCGGTTGCAGTTTTCGGGCTGGACCGTATAACCGAACACGATGTGCGGGTGGTCATGGTGGCTGGCGTCGTGGTTGTAGTCGTCGGCCGACACCAGCTCGAGGTGAGGCTGAAACTGTGTCATGAAGTCCTGCAAGTGTGTGTGTCAGTAATTTTGTTTTAGGTAAGGTTCAAGTTTTCTTTCAGTCAAGACGTACCCCCATGTCGTTGTCATCGAGGTGCTTTATAACATCGAGCAGCCTGCGGACGCGCTCAAAGTTGGACATCTTCGGTGCCATCTTGGTGGAATTAATTGCCTAGGACTTGAACACCAGCGAAAGATGAGTTTTTGATAGTGATAATCAAAACCGAAAAAGGTTGGCGATGCCGATGACAAGATGCCAGATGCTGGATGCCAGCGAGGAGAGCCTGGGGGCTGTGAGCTGACGACGGCTGTATCTTATTGTTCTAGATGATAAAACATCAGATAAAACGGCCAGACGCAGTCAGCAACTAGTTTTTTTTAGTAAATCTGTCAGATCAATGTCACAATCAACAATTGTTGACGTTGGCTCGTCTCGCCGTCTTACAGTAAGCATGCCTCCGCATTACGGGATTATGTAAGATTTACTATTGGCCGTGTCGCTGCAGATTTAGTGGAAACATCCCCTGAGGGGAACCCAACCCCAGCTTTTGCCTCGGCAAACCAGGCGCGCTTCTCACTAATTAGCACATAGGAGACTAGCTACTGTAGAAGCGCCAGCCAGCCAAGATAAAGAAAATACCGAGCAGTGGAAAGACCCGAGCTCCACGTGCTGACTGACGGTTGCACCTGCCAACTGTGACATCAATCCATCGCGTGTTTGCATCGGCATCCAGCGTTTATCTCCCCCATCTCGACAATCAATACCGACATTCAGTACCGACAAAATCCCTCGACGCGACCTAACCCGGCCCACTCTGAACATCGACAGCCTCGACAACTCGACGACTCAACACCACCCACCATGGATGCCGTCAGCGCTGCCGGCCAGGCGCTGGTCGACGAACAGAAGCCGTCGCTGTTTGAGCTGCTCTCGGAACAGCAGCTTCATGGCCTGCTCCCGCCAACTCTGCGGTACCTCTTGACTGTCGCGACACAGCGGTACCCGCGCTACCTGCTGCGCACGCTCAACTCGTTTGATGAGCTGTATGCGCTTGCCATGGTCGTCGTCGAACACTACTACCTGCGTACCATGGGCGGCACCTTTACCGAGAACTTTTACGGCCTCAAGCGCGAGCGCGTGCTCGAAGGCGGCTCCGGCCGCTCAGCAACAGGCGTGCCCATGCGCAACAGCAGCGAGGTACCGCGCGCGACGACCGGCACACCATCGGCCGTTAGCGAGTTCCTCAAGATGGGATCAAACTCGGCGCTGCTGTGGAAGAACCTCGCCATCATTGTCGGCGTGCCATATCTCAAGCGCAAGCTTGACACCGCCTACGAGATTGATGCACCGCGTGCCCGTCTCGGCGCGGCATACCAGCGGCTGCCGGACAACCCGACACTGCGCGACCGCATACGGCACATGGCGCGCTGGTTCCTGCGAAATGTCTACCCGAGCGTACACGCGGCGTACGGCTTCGCCATGCTCGCATTCAATCTCGCCTACCTCTTTGACGGGTCGCGGTATGCAAGCCCGCTGCTGTGGCTCGTGAGCACGCGCGTGCGGCGCATGACGGGGGCCGATTACCAGGCCATTGACGCTGCTCAAGAGCGCCGGTCAGAAAGAGCAGCGTCCGCAGCATCGTCTACGACATCGTCAGTAGCCAACAGAGCACTCGGCAGCCTGTCGTTTGTGCTGCCTGCGAGCATCTTTGCTCTCAAGTTTCTGGAATGGTGGCACGCATCCGACTTTGCCAAGCAGCTGTCGCTCAAGGCCTCTACAAATCTCAATCTGCCGCCACCACTGACTTCGGGCCTGTCTACAAAGGCCTCCGTAGCCTCGCCCGCCCCCAGTGCTGGCCATGCCGCCTCGAGCACGGGAAGCATTGGACGCAAGGGGATTCTCAAGAAGGAGACGGCGCGCCGGGCGGAAGATGCCCACCCACTAGGACCAGGCTCCGGTACAGGCACAGACGAAAAGGCAGACGCGCCGACAGAAGAAGAAGAGCTGGCACGCACAGCACCGATCGCCAAGCCATCGCTGCTGCCCATCTACACCGTGCCAGCGCCAAGCGACTCTGGACTGTGCCCAATCTGTGCAGAGGAAATCACAACGCCTACAGCATGCCAGACAGGTCTTGTCTACTGCTATATTTGCATCCATAAATGGGTGTCGGGCCAGCACGACAAGCAAGAGGCTTTTATGGCCGACAAGGCCAGCCGGTGGGAAAGTGGTGAGGGCCGGTGTGCCGTAACAGGGCGGCGTGTCCTCGGAGGTACCGAGGGTCTTCGTCGCTTGATGGTGTAATGTTTTGTTATTTGTTTTTGCCCTTGTCATGTTATAAAAGAAGCCAAAGAAGCACGGTGGAAGCATTTGCAGCGTTTATTTTGTTTATTTTGTTTGTTTCCCAGCATACTATTATCACCCAGTTATGATCTGGCCAGTCTCTGTATTATAGGCTTTGCTCTTCGTTGGCCCATATTCCCATCAGCTGTTATCTCACGTCTCAAGACGGAGCTCTGTTATCTAATTGCAATAAATGAACCATCACTGTCTTGCCGTTGAATTGCCGTCTATAGTCTGTAGCATTGTCATGGTTGCCTAGAGTGTAACAACATGGATGCTGTTTCCGAGCCTGCCGGTGTTGCCGTATATCTGGCCGGCATTCACGAGGACAGTGCAGCTAGCACCCTCTTCCGACAAAGCGCCTGGTGCCACGAGCCACACGGGAATCATAGCTGTCGCCACGGTTGCTGCTGCGGCAATGCCGACGAGAGACAGCATCTGGCTGATCAGGCCGCCTGCCTGTGACGGCTTGTTCTCGCCACCCTCGTCACCGGCCTCGACCAAGTGCTCGTAGGATGCTTGGATATCATCCCAGAACACATCCTGCCGTCCGACACCCCAGTGTACATGGCCAAACACGTGCAGCTTGGGCCGCACACGCCAGATCTCCGAGAGAATGCCCGCACACCCCAGTCCGATATCAAGATGGTGGCGCTATTGCAGTTAGTATTGAAAATAGATGGGACATCACAGACCCCATGACAAGTCAACGTACCGGGGGGGCGTGCGTGACGAGAATATCAATGTCGTTGGGAATCGTGTCTTTCCACGGCGGCGAATCGCGAGGGTATTGGAATCTGATATTCATAGTTAGCTCCCGCTCCCGCTCCAGTATCTCAAAAGTCTTCCCCGGATTTACCAGGACTTACGAAAAGTGATCTGGCCCGCACGCTGGAATGTCCGGTGCGCCATACACCTTGAGTGTCCGTCCACTGGCAAACTCAACTGTCTTGCTGCCGTGCTCCAGGTAGTACATGTTGGCTGCAAAGCGTGGCCCGTCCTTTTCGGCATCGGCAACGACAATGCCCTTGGCCGCACGTGCCGCCGGGTCGAACCAGCTGTCATGGTTGCCGCATACAACGACCTTGTGCTCGTGTGGCAGCGACGCCAGCCAGTCCAGCTGCTTCTGCAGGTCAGCTGGTGTGCCCTCGTTGGTCAGGTCGCCCGCGTGGATCAGGAGATCGCCGTCGGGGATGTCGGACACAATGAGGTCGTGCGTGTCGGAAATGCACACGACGCGCACTACCTGGCTCTGGGACGGCGTGCCTGCCAGGATCCGTGCAGCTTCGGCTTCCTCGCGCTTGTCGAAGCGGTGTCTCTGCGACGCCCAGCCGCGAACAGCCACGATCCAGCTGTACAGGTAGTGTGCGGCAGCGCGGATGGGCGAGGCCAGGAAGCGGTCCAGCACTGTCGGGGCCTCCCACGGGCCCTGCCGGAGCAGCCCCAGCTCCATCAGCAGGGACATTATGAGGAGTTTTAATTCAATTGGTCCAAATATTCTAATTGATTTTTAAGGAATCCATCAAAAATGGTGTCACGATGTTGTCACAGAAGAGATGCGGTGGAAAGCACTGCCCCCATTCTCCAGTTTGAGGAGAAACTGCCATGTACTGATACTATAAAATTCTTGTCTCAAAGTATCATCCAGGTAACTACGGTTTACCCGTCGTCGTTCTTTTCCTTCTTGGTCAGCCTCTGTCAATATCAACCTATGCCGTGTTCACGTGCGCCAAAATCGGTCGGTGAGGCACCTCCCCTATCTTCACAGCTGGTATCCCACCGCCCAGATTGGCCCCTCCCCCGAGGTTGCCGCCAAGCCTTTTCTGCCGCATAGTGCACGGACCAATCCATCACGCCAGCACTTGAAGAAGCTGGTTCTTGGGACGGCAAGCACTAAAGAGGGAAGCTACGTAATGGCCAGCTGCTCCAGTGCTCCTGCTAAATTCGGGCTCCATCCAGGAACCCTCTTTTTCTTCTTTTCTTTTTCAGCTGGCATCATCCCACTACATAGCGTTTTCAGCTCGACTTTTTTGATAGGCAATTGCAGTGCTCTAGTATCTGTAGGAATTAAAAGAGAGACAGCAGGAACCACGCTGATGGCGCTGGGTGTCGAGTGGCTGACTGCTAGAAGAGGGGGGCTAGCTTGTGTTCATAGCTTTGCAAAGTACTGTAGCATTGGTGACGTTTTCGTGCGCTTGATCACTCCTTCCCTCTTTCCGTCTCTTCTCAGTGCGCCTTCCGTGTCACTCACTGCCAAGGCCACGCACACACAACCTCCTTCCTTTCGAGTGACGTCGTCTCCTTCATCTATCACGTCGCCTGCATCCTCTCTTTTCCTCCTCTTCCACCAACATAACGATCACACTTCTCTCTCAATTACTCTACTCTGTACCTCTACCTAAAACACCACCTATGCCCCGTCTCTTTTTTATTCGTCATAGCTACATAGTCGTCTCCACCCGACAGCCCTAGCTCCCTCCCTTGCGCAAATCGCCCACCTACAGTATCTCTTCTTCATTTTCATTTCCGCCTTCGGCTTGCTCTACTCTTCACCCAAAAAGTCACCTAAAATAGAGGGACAAACTGCACGACGTGGCTACTGATTTTGCTCATACACCCGACCTCAACATTTACTGCCATGGCCACGTCCGACGTCACCGGCGGCGACAAGCTGGACATCAACAGCAACTACAAGGTCGATTATGTCATCCACTACCTGATCCCCCCCAAGGAACGCGACCAGGCTGAGGCTGCCTTTATGCAGCTCATCGACTCCCTCGCCAATACCGGATTTGCCACCGAAGTCCGTCCTGGCAGTGACAGAGAGTCGCTCCTCGTTTTTGTCAAGATTGCATCCGAAAAGCTTCTCCGAGCCCAGGTGTATCGCAATCGTCTTCAGGACTACCTGTACGGCATCCGCACCACAGCACCCCCGAGCCGCAAGAACCAGGGCGGCGTCGAGGTCGACTTTGATGACTACTTCTTCCAGGAGCCCATCTCCGAGGCCGAGCGTCTGCGTCTCGCCTACCTGTTGATCACCAAGCCGCGGTCCGAAGGCGGCGCCGGCATCTCGATCAAGGGCAGCGAGTCTGCCCCTGCATCCAACGCCAAGGGCACGATTGTGAGCAGCAGCGAGGCCCATCGCAAGTACGTGGCGTCCATCTTTCCGCTGCACGACCACAAGTTCAACCGCGCGTGGCTCAAGAGATGGAGTACCAAGTACATGCTGGACGCCGAGGACCTGGACGCGATCCGCGACAAGTTTGGCGAGAAAATTGCCTTTTACTTTGCTTTCTTGCAGAACTACTTTCAGTTCCTGCTGTTCCCTGCAGCCTTTGGCTTTGGCGCGTGGCTGCTGATCGGCCAATTCTCGTGGCTGTATGCTGTCGTCAACTGCTTGTGGTCGGTGATCTTCTTCGAGTACTGGAAGAAGAAAGAAGTTGACCTGGCCGTGCAGTGGGGAGTGCACGGCGTGTCCAAGATCCAGCTGCCGCGGTCCCAGTTCCAGTTTGAGCGCGAGGCACAGGATCCGATCACAGGCGAGACAGTCAAGGTGTACTCGCCCTTCCGGCGGTTTACTTACCAGCTGCTTCAGGTGCCGTTTGCGCTGGCTTGTGTGGTTGCCCTGGGCAGCTTGATTGTAGCCTGCTTCTCGATTGAGATATTTATCACCGAACTCTACGGTGGCCCATTCAAGCAGTACCTCACGTTCCTGCCGACAATTCTCCTGACCATCTTTATGCCGATTCTCACGGGCCTTCTTACGACTGTTGCCGAGAAGCTGACTGTGTCTGAGAACTACGAGACGCAGGATGACCACCAGGCTGCCTTTGTGCAAAAGATTTTCGTTATCAACTGCATTACGTCATATCTTCCGATTTTCCTGACAGCATTTGTCTACGTGCCTTTTGGCAAGGTGCTCGTGCCATACCTCGACGTGTTCCAAATAACTGCGCAGCACCTTACGGGCGATGTGAAGGCCGACGGCATCGCACACAAAGCGGCTGCCTTCCAGGTCAACACCCGCCGTCTCACGCAGCAGGTTATCTACTTCACGGTGACTGCGCAGATTGTCAACTTTTTGACCGAAGCTATTGTGCCGTACGTCAAGCGCAAGGTCTTCAAGGCCGTCAAGGATGTTTCGGAAGATCTCACCAAGAAGGAACAGGTCAAAGATCTCCCCGAAGAAGCAGCATTCCTTGAGCGCGTGCGCAACGAGGCCATTCTCGACGTATACGATGTGACTATTGACTATCGCGAGATGGTTGTGCAGTTTGGCTACCTGTCTCTGTTCTCGGTTGTCTGGCCGCTGACTGCCTGCTCGTTCCTAGTGAACAATTGGGTAGAGGCACGGTCTGACGCTATGAAAATTACCATCAACAGCCAGCGTCCGATCCCGTGGCGCGGCGACTCGATTGGCCCGTGGCTGGGCAGCCTTGGCTTCTTGTCGTGGCTGGGCAGCATCACAAGCGCTGCTGTGGTTTTCTTGTTCCGTTCCAACACTTTTGGCCCCGATCACTCGCCTTGGGACATTCAGGCCTGGGCCCTGCTGCTGAGCATCATCTTTGCCGAGCACACGTACCACGGAATCCAAATTGTTGTGCGGTTCATTATCGGCAAGATGGACAGTCCCGGGCTGCAGCGCGAGCGGGCCGAACGGTTTGCTCTGCGCAAGCGGGTGCTGGCAGAGTCGCTAGGCGAGGCCGAGGCCGAAAAGGCATTTGGACCGAACGTGACTGGTGGCGAGAAGATCACACGCGAGGCGCTGGAGGAGCAGGCACGCGAACTGTCGACCAAGGGCCAGGGTACAGCGGAGGATGTGTTTTGGCTTCGGCAACGGGGCCCGTCCGAGTGCGTGCAGGTCGGGCGGTCTCTGATTGCAGGGTTTGTTGATTTCGAGGCCAAGGCGGCACAGTCAAAGGGAAACTAGACGTGCCCTATCGTCGATGTGACCGACGTGGTCAGTGTGGCCAAGTTGGTCTAGCAAGTTCGGTTGACCGATGTGATCCAGTCGGTCCAAAAAGTGGTCAAGAGTCGCTGTTTCTCCCCTGGGAAACAAGGTCTAGCTCTGAAGCGACAACGGCCTCTACAGGGTGGCTGCCAGAATTGATGCGATAGGCTTCATGTGCCAGTCTGCCTCGTGATTCGCATTGAATACTGGAACGGACCGGCGTCTTTCCCGAGGTGGAAGTGCGGGTGCAGACACGAAGCACGACGAATTGGTGACAGGGTGGCAGAGTGGCACAGTGGGGTTGTCCAGAAGCAAGGCACCTCTGGACCGAGCCGGCAAACGGATGGTTTCCCATATTCCTCCTTTTTTCTACTATGGTGCTTCCTTCCATGCGTCTTCTTCTTGCCTTCCTTTGCCTTCTTTTTGCATCCATTGCTTTGGCTCCCGATCCGTGCTTTGGATATTCCGTATCATGTATTTTATTTATGAATTATATATTTATATTTGATATACTTTATTTGTGATTTTTGGTTCTCTATTGACATTGCATTTCTCATCATCGATCAAGTGCAACAAGCCTTGCTATGAGGTCTCCCGCATTGTTTTCGGGGCAATCTGTCTGTCCCGAAAGATAGTCTCTCTCAGCCTAGGCTTACTGTGTACATTTTTTCTCTTTTGCCTATCAATAATAAGGTTATCCTCCTTTGTGTTTCTCGTCATGGTCCAGTCCTACTCAGTTCAAGCTGACCGCTGGTTCAGTGGTACAAGGAGCAGGTACCTGTCTAACACTGCCCCATCGTGCCGTCAGCCCTGGAGGGTGCCTTCTCCATTCAATATACATACTATGTACTCTATTTTACACCAAGTACAGAGGTACTTTCTAAAGAAGCAGAGACTAGAGTAGCATAAACACGGGCTTTACGACATATCAACTATCAACTCGGTCATATTTCAGCAGCTACCGTGTCTAGAGAGCCGGGTCGACAAGTGGACTGAACCATTGGAAGGCTCAGGGTATCGAGGTATCCAGCGCATGGTAGCACTGAAGCGTGTGCAGTCTTGTTTTTGCTATCCTTCTTTTTGTCGCTCTCTTTTTCCATTTCCCTGCTTCTCTGCATCCTGATGGTGCATCCCCTCCTAGAGTACTATGTATATTTCGGGTGCCATGTGGTGACGGAGATTGTGTAACACTTCCATCTTAACATCGGAGGAAGGTCCGACTCTGTGTGCCTTCATATTGTCTGCAGATCCGTCCTTCGCACCCGAAACTGAACCGACTTGTTGTTTTCCACCGTCTCCATTCCTATCTCTATTCTTTACCGAACAAACATACGCAAAGCAGGCCAATGAGCATTGGCTCTTAGCGGGCGTGCGGCGTCTCTAACGTAGTTTATTGATTCTCTACTCTATATTATGTAGGTCTACAGCAGCAAAATAGTGGAAGGCTGACTCGCCTCGTTTAATCCGGGCCAGTCAGAGGCGTCCAGACTTGCAGCAAGGAGGCTGAGCAACGGGGCGAGGAGAGAAGAGCGAGGACGAAGAGAGAGAAAGAAAAAGACAGAGAAGAGGGAAAGAGGGAAATATTGGCGAAATGAAAGCCATGTGCATCATTCCTGCAAGCGCGTGCTTGTCTGGCCGCCTTGTCGTCTTGTCGTCTTGCCGTCTTTTCTGCCTGTGATGCTTGTCTCTCGAGTACGACGTGCTAGCCCGTACTCTGTACTTTTTGACTCGACATGTCTCACATGCATGTCTTGGCCATGCCTTGCCCTGCCCGATAGCGCTACCCGACTACATATTACAATCGCAAGTTGATATACGGCATGGACAGGCAGCGGGGGGTTCGAGTCTACATAGCCGACACTTTGACAATCAGTCAATGTCTGTCCAATATAGCTGCCAAGTAGCCATCTTTGTGGGCAGCCAGCCGATAGGCATTCTCGTTGGTTGTATCATTATGCCCCAGCCTGTCTAAATAATAGCATCATTTAGACGAAGGATCTGGCAAGGCACAGCCTCGCTCGTCAGCCGATGCATTCACGTGTCGTTGAAAGTACTGGCCAGGCAGTAGGGCAGATGCCTATCTTGTCCGTTGCTTTCCTAGCTGGCTGCTAGGCTGTTAGGCTGTCAGCACTTGCCAGTCCGTATTTACTACATAGTATGTACTACCAGAGTAAGCGGTCGACTATTGACAACGCCTCCCCAGTTCATTACCAGCATACATGTGTAGTATGCACATAGTAATTACTAAGTATCTACGCCCACCTCTGCCTTCCCGAGCTCATACTTTTTCCATCTCTTTATCTTGCGTCCCCAGCCGTTCTTGTT
Organism: Ophiostoma australiae; assembly: GCA_022392945.1. Lineage (NCBI taxonomy): Eukaryota > Fungi > Ascomycota > Sordariomycetes > Ophiostomatales > Ophiostomataceae > Ophiostoma > Ophiostoma australiae. The sequence goes on along the minus strand of JAKRGJ010000018.1, from coordinate 114,191 downwards.
GTTTTCGTCCTTGCTGCATCGGTGTCTCCATCGAGGATCTGAGCGCTGTAGCTGTGCCCCCATACGGCGACGTACGACTTATTTCGGAGTATCTCAATTCGCGTGGGATACATCCATCTATCTGCGCTGTATTACTACATAGTATGTAGAGACTTGTTCGGAAGACACCTTTTAGTTTCGTTCTTCTTCTTCTACTTCGATTCCTTTTTGATACTTCCTTTTGATACTTGTCTTGCGTCTTCTTTATCTCCAACCCCATCACTACCGATTTCTGCTCTTAATATTAATGATAACAGCAGTGCTATCTCGTCAACGTCGCAGTTAGACGCCACCTAATAAGCTTTCATTCTATTTCGTGCGCTCTGTGCTTTGTATATTGTGTATTTCCTCCCTCTTGGGCCTTTGCAGAACAGGCATTGTTCCTCTACCCTGCCGCCCTGCTTCTTCCCACCGTCCTCATACTACTCCGTACTACTGTATGTATGTACACACATATAGCGCTTCTGCCCTTCTTCTATTCCCCTCCTATACATCATAATAGTATCTCGCTTCTCCTCTCCACCGTTCTGTGCACGGTCTGTTCTCTGGTCTTTGCCATCCTGATTATTGATTTTTGTGTCCACGAGTATTCAAATGATTCAAATAGTTCGACTTTCTCAAGTCAACCATGGAGCATTGCTCTTTCTTCCGAACCAGTGTCTTTACGGCGCATGCTTTAATGGATGCCTTCGGCTTGCTCAATACTTCTTATTGTCGATGATAGGATAATCACCCCCTCCCCCTCTCGTACCATCTCTGTAGCTCTCCTAAAGGAGTACATATTCCTGTACATATGTTCTGAGTACTATAGTAGAAGAAATACAGAATCCTCTATCACATGATACCCAATCCCCCGATGATCAACCGGGCTGCCATCCCCCGTACATGTTGATACAATCTATTGGCCTTCCTACTTTGTGCCCCTGTCCAACTAGATCCCACGGACCAGGTTCGCTCGATATTTTGTAGTTCCTACTGCAAGTATCACATCGACTTTGTCTCGTTTGTGTATCTACTCTCTACTCCGTGCATAGTAAATCCAGGGCTACCATTGCCCAATATCCATCACTATCTCTAGCTATCTCTAGTTATTTTCATTTATCTCAAGCTAATCTTCAAACTCAACGCTCATCATAGGGACAGTGGACCCTGTCGGATATTAATCTTTAAACTAAGAGAATCAAATTTTATCTACATAGTACATCGTCTTTTTTCTGCATCTGTCTCTCGGAGCTTGTCGTTTGGGATCCCGCCCACGCAACTCTGTTCCCCTCTCTCCGTAGTGATGTGCAATGCATCCTCTCGATTCGGGAACTGCACTAGATCCTCTGGACTTGGTGTCCTGCCCAATCCCAATCCTTAAGGCCAGTCGCGTACGAATTGGAGATAATTGATGATATATGACTACAGAGTATGAGGCACATCCATGCTCGCGTGAGGTGTATCCTAGTATGGACAATCAGGTAGGATGTAATTGCTGTGGAAGCGTCTTCTTTTTTTTTCTTCCTTTTTTATTGTTTTCTTGTATCTTTGGCATTTCCGATTTGTTATCCCCGTTGTATTATGCGCAAGAGTGTTTGGTTGTCTTTTGAATTCAAAATACTCTATAAATCTGCTCGATCTTCCCAGGAAGATGATCTTTACTTTCCCAGTCCTCCTATTGATTGTTCCTTGATTCCAAAAATCCTTCAAACTCCCTCTCAAGTTCTTGAATATCCCTCGATCATGTAATTACATCTCAAGTCTTCTACTTTCGATCGGACTCGCCTACCACTCGCACATTTCTTGGCTCCCTCTCAAACTGCAGACGAATAAGGGGTCTTGCATAATCCGCGTGGGCTGAAGTCCAAGCCTATCAACGTCGTAGTAGGAGGGATGCTGATACACTGGCCCGTATGCCACACTATGGATTTCTCCTATGCATTCTCGACTTTGCCATCTCAGGCCAGGCAGACTCGGCCACTCTGTACGAAGCGGAGTAATACAGAGTCGACTATCAGAACCAACCCGAAACTGACTGCTCTGAGTCGCAAGACGAGACAATACTTACATCGAGGCCAAGACAGCTATTTTGCCTGGTGCAGAACAGTTTTCACCATCGATTAATTATGTCCGTTCGCACCGCATTGGCGACCACTCGCTTGCTCTGTGCTTCACATACTATGTACTCGCCCGGCATATCGTACTTGCCTGCTGCATGCTTGCACTCCTTCGTTCCTTCCCCCCTCGCTCCTTCTCTCCTGCATTGTACTCTGCACTTCTTCACTTTTGCCCGCACTTTTTTGCTGATTCTCGCCTCGTGTCTGCTTTCTTCCGTTCTTGCCTGTCTGCCCATTGCCACTTCCCTTTCTGGTCTTATTTCACTATCTCCCGATCCTTCGTCGTTCTTTCCGTATTTATTCTAACGCCCTCCCACCCTGCCTCGCTCTTTCCCTCCCCATCTACATCCCTCACCCCCTATTTCCGAATTCCTCGCTATGCTTCTTTTTGAGTTTTGCACGTATATCCTGGCTGGCTGATCTCCCGCGTCATAGCGTTGCAGCACAAGAAAGCCGTAGACAGTACCGTGCTCTGATGTACTGGGTTTTATTTGTACATAGTACAAGAACCGAAGGATGCGATAGTCAAACCATCAGTACAGACATTATCAAGATATGCACACTTATCGAGAACGCAGTATTGAAAGCTGATACTGGTCGCGCCTGCCTGTTTTGGCCAGAGGCAAATCTTCAACGGCCCCTGTTCTGCCCTGCGGTTTGCACCTGCCTGGAAAGACGCAACGGCTACCGATCTACTCGATAATTGAGTATGAACAGATTCCCAAACCATCATTAAATACGTATAAAATAGAATAAAATACATAGATAAACCTGAAATAAAGTAATTAATCAAGTCGAATAACGCAAAGCTCAAAATGAGGCAGGGACTGCACGGTGCACATCTCGCTCTTTCCTAACTAGACTATGTAGGCCTTCAGGGGTCTTGCGTGTTTACTCGTCTTTGTCTTGTGTCTTTTCTTGCCTTCTCTGCGTCTGTTGTCTGGCCTGTCTGACGCCCTCCACTATATCATCCGCCCAAGACAATACTTGTACTTTAGTCGGGGTGGGCCTGGCTGTACATACAGTAGTATGTGGACGCGGCTAGCTGACAGCTGATAGCATGGTGTGGCCGACCAACTGCACAGCTCTTCTTTCCTTTGTACCCTCGTCCTCGACTCTGCCTACCCTATTCTGCCTGCTCATTCTATTCAGTCTAGTTTCTTGCCTACATCACCACGCTCGTCATCTCACCCTTCTTCTCTTCTCTTTTCTCTCTTATACACACGTACACATTATCTTCAATCCGCCTCTACCAATTATTCCACGATCTTCCTCTTCATTCATTCGTCTTCTTACCCTCTGTCTTTCTCGTTCTTTCACCCCTACTTACTACAGAGTACAGAGTACAATACCCACCCGCTGGCTCCTCCCCGCCCCCGCCGCTCATCGACGCCCCATAAAGACAGGAGAGCAAGCGAGAGAGACCGCGAGACAACTGTCAACACGCTTGTACTCTGAAGACAGCTCTATAGCTACAGAGCTGTAACAGAGCTGCACAGACAGCTACTCCGTACATACAGAGCAGACAGCTCCAGCTGCACAACACAGCAACGAGAAACCCAACAATAGGTGAAACAACATAGGAGCGACAACGACAGCGAAAGAAGAAGAAAAGAAAAGAAAACAAGCCAGCCCAGGAGGCAAACCGTCTCGGGTTGATCAACTTCGACTCGACCCGACCGCCAATATGGACGAGCAGATCGAGTTCCTCCTGCTCAGTCCATTCCAGGACATTATTGAAAAGGCGCAGATCGCAGTCGACAATGCGCGCACAGCAGCCGACGATGACATGCTCAAGACGGCCCAGGGCCTTCTCAAGGAGGGCGAGCGCGGGCGCAAGACAGTGGACGGCGTCGCACAGCGCCAGTTGAAGACATATGCTGAAAACTTCATCTCTGCCCTGAGCGAGGCCAGGGACATCACCGACCCCGTCGACGAGCTGAGCACCCTCATCTATGACCTCGAGGACTATACTGAACCCGACAGCTTTGACGCAGAAAAGTTCAAGGAGTACCAAAAGGCTGCACAGAAGACAACAATGGCCATTGTGCCCCTTTTGCGGCGAATGAAGCTCGAGGCTCCTGCACCTGCTGTCTCGCCCGTTCCCGTCGCATCACCCACCATGCAGACAGGCGTCATGCGCGTCAATAGCCGTAGCAGCATCCCCAGCGTCTACACCGACACCAGCGACCGCCAGCGTGACGAGCTCATCCAAGCATGGGCATCGGGGAATGGTGCCTCAGCTGCCGCAGCCGCTACCGCCCAGGCCGAGCAGATGCCGCAAATGGGCGCTCTGAGCGGGCCCGACCTGGGCTGGAATAACGGACGCCAACAACGATCCAGCCCGCCGCCTCCAGTGCCCGCCATTCCGACTTCCCAGCTCGTCAATTCGTTGCGTCACTCTGCTTGCTCATCGCCCACTTTGATGCTGCCCTCCATCCCTGAACCGCTTGCCCCTGCTGCTGCGCCTGTGCCACCACCCCCTGTACCGACAACAAACCCCTGGCAAGTTGGCCCACGACCCTTGGTCTCGACTATTACGGAAGACGACGAGCTAGGCATTTTGGTTACCAGCCAGACTGTGGACGACAGCACTGGATTTAGTGACAAGGAAGACGGCGAGGACGCACTGGATCGTCGCCGCCGCGTTTCAACGGCGTCACGACCGGACTCGCCGACGATCCCGTCACCAACATCGGCTGCACCTGACGTTCCCTTGCCTACGGTCCCAGGGGGTGCAAGCCCAACAAAGCAAAGCGATCGTTTCGTGGTACCGCTACCGCCACCGCCGATTCCGCGGCGGCACGATGAGGGCTCGGACTACTGGGAGGAACGGCGCGCTAGCAACACATCTCCGCGTACACCGGTCATCTCCGCCCCGAGATACTCTATCATGCCACCTTCAAGACACACGTCTGGATCGTTCTCGCAACCTTTAATGCAATCTATGCAGCACGCGCAGTTTAACCAGCCTCTGCACACAAATCATGTCGGCTCACGCGAGTCCCGCATTAGTACGGCCACCGCCTCATCGGTCAGCTCGCATACCAACGGATCAGTGTTCAGCACCGACTCCAACTATCCCAACGGGACACGTGAGTCTGCCCTTGATCCTCTTAGCCCCGTTGCAGGCCCCATCTCATCTTCGCCACTAGATGAAGGCCTCTCAGCGCAACTTCTCGCCTCTTTTGCGTCGGGCGGTGCACAGTCCCCGCCCGGCCCTGCGCCTGCATTTCCAGGACTGGCAAATCGGCCGCCTCCCGTGCCCAAGAAGAACTCGGTATCAAGCACCGCTGGATTGGAAGTGCTGCAGCCCCCGGCACCAATCAACATTCCGCCTGTGGTCATTGATTCTGGCCTGATTCCCGTAGAGAGCCCAACCCAGACGGCAAGAGCCAGTGTGGCCAATGAGCTCGTGATTCACCGCACACCAGATTGTTCCATCGGCCCAGCCAGTGCATTCCATCTCCTCAAGGGATTCTGCGAGGGTGCTAAAGAAGTACAGCGCGGTGAACGCGGCGTGCGCCAGATCAGGAAGCTAGTAAGTCCATTTGGTTGAGTTTTTGCGTAAAGAATGAATGAAAAAAAGAAGGAAAAAAGAAGAAGAAAAGCCGAAACTAACTTTCCAGTCATATAGTGGCTCTGGTGCGTATGCTGCCAAATGTACACACTGTCTCTATGAACTGCAGTGGTCTGAGGTTGAAAAGGATCGTCAAAATCATCGTACGTATATTTTCCCATCTCTGCCGTGATGCCTTGCCTGGCAACATACTGACCAGGACAGCGAGTGCAAACTACCGCATGCATGGTATCGCCTTCCGTCTTCGCTTTCTGTCCAAGAGCCATCTGCCCGCCAAGCAGGTCGACGATCCGCTCTACGCCTGCTTGTTCTGTTTGCAAGAGGGCCGCACACTAGAAGAAAGCGATGCTACAGTGTTCTTCAGCCAGGGCCAGCTATTTGCACATCTGGCACGCCACCCGCGGCCACTGCCCCAAGTCCCCGGGGTTACGGTGATTGAAGGCGAGGAGGCGCCAGCCGAGTTCCGGTACAATTACGATCTGCATTTTACCAACCCGCCAACACACTCCGACCTTGCGGGTATCCGCCCCGAATTGGACCGGTTGCCTACAGCTGTTGCCGTCGAGACATTCCGCAAGTCGCACGGCACCCTCCGGCGGCCGTTTGACAGTGCCATGCCCATCCAGTTCCCTGCCGGTTCGAAGATTGTTGGTATTGAGTTCCCTGCAAAATACAAGGGCGAATGGGCAGTGGGCTGGTTTGACAACATTCGCGGCCCATTCCCCGTGGAGTCGGTGCGTCTTGACCCGCCGCCGAAACACGAGATGCGGGCACAGGCACCCAGCTCACTCAGGGCGACGGCACGGTGGAAGTGGGCCACGACCAGCACGTACAAGAACAGCGTCTGGCTTCGGCTGGACAAAAACGAGACTGTGTCTGATATCATTTGTAAGTGGCACTTTAACGAAGTCTGCGCTGGAGACTCACTAGATGAGCATAGCTAACAAACAGGGTCCCATTCCGACCATTGGTGCTGGGCCGGCATGAACTCCAAGGGCAAATGGGGCTACTTCCCACAATCGCATATAGAGCCCAACTCGCTCACGGATCCGCCATCCGGCAGCGACAATGCCAGCGTTGCCAGCCACGAGAGGGCATCAACCCTCAACGGCAACAGCAGCAACGGCGGCGGCGGATTCTTTTCGCGCCTTCGCAGCAACAACAACCCCCCAACGGCACCGGCACGGCGGCCTATGAGCATCTCCAGCCACTCGACATCGTCCAGTCGGTAATGTGGTGTGTGCTGTTATCTACCGTCTCTCTCTTCATCTATCCATTAGGCTTTACTTGGTTTGGTTGCTTGAGTATATTTTGGCATTTGTATATTGGAAAGGCTTTGCTCGTCTTTGCGTCCTCGGTTGGGGTCATGCTATTTTGGTTTTCTACTCTTATATTTCTATATCTATACCCCGTTCCGAGCGGTTTCCTTTCTGAGTTATTTCCTGCATCATGGGGTTTTAAATTACATTTTTGGCATTCCCATTTCGACGTGCACCTTGACAGCACCAAAACCCTGTCGCCCTCGGCTGTTGCTCATCACTGTCCACCCGAGCATTATTTTGGAAACATACCCCATGGTCACTACATTGTGAGTCTCGTCGATTAAAAATACCCATTAACGTCATCTCACCGATATTTGGCACTCGACGAATCAGGTAATGTTTCCGTTCCAGGATTAGCGGGCTTCTTTTGATGGTGCAGTTCGCTACTTATTACTGAGTATTTTTCGTCCTGCGAGCTCTGATGGCCTGGACTGGCTCCCTGTCTCCTCGTCTACTTGCCACTGTCGCCGAACCACTGCCTTCTTAGCGGAGTATGTGCCTGTTAGCGCTGCCACTCGATTGCCAAATGGAGCGCTGTGGCTGGCCAAATTTGCTCGGCTTATTTGGGGTAATGGACCCACTCACCTGCCTATGTCTCCATGTCAATCCGGGCAGCGTCATTCCCCCGCAAAAGAAGGGGAAAAAGATGGCCAGTCTGTCCATGTGAAGGCAGGCCGCCAGCAAGCGATACACAATCGACACGATTGAAGGAGAGAAACATTGTGAAAGCTGTCAATCGTCTAGCAGAGTCGGAATCATGGATGTGATGGGCACGGCAGTGGCACACGGGCAGATGATACAGGGAGACTGAGGGACTGTGGATCGGAACAGCAAGGCCAATCCACGACGAGCTATCAATACCCCGGAGTACTGGTTCTGTATGCTACAATGAACTGTGCTGCTTTGTAAGATATGTACCTTTGCTAGGTCGCCTGCTTGCATTCTTCGTGTTTACGGTGCTACAGCAGGTGCCAGCTTCCGCTTCCGCTTCCGCTTGTCCTTTTGGGTTTCCCAGTCTTATTTCCAGTTCTTAGATTCTTCTATTTCCAGATCTGTACCTTTGTCGAGGTTTCTCTCTTTCTTTATCTTCTTGTCTTCACCCACATTCTCTTTACTGTCTTCCCTTTGTCTCTCCATCTTTTTCTTTAGAAATCTCAATCATTTTGGATCCTAACATCACCACATCATTCGATCTGTTTCATACTCGTCAACACATCACACGACAGCACACACGATGGGCCTCACTGCAAAGGAAATTGCCCAGCACAGCACCCGCAAGTCTTGCTGGGTAATTGTCCACGGCAGTGCCTACGATGTCACTGACTTTCTTCCCGAGCATCCTGGCGGCGAAAAGATCATCCTTAAGTACGCCGGCCGCGATGCAACGGCCGCCTTCGACCCCGTTCACCCGCCAGACACCCTCGACAAGTACCTCGACAAGTCCAAGCACCTTGGTGCCATTGACAAGGCCGATCTGAAAGCTGTCGCTGAAGCCGAAAAGACTCGGAAAAAGACGCCAGAAGAAGAAGCTGAGGCCCGCGAAGACGAAGCTGTTGCCGAGGCCCGCGCACTCATGCCCCCTGTCGAGAGCTGTTACAATCTTCTTGATTTCGAGGCCGTCGCCCGCCGGGTCATGAAGCGTGGTGCCTGGGCCTACTACTCGAGTGCTGCCGACGACGAGATCTCGTTACGTGAGAACCGTGCTGCTTTCCAGCGCGTCTGGTTCCGTCCCCGTATCCTCATTGATGTCGCAAATGTCGACCTTTCCACCCGTATGCTTGGCAGCCGTGTGTCGGCGCCATTCTACGTTACTGCGACAGCCCTGGGCCGCCTCGGCCACCCGGACGGCGAGACCTGCCTCACAAAAGCTGCCTCGCGCCACAATGTCGTCCAGATGATTCCTACTCTCGCCTCGTGCTCTTTTGATGAGATTATGGATGCTGCCGAGGGCCCTGGCGACCCACCGCAGTGGCTGCAGCTCTATGTCAACAAGGACCGTGAAATCACCCGCCGCATCATTCAGCATGCTGAAAAGCGCGGCTGTCGCGCTTTGTTTATTACTGTCGATGCACCACAGCTTGGCCGCCGCGAAAAGGATATGCGTGCCAAGGCAACAGCGCTTGGAGACGGCGGCAGCAGTGTACAACAGAAAGAGGGCCACGCCACCGATACATCACAGGGTGCAGCGCGCGCTATTAGCAGCTTCATCGACCCGAGTCTGTGCTGGGACGACCTGCCATGGTTCCGGTCTGTCACACGCCTGCCCATCATTCTCAAGGGCGTGCAGCGTGTTGAGGATGTCGTGCGTGCTGCCGAGAGTGGCCTTGTAGATGGCGTAGTGCTGTCGAACCACGGCGGCCGGCAGTTGGACTTTGCGCCGTCGAGCTTGGAGGTGCTGGCTGAGACAATGCCTATCCTACGGGCACGGGGCTTGGACCGGCGCATTGAGGTGTACATTGACGGCGGTTTGCGGCGTGCGACGGATATCCTCAAAGCAATCTGCCTGGGTGCCAAGGGCGTGGGTATTGGACGGCCATTCCTGTACGCCATGTCGGCATATGGAGTCGAGGGTGTTGACAGGGCCATGTCGCTGCTCAAGGACGAGTTGGAGATGGACATGCGCCTGTTGGGCGCACGCAATATCGAAGAGCTGAGCCCAGATCTGGTCGACACCCGGTCCCTCGGTAGCCACCCTAACGGCGTGCCCGAAGACCACCTCTCGCGACTGACATACGATCATTTACAGACGCCTGCCCAGAAGAGCAAGCTTTAAGCTGCACATACTAGATTTGGATTTAGCTTTGGAATTTTTTCACAAACTATGTAACGCGATGTGCACGCACAGCGCAGGATGATACACGGACTTTCTCTTGCAATTTATCCAATTTTTGTTTTGAGCGGCCAAGTTACTGAACTGTTCCATTTAGACATGTCTTTATTATTTTCCGTACTCACATAAACCCCTTTGACTAGGCATCCATGCTACAACATCAATGGATACTTTTTTCTCAAGATTGCACCGTATCGGTAGAGCAGAAGTGGTACGGGAATCATTGCGATGCAGATAAACCCAAGCACACTGTTACCCCAGCCTACACCGAGGTTGGCATACATGGACGGGCCAGCCAGCGGAAGGAACGCGGCCACAATGGACCTGAATACCGTGAAAGCTGCAATGGCACTGGCCGCGTACTGGCCGTAGCCGTCAATGACAAACGCCTGTGCGGGCTGCCAGATACCGAGCACAGCAAAGCCATAAGGAAAGAGACCCATCACAGGTACGATCCACTGTCAATTACATAGTAGTTAGTATTTTGGTATCATGGTATGACCCCTAAACGGATATGCGGTTGCGGTGACTTACGTGAACCTGCTTGTCCGCGGCCCATCCGTACCAGAAGAAGGTAATGGGGAGGCAGAAAGCAAAATAGATGCAGTCGACAAGACGCATTTCGGGCTCGTACACACCACCGTTATTCTTGGTGAGCCGGACGACTGTTTTGTCCGACAGATGCGCAAACACCACAAGACCGACAGTGTACCCAAGACCGAGAGGGATATATACCAAGCCCGTGATACCGATACTCCAGCCGTACCCTTCTTGGAACACCATGGGGATCGTGTTGAAGAGCAGGTAGAGACAACCGTACGCGAAAGCGATATACAGCGAAATGGCAAATAGCACGGGCGACTTAAACAGCAGCTTGATTGGCCGCACGAGACCCTGAAGCAGCAGCTTGCGAGTGGGTGCACGAGGCTTACTTGGGTCATCATAGCAGCTGCAGAGGTCATCCCGCCCCAATTCTTTCGAAAGGCGCTTCACCTTGCGGCGTATCAGGACCTGGTGGCTCGTTTCTGTGCTCAAGACGGCCATGACGATGGTGTTGATGGCGCCGGGGATGAGCACGATCCAAAAGTCCCAGCGCCAGCCAATTGTCTGGGCGACCCAGGCTCCGACGAGAGGACCAACGGACGGGCCGATTCTTGGCTGTTAGTGACTGGCAAGGCGACAAGAGGTAGATGGCTAAAGCCAGGCGATGAGGGTGCATGAATCGGTTTGCGGGCGAGTCTGGATGTAGAGAAGCAATAGGATGGTGATACAAGGCAAACTTACAGTGGCCCAATAGTCCATAGGGACAGAGCGAGTCCTCTCTCTTCGATGGGAAACTAGGCAGGTCAGACAAGAAGGCTCTGTCAAAGATTTCATCCAAAATTCTACATATTTTGAGATCAAACTATCCGCAGGTAGTACTGACCAGGTCCGAGATGCAAGCACCGCCTAGGGTCATGCATGCGCTGCCGCCGATGCCAGCAAAAAACCGAAACACAATCAGAGAGTTGAGGGAGGGTGCCAACGCACATCCAATCTGCCAGGAACAGAAGAACGTGTTTGAGATAGTGAGCACAATATGGCGGCCATAGAGCTCAGAAAGACCGGCAAGAACTGTAAGAGGTCAGCAGGCAGCAGGCAGAAGGCTCCTTTGGCTACTTTGGTTTAAAAAACCAACGACAGATGGAGTCGAATATCAAGTATAAGCCTGTAAAACTCACGCAAGGGTCCCACAGCATAACCTCTGTACACGCATGCGAGTGGGTGGTCAGCAATGGAATCAGGTAAAATCGGACGGACGAGCCAAAAGGACAAAAGGCCAAAATACTAAAAGGCAAAAGCCCACTCACAAGAGATAGACGCTCACAGCAAGCGAGCCGAGGGTAAGGCTGTCATTGTGAAAGTCCTTGTCCATCATGGTGATGCCCGGTGCCAGAATCGACGAGGCAAAGGGCGTCATCAGCGTCATCGACGACAGGAACGTGATAATGGTCCATTTGCGGCGCGGCAAGAAATTGAGAGGCATGGCCGGGTCATCCTCAGACTCCCAGCCCACGATACCACGGTCGAGATTGCTGATGGGGATTTTTGGCTGGTCGATGTGATCGAGCTTGGTGTGGTGCTCTTGGTGTCGTCGCCGGAGAGTCGAGCTGGCGTTGCTGGCGATGCGGGAGATAGCGGCGACTAGGTTGTTATGTCCGGCTTGCTGGTGATTCTCGTCGCCATCTGCAGTGCCCTTTTCGGCGCTCGAGAGGTCGTCCGTCTGTTCGACTTCTGATACGGCATAGGGCCCATCATCTTCAATAGATGCCTCGTCAGTGTCGTCTATGCTGGCCTCGGCCTTTTTCTCCTTTGCCGCGTCGTTGCTGTGGCCTTTGGCGGCGTCTGTTGATGAGCCGGAGAGAGATGCTGAGCGGGCCGCAGTGGGTGTAATTGCATCTACATTGTCCGGTCCTGGGTGACCACGAGCCATTTCGTTGTCGTCTGCCGTCATAACTTTTGAAATAGCTGTAACAGAGCTGTCAAGGTGTTGAAGAAGAAGAAAGAAGGTTGAAGAAGCTGAAGAAGAAGGAGAGAAGGATGAAGAACTGGAGAGTTGGAAACATGAAAAGGTAACGGGATTAAAGTAGAGAGAAATTATCTAGAATATAAATAAATAAAAATAAGGACTTAAAAATCAAAAGTGGGAAAAGGCAGGACCAGGCCCGAAGGAAACACTGGAAAGCGTAGTTCACCCGAGACAGGACTTGCGGAAGAGAGACGCAGACCCAAAGAAAGGCCAAGCAAGGAGTAAACATATAAGCCTACAGGCATACAAGGCCGGCCAGGCCGGGGTCGACTTACACGCAACGGACGAGTGAGATCAGCGTAGCCTTTGGTGATCGTCTCACCGTATTCGGCTGTCTGCTGTCTGCTGTGTTGGCAGACTGCAGACTGCAGATTGCAGACCACGGAGCAGGCATTTTGACCGTCTTGCTGTCAAGAAATGGAAAAAGAATACCAGCTTAAGGCGTCCATTCAAGCATCAACGACTGGCGCCAGAGTAGGTCGATATAGGATACAGGATCGATATACGGGCTGTCCTTTGAAGACACACCGCGAACTCTATTGTAAGCTACATATGACAAGGAGGAGAGGAGGTGAGAGCTGTATGCCCCCCCCCCCCCTTCTCACCCCAGATTCATCCTTGCCTTCTTGCCCCCAAGAGGCTAGGCCCGGGTGTTCTAATGCCGTTCGGACACTAGAGTAATTAAATCATGTACCAAGCAATGGTGTCAGCATGCAAAGACGGGCTGAAGGGACGTGAGACAGCGTATCTTTTGTCAGCTGCACAAGATGAAAAGGAGAAGAAAATAAAGCAAAGAATAACCCGATTCTTCTCCGTCAACCGCGGAATATCCATGGGCTGCAGTCGAGCGGCTGCGCTGATACGGGCTGGCGTCGGGATATTGCATCTTGTCCGACATGAATACTGGCCATAGCAATGATTGCCATTGAGAAGAAAAATTGGGTTTGTCTGGTCGATGCGGTAGCTGGGCTGAGCTGAGCTGCAACGTGCTCGGCGTTGCAGCTTATGGCGCCGTCCACAGACCAAGCTACTGTACAGTAGCGTGTCACATGCACGAAGCTTAAGTTGGCCTGATGTTATGGCATCAGGCGCTGCATCATCTCTCATGCTTTGAGTCGAAGATATGTTGATATTGAGGCAGTTTGTCAATTTTTGCTTATAGTCGGGTTAGTAACTAAAAAATTCGGAACTCCGCTGATACTGTGTCGATAGACGAGGAAGGTGTAATGGTCGTTCCTTCCATTTGGTACGTATCTTAGCGCAGCCAAGCTTTGGCGGTTAGAGTCTTGAAGACGAGCCGGGGTGACTACTGTCATGTATTAATTGGATTAAACCGACTATTACATTTAATAACACTTATTACATCAGCAGCCCACGTTGGCACTCTAAGCCCCCAAATATTACGAATTAGGTGCCGAAGAGCTCTCCACAAAAGCTAAGACGCGTACAAGCTGCAAAGTGTCCATTTGCGCGCCTGTTCCCACTGTGCTTTGCTTCTTCCCCAGCGCCGCATCCATTCAGGAACAACTCAGCCTTGCATTTGCATCACCACTTCTCATTGCGCGTTGCCGCCAGCCCGTCAGTGACACCAACAAGCCGCCAATTGGTCTTTTCAAATCAGTATTGTCTATGTATACCGCTCGTCTATCGTCAACAACAAACACCTCGCAAGCTCGACCCTCCCCCCCTCATTGAAGAACCCTCGCAACACCCCTCATCCCGGTATTATCTCATTTCGACCTTGCCTTTAGCTCGACTTGGCCTTTAATATACTCGGACCTCACTCGGATTCTAGAACACCATGTCTCTAGCCTCGGGGGGCCGGTCTACCGCCCGTTCTGGCTCTCAAAGCCCGGCACTCGGTGCGTCGTCCTCGTTCAACGGCCATGCCCCAGAACTTCTGTCGTCGGCCTCGGCAAACTCAACACACTCCCCCCCGCCGTCGGTGAGCGCCCTCGCCAACCCAAAGAACGAGTATGAAGCTTTGGCTTCTGGCGTGCCCAGTGCTCTCTCTACGACCGAAGCAACTACGCTCCTGGCAATCACGGCTGCATGCGCCACCGTGCTGGCCAATACCCTGCGGCGCGACGACGGTGCCCCCCTCACAGCCTCCATGGCCATCAGCGGCGTTGCCTTCTCTGCATGCTATGCCATGATCCGCTGGCTTGGCCCCAGCTTTGTTCGCATCGGTGTCAAGGGCGCCGACATGAACAAGCTGCAGCGCAAAACTCTGCCCGAGTGCATGGGAGCCGTGTGCGCTATTGTCTACTTGCTGGCGCTAATCGTCTTCATCCCCGTTCCCTTTTACAAGGACATCGTGGCTGCTACAAGCGGTGGCGGCAACCGCGATGTTGTCCTGCAGACTGAGCACGTTCAGCGTGGCCGCCTGCTGCACCTCTTCCCGCATTCCAAGCTTGCCTCGTTCCTGTCGGCCATCATCTCGCTGCAATCAATTACGCTGCTCGGCCTAGGCGACGACCTGTTCGACATCCGCTGGCGCCACAAGTTCTTCATCCCTGCCTTTGCCGCCATCCCCCTGCTCGTCGTCTACTTTGTTGACTTTGGCGTCACCTCGGTTGTCGTACCCACCATCCTGCAGCCCTTTATCGGCAGCGAGCTGTTGAACCTCGGCCCGCTCTACTACTGCTACATGACTGCCGTCGCCATCTTTTCGCCAAACAGCATCAACATTCTAGCAGGCATCAACGGCATCGAGGTTGCCCAGTCGGTTGTCATTGCGGCGCTTCTTGTCTTCAACGATGCCCTTTACCTGCTGGCTGGCCCCTACCCACACCCGGCCACTGACAGCCATTTGTTCAGCCTCTACTTTTTGCTGCCATTCCTCGGCGTCTCCCTGGCTCTGCTGGCGCACAACTGGTACCCTGCACGCGTCTTTGTCGGCGACACCTACTGCTATTTTGCCGGCATGGTCTTTGTTGTCGTGAGCATCCTTGGCCACTTCTCCAAGACACTCATTCTGCTGCTTATCCCGCAGATCTTCAACTTTGTGTACTCGGCGCCGCAGATTTTCGGCCTCGTGCCTTGCCCGCGCCACCGCATGCCGCGCTTTGTTGCCCGTACCGGTCTGCTTGAGCCGTCTGTGACTGTCTGGACGCCCGACCGGCAACCCAAGCCCCCCATTGCTTGGGCCATTCGTCTGCTCGCCCAGCTGCGCCTCATCCGCCTGACCGAGGACGAGAACGGCCTATTCAAGGAGACCTCCAACATGACTATCCTTAACCTGTGGCTCGTGTGGCGCGGCCCGCTGCGAGAAGACCGTCTTGCTTTTGAGATTGTCGTTATGCAGACCTTTGTCGGTCTCTTTGGCCTCTTTGTGCGGCACCGGCTCGCCCTGCTCATCTTTAAGGAGGATAATCTGGGAGGCGCTGGATACTAGCTGCCCCCGGGCTCCAAGGCCTTTCTTTCTCTGTCTTGTGCCACCTTACTGGCCGTGTATCATTTATAGCGTTTGGGCGTTTGGAGTCATTGGGAGGCCATTTTGATTTACTGAAAGCGATCTAGAGGCAAATATACCCAGATAGGAACAAACTCATTGTGCAATGTGTCAGCTTCGTCATCGATGCAACCTACATTCATGGCCCTATTTACGCTTCTGCATTTACCCTGTAGCCATCTAGTCGATAGATAGCCGGGTCGGCGTTGGTTCATGATCACTGCTTTGTACATAATAGATTAAATTTACGTGGTAAAGATGAAATTGTGTATCAAAATATGGAGCGAGTGTGTGTAAGAAGCACAGCTCCATCATGGATTGGCCAGCTTTATGGCGATACAAAAGGGCAAATCCGCATCATCGTGTAGATACCGTGCCCATCCCGGCAACAAGCCATAAGCCGCAGACGTAAAAGTAAAGGCCATACTCTTTGGTTTTCATATTTGGCCGACTGGGCACAAATCAGAACAGAACAAAACCCCGTGAACCGAACCCAGTCCATTTTCACCCAAGAAGGAAGCAAAAGATGAAGAAAACACAAAAGAGAAGTAATAGAAAGAAAGAAGGTATGAAATATAAAAGTAAAAGTTATTGACAGCCTCCCGCTTTTGCCAAGAAGAAAGTAACCTCAACGCCGAGGGCAACCTTGCCCCTTTCGATAAAGGAATAGTGAGTTAAAAGGTAATAAAGAGAAGAGAACAGAAGCAGAAGACATAAGAAGAGACATTAGAAAAGAAGAACAGGGTTAAAAAAACATGGACCTCAACAGATAAGACGCGTGTCGAAATTTATAATTGTACATGAAAACATCCCACAGAAAACACCGCGTGAAAATCGGCGAGGGGGAGAGAAGAGAGGGTATCTGTTGCGGTGAAATAATTGAGAGAATAGTGTGGCTTATGCCGCGGCACAAGACACTACTGTGCTGACGTTTCCGACGCCGTGATGTCACTGGTTGGCGCATCTGTGGTGTCGGCCGGCTTGTCAGTGGCAGAAGGTGCATCGGTATTAGGGGCCCCGTCGGTAACTGTGGCCAGTGTCGATTCTTCAGCAGTAGATGCCGTAGTCTTCAGCGTATTGCCGGCGCTGATAGAAGGACGAGCTGCTCTACGGCTCTTAGTGTAGTCGCTCAGACTCATCTTCTTCTTGATAGGGCTCGGCGTCACAATAGATGACCCGAATGGGTTCGTGTTGCCCGTGGCAAAGGGGGATTGCACGATGGATGCCGACTGGGGCGTTGCCACACCGGTGCAGGGGTTGACACCATCCCCAAACGCTGGCACTTTGGGGAGTTGTACTCGAAGATCAGGCGACTTCTTGATAGGCAGGTTCGGGTCAACGCCATCGGCGGACATAGGCTCAGTCTTTGCCGTTGCGGGCGATGGCATGTTCGCGTCGGTCATAGGTATGTCATCGTGCGCGAGTTGGGCAGTCGGGTTGCCAATTGAGATAATCGTCCCCTCCTCCTCCTTCTTGGCATCTTTCTTGTCAACATCCATCGAGGGAGGCAGTGACGGGACGGGAGGCGACTGCGAGGTTGCAGGAGTCGCGCGAAAACGGTTGTTGAGAAGACGCTTCGCAAGGGACACAATGCGGCGCTTGGGGCGTGGCGTGGGGGGGATATCGCCGAACCACCACTCTGGCTCTGTCGGGTTCGCTTCTTCGCCTGCGTCTGTCTGGGTGCTGACGTCACAGTATGTCGGGGGCGGGCCGCTGGATGTGTGCCTTGATACACTAGGTGCGGATCTGACCGCGCCAGATGTGTTCGCAGCATGAGGAGAGACTGCGCTGTCCGGAGACCCCGACTTGTCCCGCGAGGTGCTTGCATCAACATATTGACGCTTGCCTGAGGTCATGTTTGCTGCTTCGGTCTCCTCTCCACCCTGGCGGGAGGTGTTCTTAGACTTTGGCTTTGAGGACGAAGACGATTTCTCGGTGGTAGTGGTCCCGTCTGAGACGCGCTTCTTCTTTCTCGGCTGCTGCTCCAACCGTCTGAACGAGTCTTCAACCATGGCGACCTTTCTCTTGTCACGATCGGTCGGCTCCGTTAATATTCCCAGTGTGTCAAACGACCCTTGGCGCGGAGCTGGGGTCATATCCCGACTTGGTGGCTTGCTGCGCGACGATGCTGACATCTTATCTGCCTCTGAGAACTCGTCCAAGTGGCCTTCACTAGCGGCACGGCTGTTTGTAGCATGCCCGGTGCTGGTCGGCGACAGGGCATGAGACTTGGACTTGCGCGATCCCTTCTTTTTAGGATGGCCGGCAAAGGTTGCACTCTGAATACTGCGTGCTTGATGGACTTTGGCGCCATATTGGCGCTGGAAGCGAACAAACGCGCATTCAGTGCCTAGATCGCATGCGCAGCCACCGTAACGAGACAAGACTGCCGCGATCCAACGAGCAATGTGGTTGTATTCGTCCTCATCCATGTCAAAATCTTCGTTGCTGGGTGTGTCCTCGTCTGACAGGCCGAGGAGCCGAAGAATGCGCGCTTTAGCGCCATGGGGCAGACGGAAGTCCCAAGGAAGGGTAATCTGCTCGTCTGGAGCTATCCGGCGATCGCTTACAAGCCAGAACTGGTACTGGTTGTCGACAGTGAGGTAGGTGTCCAGAATGGCATTCGATCTGCAGCTCCGACGAACGTAGCGAGCGGTGCTCCCTTCCTTTCGTGTGTCGATGTAGAGAGGGAGGAGGGGGTGAAAGAACACAAACGGCAGAGGGCAACACAGCTCCTCATACCGGTTTGCAGGGTTTGCGCAAAAATCATTTTGAAAGCCAATTTCGCCATTGAGCTCCAATAGTAATGCGTCCTTATCGACAGCCACGGAGCTGGCCAGGCACATCAACTGTGCCGTTGAACCCTGCCCTAATGGGCGTGTCTTTGCCTCCACGTTGGACATGGTCCGGATCGCGTCGGCATTGAAGGGCAATGGCTGGAACACATCGTTGAACTTGTGACCCGTCTCGTTCAGCATGCGCTCGGGCTCGCGCGGCCATATTGATGTTGTGTTGGACACGGCAAGAGAGACAAATGTATTGGTAGCGACAAAGTTGACGGGGGCTTGGTAGCTGTTGTAAAGTGAAATGAAGTCGGGGGAATAGAAAGTGTCGGCGCCATCTGGCAGATCTGGTGGTGTCGTCGCCGGGCTAAGGGGGTGACCAGGGTGCATCGCTGCTCGAGAGGCCGAGTAAGACGGACTTCTTTTAGAATGGGAACCGCCAACAGATTGGCTCGACTTGTGTGATGGCTTTGAAGACTTCTTGGGGTGTGCACTTTGGTTCGTAGTATCGTTGGCTGATGAGGGGTGTTTTGGAATGTCGCTCATAGACGATGAGTGGCCGTGGCCATGTCCGTTAGTCTGAATATCGCTTGGTTTCAACTTTTTCTTGTGGCTGTGGCTTTGGGTCTTGGATGGCGGGCGTTTTGGTTTCTGGCTCACAGCCGATGCTTCTTGCAGCCGCCGCTTTTGGTACTCTTCAGCGCGTTGCCAGTCTAGCGGCCGTGGTTTGCATTCGTGGCAGGCGTGGGCAAACTCCTCACGAGTGGCTTCCTCGCTGTTGTTGGGGTAGAAGCACTCAATGTGTTGCCACGAATCGCATATTTCGCAGTATATTGTGTTGCCATCGTCTCCTGCGAATCTGCATATGCACTTTATGGTATAGGGCTCCTCGTCTGTAGCCGATTCGTCCTTAGGGATGGCAACATCGCGAGATTGTGAGAAAGTGGCGCCGCCATGAAGAGGAGCGGCAGGGGTAGAGGAGGTGAGAGGGCTGTATTGTTCAAAGAAAGGCTTAGGGATAGGCGCAGAAGAGACGGGGTTGAGAGGCGGGAGGCTTTGTGTTGGTAGCGCGGCCTGTGTCGACGGCGGCGGGTGCTTTTCGGTCATAATCCAAAAGAGACCTCACCATGGGGGGAGGGGACCGAAGTGACTAGGAGCGTATATGTTTTTGTTGGGAGATTATCTCTTCAGTTGTGATAACATGACTGTGTGACGCCAGTGTTGACCGAGACGCGAGCCGTCGTTAGTTGGGCTGTCACGCTGAGTCGCCGTAGTCTGAAAAACAGATCAAGCAGCGCTGAAGTCCAAAAAGCGTGTCAAAGATTGGGACGGTGACACGAGAACGGCGACGAAGGTGAGGGCGAAGACAAAAAGCGTGTTCTCTTGGTTACTGTTCCTGTAACAACGAGAGTTCAGAAAGGCGTCGCGTCACGGACAGCGTGTTCGACGCTGAGTTTTAGTCGTGGCAGATTAGAGATGCGCACGATGTGATTGAGTGCGTTCTGTCGGCGAATTGACGAGGTGTCTGCTGCGCGCTCACAAAGGGCTTGAGCAAAGGACTCGAGGGAATAGCGATGAGTCGAGCGTAGGAAGAATCGAGTGCGATAGTTGAGAAGATCACGGCAGATACTCGGGAAAGCGATCAATCGAGGAGACAAGTCGAGTCGAAGCTAGTCAAAGATAAAATACAGTGGAGGACGAAGCAGAAGAAAACCCGCGGCTTGATCTTTGCGTTGATAAAGAATGCAAGTTGTTCAAGGTGGCCAGTGTCGATGAGAGAGAAGAGAAGACGAGAGAGGATCGAGGGGGGGCCGAGTTGGGGGATGCGACGAAGAGCGGCTGTCGAGGGAAGATTCGGGCAAGATTCGAGGAAAGATTCGAGGAAAGATTCGAGGAAATATTCGAGGAAATATTCGAGGAAAGAGCGAAGGGGCCGAAAGATTTGGTCGAGGAAAGAGCGAGCAAGAGGGGAGGCGAGGAGGGAAAGAGACGGTGGAGGAATGCGAGAGATTTGACGAGAAGGGGAAGGAGGGAAAGAACGAGTGCGGACGGAGAGGAGGAGGAGGAGAGGGAAATGGGAGGAGAATGGGAAGGAGGAGGAGCGAGAAGACGGGAGAGGGGGGTGCAACACAACAAGGACGGGGAGAGCCAAAAGGCGCCAACTGAGCCCAGATACAGGAGGAGAGAAGCAGGCCATCAGAGGGCAGGCACACGCTATGGAAATTCGTCTTTCGGGGGAACAGGAAGAGAAGGAACGACGAAGGGAAAGAAGGGGGAGGAGACCGGGCAGTTGGCCAATGGGGAGGCGTGTTTCGTTCCCCACCCAAGACGGCAATAAAATAAAAACACAGAAAAATACGAAAAAGAAAAATAGAAGGAAAAAAGTAGAGAGCGAGCGATGGGAGAAAGCAGGCAAGAGCGACCGACAGGCAAGACTAGCGTGAGTCTGGCGCGGTGTTGCTTCCCCTGGTCTCATTCGCATTCTTCTAGCGTAGAAAGCACAGAGGGACTGCTGCACCTGGTGTAGAGCACGAAAAGAGGGAAGAGGAAGTGGAAGTGGAAATGGGCGGGCGTGTGAGCGCAGACCATGTACTGGTACTTACTCGTTGTGCGGGCAGGATTAGGTGGTTACGCACAGCCAATCAGCGACTTGCTGCCTGAGGCATTAAGGCGACCAAGAAATGTGAACTGTGTGGTCCGAGGCAAAGTGCTGACTTGGCTGGGGTTTGAAGACCCTTGGGCTTGAGGGTGCGAGCAATAAAAGTCAAGATGGTTGATCCTGCTTGGTGAGAAATGCAATGAGCAGAAATGCAAGCACGAAGCAGCGAAAGATACAAGCGGAATAGCAGACCTATGCAAACCTAGATAGATGCTTTTGTAGATACAGGCTCATGGGGCCGAGGGCCAGATGAAGGCTGCTTCATGGAGTTTCCTGTCCATTATATTCATCTGAAGAGAATGTGGCAGCGAAGCGAGAGGTGTTTTGAGATCGAATAAAGTTCGTCAAAGCCATCACGAAGCCCGAGGAACGACGTCCAAGGGTTGAGTGGTTATGATATGGCGATGATGGCAGAGAGCAGGCAAGCAGAGAAGTAAAGAAAGGAAATATCTCTGGAAGATATACTAAAATGATGAAAATGTGAAAATGGCGGAGGAACGATGACGCTTGGGAGACGAGAGGCGGGAACTGACTGTGAGCTGGCTTGTCCACAGGCGGGCATTTTTGTTTGCCTGAATAGCCGGGCTGTATTATAATAAGAGCGATCATATTGTGTACGATGTACATGCCTACAGGCATTATGTGAGCAGAATAGGTGGTAGAGGACCAGGCAGCCAAGAGCCGGGGCACCGTGGCGGGGAACAGAGGTGAGGAGAGGCGAGCAACACAAAGCGGAGAGGCCAGCTGCAGTGTGCTCATGCATGTATCGGTACTCCTCGCAGGTCGCGCATGCTTCCAGCCAGCGTGCAGACACCCAGCACAGAGATTCCTTTGTCTCAATCATTTCCCACTTGTTTAGCGTGGCAATCGGGCCCAGTATTAGATACCGCGTTGCCCAGTAGGAGAGCGTTCTTTGTCGGCTTGACTGGCCGTCGACTTGGGATTGCTGCAGTGCTCTGCAGCAGAGTCGTATGCGCAGCCAGGTAAGCCCAGTCTGTATTACTACATACAGAGCACTACGTAGAAAACGGTCGAGGCGACCCAGAGGCGCGACATCGAGTCTCAACTGTCAATGCGTCTCAGGCGCTGCTGCTTGATGGATCCGGAAAGGCCTCTCGACTGCTGGAATGCGTTTTAGATTCTGGCTAAGCTGTCTGCGTTGTGCCTGTACCGCAAACAGGCGCATGCTCGTCATGACTGGGCAATGTGTGGCGAACAGAGTGTGGCAAGGATGCCAAATGAGGCGGCTCGATGTGTCTTCGCAGCGGGGGGGGCGATTGGCAAAGGTGCAGACGGCCGGCACGGCTTTATTTGGCCAACTGCCGATGGCATGTCTTGCTGTTGTGCCTCCGTCCCTGCGGTCTGAGATCGACAGCTCCAGCTTGAAGACGGCTCCCTTGCGTCACAGCTCGCCATATGGAGCTTGCACCTCGTGTTGCTGCAAGATAGGCAGATATCCAGATAGTTGGTGCTGTGATAAGGAGGCGATAGGCATATCTACAAGTTTCCTGATGACTGTACACTGCTCACGTGCACCCATTGCACATCATCTGCCTAATAAGCTAAGATACAAAGCACCATCTATGTAAAGCCGCGATTGTCTCGCTGTGCACTGCGTAATACAGCATAGATACGCTCGCTACGTGTCTGTGCCTCGTTGATACGAGCAGAAATCGGCCGCATGCTGGTGGTTCCTAGTTCCGATGTATTTTATATTCAAGACGTCGACCCGCCAGAACCCAATTGTTAACCAAATCTTTATGTAGCTATTGCTTTGATTATGTAATATGGTGCATTCGTCATCACTCGACTGTCACTTGCACATGGAGTAAAGAAGGTGCGATGAGCACAACCGCTTGCCTATCCTCTCGACTCCTCTATTGCTCCTCCACACGGTGTCCACATTTGAGGTCCAGAGCCAGTATGGTTGGCTAGTTCATGGCGACCGGCCAATCAGATACCGTCTCACCATTCCCATGACGCCAGCCTCCTTCCCTATCTCTTGTCTTGTCTCTGAGCTACTGCTACTGCTACTGCCACCGCCGCCTATCGGCCTTCTCCTGCCCTGTTTGGTGCTGTTTGGCGCTGCTTAGCCCAGCCTGGCCTGGCCGCTGTGCTATGTAACCAGAACAAAGCGCCCGCCCTCGTCATCCTCGTCGGCTGCTATCAACTCCGTTCCTTCTCCTCCTCTCTCAACAAATTCTCTCATCAACCTGCCACCTTGATCCAAAGCATCGTTTGTTCCTTCTGCTTGTGATAAAGCCAGGTAAACAACAACAAACAACAAAACAACCCAGATTGTCTACTCTCGCCATCTCTGATCTCTCTCTCTCCTCCTCCCCAGTCAAACAACGAACCGACGCCATCGCTGCCGAACACATTTGTTTCCATCTCTCTTCTTGTACCCCATCCGCCTCCTCTCTCGATACTCTACTTTACCACCGCAATCATGCGTACATCTGCTGTCCTCTTCGGCCTCCTCTCGACTGCTTCGGCAGCGAGCCTCAACTTCTTTGGTGGAGACAATGGCGTTGGCTCCCGTGAAGACCTCAAGGTCCCTGGCAAGTCCCCTCTGGTGTTCTGCTCTGCCGACCGCTCCCAGGATGTCCTCACTATCGAGAGCGTCGAGCTTTCTCCCAACCCTCCTCTGGCGTAAGTAGCTGTTTGTCGTGCGAATCCATGCATCCCCATCTTATCTACAAGCCCGCCCTGCTAACTCTTACAGCGGCACCGACCTCGTCATCAAGGCCACCGGCAATGTTGCCTCCACTATCGCCGAGGGCGCCTATGTCAACCTGCAGGTCAAGTACGGCTTGATCCGTCTGATTACGACCACAGCCGACCTCTGCGAGCAGGTCCAGAACGTCGACCTCAAGTGCCCTATTGAGAAGGGTGCCATTTCCATTGTCAAGTCGGTCGAGCTGCCCAAGGAGATCCCTCCTGGCAAGTACACTGTCCTGGCCGATGTCTACACTGTCGACGACGAGCCCATTACCTGCCTGACTGCCACTGTTGTCTTTGACCGCTCTGGCGTCTTTGGCATTGAGCTGTAAACGGTGACACGCTTTAATCACTTGCTCTCTTCGGCTTGATAATGCCTAATAGCGATCGCTGGTCCTATATCTCGAGCTTGTCGCCTATGCCTTACTGCCAGTTTTGTTTGCGTTTGCTCTTTAGTGTTGTTGGCATGACCATCATATTGTCTTTGTTATCTTGCGTCTCCATTTTAACTTTTTTCAACTTTTTTTCTTCTTTTCTCTTCAAGCATAGCATCTTGCAATTCATCTCGCACTTTGCTCTTATCGTTCTGCCGCCTGTATCGTTTCTTTGCTCTTGTTCGTCCCTTGTCCCTTGTACGGCGACAGGAACATGCTTCTTGCCACCACTTGGGCCATATAGTAATACTTGTCGAGGCTGGCGCTTCTCTGTCTGCAGCACAGAGGAAATAGACTTCATGCTTTAGGTTGGATCGGGCCCCTTTGCTGATATCCAATGTGACTTAAATATGTCTTTATCTTGTGTCTTGTCATTGGCAACCGGCTAAACTGTGAATTAGATGCCAAAGCAATATAGCAAACAGACAAACAAACGATAGAAATGCAATCCCCGGCAGGTGTCTCGCTGTCTCTGACTTGGCTCAGACAAGCACGCCTCTGTCCAACTCGTCCTCTCTCTCTCCTCTACCTCCCCTCGGCCGTGGCCATGTCTCTTGATTGCCCGCTTACTCGCCAAACAACCGTCTGACACGCCGCAGAACGCTGTCCTTCTCGGGGTCGTAAGGGTGGTCTTTGCTCGGAATCTCCAGAACGGTCGGGAACGCCGCTGTGTAGGTATCAACGAGGTGCCGTATCCGGTCAGCAATCTGTATTTGGTCAGTATCAGCTGGCTCGTAGTCTCTCTTTGTCGCCCGTTATCTCTTCGTCTGTCTCCTCCCGCTCCCTCCTCGCCTGCTTCCCTCATTTCCTTCTTTTAGTCTTTCCTTCGTTCCTTCTTTCCCCAATTCATCATTTCCTCGTTCCCTCCTCTCCCCTCCATCGACGTACATGTTGGTTGATCAGAACGATGCCAATGTCCTTGCGCTCAGTGGTGAAGCGCTCAAAGGTGGCCTCGATGGTAGAGGTTTCGGTCTTGTTGTCGACAACCAAAAAGTTCTTCTGGGCGTCGGGGCCGGCCGTTACATGCTATCAGGTCAGTATGGCTGCTTCAGAATGGGCAGGGAGAGTTCCTAGAGTACGGAGAGTACTGGTAGGGATGGGGCAACATACGCCGATGCCGGCTAGGAGAAGACCTGTCACGGAATCCTAACAAAGTTCAAGTCAGCTAATTGTTCGACGGTCGATACTCGAGGGACGGTCTGTCGCTGAAGTCGCACCTCGTCGCCGATAACAGCAAGAAACTGCCGGTCCTTGAAGTCGGCAGTTGAGCTCATTGTGCCGGTGTTGTCAAAGAGAAGCTATGCCGTCTGTCGCCTTGATGTGGTGGTGGTGTAGGGAGTAGAATGGATAGCAATCTGTCGATGGACGGTGGACGGTGGACGATGGATGACGGCGGGCGAATTGACGACGTACAGTAGGTTGGCTATTAATGGCTCACTTCTCCCTAGCAAGCAGCGATAGCACTATACATTGTATTTAGTAGGCTGCACTTGTAATAGTACGTAGCACACCCAAGCGTGTGTCGCTCCACACTTGTGATTATGTAAGGTTACCAGCCCAAACCGGACGTAATAAACAAAACAAGGCAAAGAAAGGGAAAGGGAAAATGTACTCTGTAGCCAACAGCGCCAACGCGATCTTCCACCACGCCTGTCTCTCTTCTAACCCGACCTTGGTGCCCCCCGCGTCCGGCTTGAATACCCAGCTTATTCACGACTGCCCGGCCATGTGCGTCTGTGCTTAATCTGAACATAGCATATTCAGCCCACAATCTCAGTCGCTTCATCGGTCCAGCGACAAGTCATCGATTAGCACCCCCATCACGACATCCTCCCGATACAGGTCTCCGAGTATCATTCCGTCTGGCTTCTTGATATACATCCTGCCACAGCCGCCACCACCATCATGCCCCGCCTCGTTCGGCGCCAGACGCTGTACCAGCGCATCTCGGCCGCCATCAACCCGTGGGACTTTCTCCTCTGGCTGTCTGAGGAGATCGAGACCCGCGAGCTCGACTCCCCTGCCGTTGGCACCCAGGCCGGCATCATTGCAAACTTTTTGTTCCTGCTCGCCCGCGCCAACCTCGGCCCTTCCAACACTGCCGACGATGACGTCTTTGGCGACGGCTCTGGCCCCGGCTGGATCTCGTACCTGATCCAGCTTCTCGTCTGGGCTGGCTTCTCCCTCTCGGTTGTCAACGCCCTTTTCGTCTTCAATCGCAAGCGCCACTACCGCTTGTTCGAGGCCAACATTGAGTCCAGGCCTGGCGGGACACTGTCGGCCAACCGTGTCCGGGTCCAGTCCTCGCCTGCCGCCGGCTCCTTCTCGCCCCTCCGCCTCTTCACTGGTGCTGGCTCTTCGGCCGAGTCACGCGCCCATCCCGACAGCACTCGCGATGTGTGGGAGCTTGCTATCTGGGACCCGCGCCCGGCATCGCTTGCGCTGTTGTCGTACTTCAGCCCGCTGCATGTTCTCGTCTACATGTTTGAGATGCCGCTTGACCCGCTCGAGCCCCGGCCCAGTGTTGCCGTCTTGAAGTGCATTGTCCTGCAGGTCGGCCTCTCGGCCACGATGTACTTGCTACAGCAGAAGAACGACCAGCGCCAACGTGACAACGCCATTATCCAAAAGGAAGTGCTCCACGAGTACGATACCAAGTTTGTGCAACCCCGCCTGCACCCGATTGTGCGTGATATGGGCACGCAGGTGTCAATGCAAGACACCGGCGTTGGTCCAGACGAAAGCCCTGCACCCGGCTCTGTCTCCGGCTCGGTTGAATTTGGCACGCCCACAACCCTGGTCCGCCGCAGCTTCCAGACACACCCCAACGCCAACTACATTAAGCACGTCGACCCAGATTTTGTTTCGGGTGTCTCGGCCGGTTCTAGCACCAGGACGAGCATCAGCAGCGGCACCAGCTACAACTACTCTTCCAACGCCTCAAAGGTGGCTGCTACACCCCGCATGCTTACGCCTGCAGCCAAGCCAGCTCGATACTCGGACACGCTCACGCCCGCACACAGCAGCAACGCGTGGGCTCGTCAGAGTGTGCCACCAACAGGCCCACCTGGACCCGTCACAGCAACACCCATCGCACCCTTGGCCACCGTGGCCGGCACACCTACGGCTGCGGCCAGCAGCAAGCAACCTCTGTCGGCGCTCCCAACGAGCAAGACGACCAACTTTGGTGGCAGCATGGGCATCTATAGCCACGCCAATTCCCCCCTCAAGAAAGCCATCAGTATGAATGACATTGGCTCCAGGGGCTTTGCATCGCCACGCAACTCGCGCGAGATGGCCGCGATCGAGCAGCGCGAGGCAGCTGAGCGTATGTCGAGACGGGCCGCCACGCCAGGAAAGGCAGCAAAGGAGAAGCCGTCAAGAGCCCAGCACCCACAACAAGTGCAGCAGCAGCCTCAACAGCAGGCTGCACCAGGGACCGAGGCACGGATGTCGTTCCAGCCAGACGAGCTGTCATCGCCGCCAGTTCCTTTCAACCCCTTTGCCAAGACTCGGCCAAATACACAGTATGAGAGATTTCCTTCCCGGTGGTAACTCTTCTTTTTGGCATTCCCTTGCTTTACTTTGTTTGCTTCTCTCATCTTCTTTTTTTTATACAATTATATCCATATCTAGCTGGACTTTTAATCTCGGTTTTTTTGTCTTCCTGCCCTGCTTTCTTGTCTGTCTTGCTTAAATCACTTACATAAACATGCTTATAAGGGGAGTAAGTCGCCCGCCGTTACTACTTTATTCTGTCACGACCCGGTCGCACCTTCTGTCGGGAAGGTACGGCCAGTTTCCGGGTCTACGGAATCGTAGCTATGATTGTATTGACTGTTGACTGTTGACTATCTCGGGCGTGCTTCCAACCTCTTTTGCCAGGCTCGACCTTACTCGCTCTTTATCCAACTGTTCGATGCGCCTTTTTTCATCCTATCCTATCATTTTCATTATTGTTTATCACTCTCATTCAATTTTATACTTGTAATTCGAGTGCAACACACTTTCAGACCAAACTAAAGACAGCTCGGCGCCATTGAGAGAGAAATATTTTTAGGCCGACTCCCCCATCCGCTCCCTATTGCGCTCCTCATGCCAACCAACTATCAGGCAAGGCAAAAAAGACAAGCAGAACGAGAATTAGCAGCAGAAGGAACAGCCTCGGCTCAAAGCTCAAGCAGTCGCCGCCGTCTACAGCGGCAGTCGGGACGGTCAGAAGACGTCTCAGTCAGCACAGAGCACAAGTCTCTACTTCCTGTTTTTATCACGAAACTCTTCCCGAGCAACAAGCCAGAACGAGGCGGCACTCTACGCGAGCACGGTGTTTGGGGGAGACCGGGGTTCCCAGAGGTGGTGACTAAGTTCTGTGAAGCAACCCAGCAAGCACGCACGGGTCCTCGTCGGCGTGGACGGGTGGACAGTGTCCCGACGGCCCCGGGCGGTTGGCCCACGGCCCCGGATGAGTACACTGCACCCCGGGAAACGCCAGCTTTAATTAGGTCCCACCACGTCCGCAAGGGCCAGTGCTTGACGGAGTCGGCCTTACGAGCAGCAACACTTGACAAGGAGTTGCCCGGCCCCAGCGAAGCGACATCAAGGGAATAGGATCCCCGTCGAGAGAGAAGAAGTCTCAAGGAAAGCGGTGACTATTTAGGTGTACAGGGCGTCAATCCCGAAACTGGGAAGCTGGATGTTGTGACCCCCACCACGGCCACCGCAGCATCGAATAGCACGCTCAACAGCAAGCTTTCACAAGGCTCCAAGGACTCGAAGAGACAAACGTCTCATCACAAGACGCGTAAAAGACACTCGGAAAAGGAGCAGAGACTTATTCAGTGGCGCAAAGACTCCGGCCAGTGGTCATCGGTTGCAGCTCCGCCCAAGTTTATCGGTGCCGATATTGGTGCCGGGATAGGCTCCTGTCGTACTTCATCCGGAACCATTGTACACACTCCTCCGTCTACAGGGTCTACACAGTCTTTAGAAATGCAGAGCCGTTCCCGGGATAAGTCCCACAAAGTTCCCGGTCCAATGAATGATGCTCACAGAGACAATCTCGGCGGTGCTGTGCAACAGCCATTGAGCGCCGAATCAGGGGAGCCACGGGCATTGTTGCCGCGCCCAAGCCTGAGCAAGCCCGACCCTCGAGGAGATATGCTATGGGATGCCATGGCAAGTGGGATTGTGTACGAGATAGGAAGTGCACACCATACAAAAGGTACGAAGGGCGTGCAGAAGAAGCAAGCCATCAGCGGCCAAGGGTTGACAGCTGATCCGTTCCGCCCGTCACAGGTCCACCGCAAGCACGCATTCAACCAAGCTTTCCACCAGAGCATTCCGAAGGCTCTGGGCAAAACATCCAGCCCGTCACCATTACCGATGCTGACCTTCAAGCCAATCCCACTGACTATCAAGGAGGCGGAGGGCGTCGTTACCCCAAAGGCAGCAATTCCAAGGAAGCCAGCCCCGGGCCAAGTAGCAAGCCGGATTCCAAAGCAAAGTCAAAGCGAAGAAGCAATCACATCACCCTCCACACCCACCATCATCATTACTGGATCAGACAAGCTCCAAGCACCGATGGGCCTAGACGGAGTGAGGGAGTCAGGGGCAGGCACATTCAGGCTACAAGCGCACAGCATGAGAACGAGTTCGATGTCTTTCCTGCCGAGTCCGCGGCCGAGCAACTTGTCGAAGTAGGAACAGAGACAAGACTGGGGTCGCAGCAGGGGCAGTGGGCCGACCCAAGAGATACCCGTGACCGCTACTATGTCCTCCAAAAAAGTGGTGACGGCAAAGAGGGTGTCGAGGTTTGACCGGCGATCACTATCGATGTCACGGCCGATGACTCTGCCAGAACCGCTTTATTATCGCCCAAGAAGAACACGCCATCAGCCATCCACGCGAGTACACCGCGCGTCGGCGGAGGGAATGGCGCTGGGGGCAGCCTCTATGGCGGTCGCACGAACAGAGATGGCTGCTGAGATATGGGACCTTTCACGTGTAAGAAAACGAGTATCAACGGAAGGAATGCATCATGCAACTACAGGCGGCAATCATGCACATGGTGTACGTGCTGTGCATGCTATACATAGGGCGCGTGCAAGGTCTGGTCATGCTCGAGGTTAGCAGCCACAGTCGCCAGGGACGGGCACGGGTCCGGGGCCGGGGCCAAAAGTACAAGGCAGGTCTCGATTAAGGAAAGCAACACATAGTCGGAGCCAGAGCGATATAGGCCTGGTGCAAACACAACCAAAGGCAGCGAAAGAGGCTGGCACCGGAGCTGCAGCAAATCAAATCCGGCGAAAACCTGTTGGGTCACCACCGGCCGGCGGTAGCAGCAGCAGCAAAGGCAATGGCAAAGAGGGCGGCAATGGCAATAAGGCGCTCTTTGACTTGATCAAAAATGTCGGGATGATATCATTTGCGATCATGGCCCGGTACTACGCGCATGTCAAGCCAGTGTTTAACAGCAGGTCTAAGCTGCGGGCGAGGTTTCGGACGGGTCGGCTGACGCTCCCCGATGGGCTGCTGGTCATCCTTGCTAGTGGTTTTGTCGTGACGCTGGTGTTTGTCGGCGTGGTGGTCTTTCGGGTTTTTGTGGCGTTTGGGGTGCTGTTCCAGTTTGTAGCAGGGATAATCAGTGCAGTGCTCGGGCTGTAGTTTTTTCTATGTAGCATTCATAATTGAGTATCGGCTATATGACATTTCTCAGTATGACGCATGCGTCTATTATCTAACGGCCTTAGTCAGGCATCCCACGAGGCTGCACATCACTTACAGTACGATGTGTTGCAGTATACACCTAGATGGGAAGGACCAGCCAAGGTAGACGTGTACAGAGGACTAAAATATCGTACTACGGGGCGGGGCCACAGAGTATCGGGATGACATCGTGCGGCTGTCATAAGAGGACAAAACGTGGAGGTGACTACATAGTAATACTCAGCAGGGTAGGATGCTGAGGAGCTCTCTCCGTCTTTCGGAGATGAAGCAACGGCCGCGCCTACAGAGACGAGTCAATCGAAGCAGAGGCCGCGAGAAGGCAATCAAGGTGAAGGTATACGCTGTGTGGCTCGTTGACAACATATAGACTTTTCAACTCTGCTTGCAACTCTGCCTGGTCGTGTTATAGAGTCCTTCATTGATACTGGCGCCGGCTATTCGTGGCTGAAGAATCAAAGGCAGCACAAGCCTCGGTCCTATGCGTCAGGTTTAGGGTCACGATGCACCTCTGGGCGGCTTATGGAATACGGAGTAGAGAAGATAGGATCTACAGCTACAGAGTGTTGATATGGGCCATGCGATCCCCGTCCCGTTGCTTGATCGACTCTGTATGTACATAGTACAGAGTATTGCGGTCTTGCTTTTGATCGCGTCCCTGAAGCTGTTCTCTGCTCTCTGCATGGCTGAGCATCACCTGTGCCGATATCGCAGTGGGGCATCAACTACGATGTACTATGTACATAGAACGGAGTACATGGTACATTGGGGGGTAAGGTGCGGTTTAATCCAGCTCTTATCATTTTTTTGCTTTCGTGATTGATTCTTTTTCACTGTATACTTGCAGAGCAGTTCCTTGATTCCTCCGAGATTATGGAGAGAATCGGCATAGCAAGCAGCCAATGGTGCCTTTGCAGTTTATCAGACATCACAAGCTCGACGAGATTTCGAGGCGTTCGGAGCATGGGATAAGGAGAGACGGGCGGTGAGTGAGGGGATATGCCGGCAAAAGAGATGCAAAAAGGCATTGCAGGGCCCGTATCGTATGTGTGCCTCTGCCTGCTCTGTACATAGTACTCTGACAAAGTACGATTACCTCTGATCCCGCCATTCTCGTCCGTGAAGAGCTGCTATCAGGGGAGCTGTCGTATGGGGTCAAAGAGCTCGCGTGCCAAGGAAGCTCTCGATCTGATCTCTTCTGGCATTCAGCATGTTGTCTTGTCTACTGTCCAGCTCTCTGGGGTCTGGATAGTTGTGTTCCGTTTGAGCTTCTCGTGTTCCTTGTGGCAGTCGTCCACTTGCTCGAATTACCTAATTACTGTATCAATCGTGGGGAAGGAGCCACCGTCCGCGTACAAGGCCTGCCGATACCGCCGCGTGGGATGTGCGAGGCAAATATTGGATCGCACTGGAAAGCTTCGCATTGGCCTAGGCCTCAGCTGTGGTGCGTACATATTAGTACTTTCGAACATATCTGCGGGCTGTATCTCCTAATATGTCCATCCCATCTTACTCAGTACATCACATATCGCCGCCATTGGGATGCAACTCCAGGGTGTTATCTGTCCACCCTGGCAACCCGATGATCGACGTGCAGCATCACCGCCAGTCCGTTATCTTATCCTGTGCACGATGTACTGCAGTCATGGTGTACAGAGTACGGCGTATGGAGTACTCGGGGGCCATGTGTGCTCGTGGTCTTTCGGATCATGTCTTGTCTTGCTGTTCTTGTGTCTATAGTGCGACGAGTTGACTGCCGAGTTTCTCGCCCTACATGTCGGCTTCTGCCATTTACTATTTGATATTTGATACGTGCCTTATGTATATAACCAAAAAAAGTTTATGGATCTATCTTGTATCTCGGGCACACCCGTCGGGCAACAAAACGTTGTGTTTTGTTTTTTGATTGATTATTGATGGATAATAGATAATAAAGCAATTATAAATAGAAAACAAAACCAATGAAAAATAAAATAACAGGTTGTAATTTTAACCAAAAATATATAAAAGAAAAGATGTATTCGCTTTTCTTTTGTTCTTTATAATTATCTATTCCGATATGATATTAACTAAAACTCACAACAATAAAGATGCACACTCTTTTGCTTCGAAGATACCAATACTCTGTATTTTCGCAGTCTCGTATTTTCGAAACAGACCCACTTTTATATACTGTCGCTGAGGTTTGTCTCCTCTTCTTGTCCATTCTTTTCCTTTCTGCATACTATAAGCAGCATATCTCTGCAGAGTACAATATACAAGCAGACCGGGTGGCCTCTATCATCTGGCCACCCGCACAACAACCCGAAAACCGTCACCGGTCGTCTTGTGGTTGTGCAAATCGCAGACGAGATGGTCACGTGTGCAATTTTCATGCCTGTGCCCGATCTCTTGCGATGTTAGATTTAGACTTAGATTTAGGGAGGTGTAGACGCAACTGCCTTGATTACGTCACTTGAACTAAGCCGGTCTGTACAGAGAGCTGGCTTACAGAGAGAACTTTTGCCGCAGGCCGCTGCGATACGGAGACCGGATCTATTCAGGGGCACTCCTGGCGGCCGTTTATGCCCTCTTTAAGATAGACACGGCCACTCCTTCCCTTTGCGATTCCACGACGAGACATGTAGATTTACAAGCAGACAAGCAGACAGTGGCTGCTATCTCGGCGCTTTCCGCACCCAGAAACAGAGCAGACATGATACTCAATACTATACTATGTATTAGGCAAGCCATTCGCTCTTTCCTTGACAGCAATTTGGCTTGCTTTGCTGTGGTGCCGCATGCGCTGCCGACCCACGCCGATGAAAAGAATCCACCGAGGCCCCAAAGGCTCTACTAAGCTAGAGCGCCACGGACCAATCTGCGTGTGCCAATTCTCAATCAACCATCCCCGCGTTTCTCTCGGTTTCGTCAGAGGCATTAATTAAAAATGTGAAAATAAATATAAAAACGTAAATGAGAGCGATAAATAGAAAAAGGAACAAGCAGTAGGGAATATTAGGAAATGATAGGAAAACCCAATAAAATTACATAGTAGGAAAAATAGGAAAAATAGGAGATATAAGAAAAATAGCAAAATAAATAGCAAAATTGGCCAAAAATGGGCCACTGTTCCGTCCACCGGACCAGGCGTGGAGCCCCTCCGATCATCGGCCACAGCAGTTTGCGTTTGGAGACAGTTGAAGACTGGATGGCGAACCATGTGTCCTGGAAGCAGTCGCGAAGCAGAATAAGAAGAATTCTAGGCGCACTTAGTGGTCTCCTGCGAAGGCGCCCCCGTATATCTGATCTTGTAGTCATACATAGTAGTCTGCAAAAGCAGGCAGGAGGCAAATTTGCTCGTCGCGCCTGCCGTTTCGGCTTCAGTATGACTCTTCTTTTAATTGCGAGTCTACAGTCATATAACTAGGTTGTTTAGTATTTCTACACAGAAATCCGAAAGTGACGCCGATGTCAGTCGATGCCCCCATCGCCCCTTCCGTAGTTTCTGTAGAGCCTCCTCGTTCTTGCCGCCGCGCATCGCACTCAGGTGCAAGCCAACCGCAAAAACGGAAGGAGCCAATGACATCGGACTTATAGCACATCCGCAAACATCTGACGGTCCCCCCTTCTTGTCTCCCTTTCCTGTGCTCCCTGCCGTTTCGTTTGATTATTGCCCGTTGCTCTTTCCTTTTGGTGGTTATTTATCTCTTGCTCTTTCCTCGAATACATGCTCAGTTTGGCATTTCACCATTTTTTTTAAATCCTCTTCACGCATGGGTTCTGTCTCAATCTGTCTGTTTGTCTGTCTGTCTGTCTGTCCGTCTGTCTGTCTCTCACTACTATGTACCTGCCAGTCCTTTCGCTAGCTCCGGCATGCACTAGTTAATTACTGAGTATTATTTTCGGCTTCTTTATCTGCCTCCGCTTAGTCCCAGTCCTTTGCACTATTTCTTTTTCCTGCGTCTGTTTTTGTCCTTTTATTTGCATTTTCTTTTATTCATTTTCTTTTCTCCAGAGATACCTCTTATAAGACACTCCGGTCTGGCTCTTCCTGCCCTTTTTGCCACGGCTTCGTCCCTTTCCCCTCTTAAAGCTTCTCCCTCCCTTTTCCTCTTTGAATTGCTTCATCCTTCTTCACATTTTCCGAGAGGCCATTCCCATCTCTCTGCTTCCTTTCTCTTATACCCATCCTCCTCCCTTGTATAATTCGTCTACTCTTCTACTCTTTCTCACCCTTCTCTCATCCCTTCTCTCATTCTCTTATACCGACACATTCACAATGCCTGCTGCCGAGAGAGCACCACAAACCCTCTACGACAAGGTCCTGAGTGACCACATTGTCGATGAGAAGCTGGACGGCACCCTGCTGCTGTACATTGGTAAGTCAATCTCTCGCCCGTTGCTGAGTCGAGTTCAGGCCACTAACATCATCGTGCATAGACCGGCATCTTGTCCACGAGGTCACCTCGCCTGTGAGTCTCCAAGCCTACACACCACACCCCAAGAAACAACTTCGGCAAATCAGACAGAGAAGAGAGGCGGACGCAGCACGATAAGCACAGGGCACACGCAGGATCGCAAAGCTAGTCTGCTGGGCTGCACAATTGCCCATTGTCCAGATAAGGCGCTCTTGTGACCGGTGACGGTCACCGGGGCATACACAACAGCCAATGCCACAGAGTCGCATAATCGTGCTGCATGCCGTCATACTCACCGTCTGCTCTTAAACTTACTCTTGATCTTACACAACCCTACCCATTCCTATCCAGTCACTAACATGCATTTTTGCACATTTTAGCAAGCCTTTGAGGGTCTCAAGAACGCTGGGCGCAAGGTCCGGAGACCGGACTGCACCCTTGCCACCACTGATCACGTAAGCAGCCCTACCTTATTCCCGGCGATTGCTCAATCAATCAATCAATCAATCAATCGATCCGTCTGATGTTTGGCATCGACTAACATTCCACGCAGAACATTCCCACCTCTTCCCGGAAAACTCTCAAGGACATTGCTTCTTTTATCCAGGAGGACGACTCGCGCACCCAGTGCGTCACCCTCGAGGAGAATGTTCGCGACTTTGGCGTCACCTACTTTGGTCTCGGCGACAAGCGCCAGGGTATCGTCCACGTCATTGGCCCTGAGCAGGGCTTTACTCTGCCCGGCACCACCGTCGTCTGCGGTGACAGTCACACCTCCACCCACGGTGCTTTCGGCGCCCTGGCTTTCGGTATCGGTACCAGTGAGGTTGAGCACGTGCTCGCCACCCAGTGCTTGATTACCAAGCGCAGCAAGAACATGCGTGTCCAGGTTGACGGCGAGCTGGCTCCCGGTGTCAGCTCCAAGGACGTCGTTCTATACGTCATCGGAATGATCGGTACTGCTGGCGGCAACGGTGCCGTTATCGAGTTCTGCGGCTCCGTCATCCGCAGCTTGAGCATGGAGGCTCGTATGTCCATTTGCAACATGTCTATCGAGGGCGGTGCCCGTGCCGGCATGGTTGCCCCTGATGAGATTACCTTTGAGTACCTCAAGGGCCGTCCCCTGGCTCCTCGCTACGGCTCCGACGAGTGGAACCGCGCCACTACCTACTGGAAGAGCCTGCAGTCTGACCCCGATGCCAAATACGACATTGACATCTTCATTGATGGCAAGGACATCATTCCCACTGTTACTTGGGGTACCAGCCCCGAGGACACTGTCGCCATCAACGGCCTTGTCCCTGACCCGGAGAGCTTCTCCACTGAGGCCAATAAGGCCACCGCCCGCCGCAAGCTCGAGTACATGGGCCTGACTGCCGGCACTCCAATGGAGGAGATCACTATCGACAAGGTCTTTATCGGCTCTTGCACCAACTCGCGTATCGAGGATCTGCGCGCTGCTGCTGCCGTCGTCAAGGGCCGCAAGCTGGCTCCCAATGTCAAGCGTGCCCTGGTCGTCCCCGGCTCTGGTCTCGTCAAGACCCAGGCCGAGGAGGAGGGTCTGGACAAGATCTTTTCCGCTGCCGGTTTCGAGTGGCGTGAGGCTGGTTGCAGTATGTGCCTGGGCATGAACCCCGACATCCTGTCTCCCCTGGAGCGTTGCGCTAGTACCAGCAACCGCAACTTTGAGGGTCGCCAGGGTGCCCAGGGTCGCACTCATCTAATGAGCCCTGTCATGGCCGCTGCCGCTGGTATTGTCGGCAAGCTGACTGATGTCCGGAAACTGACCGAGTACACTGCTAGCCCTCACATTGAGGCTTTCCATGCTCGTGCCGATCCCGCACCTACTGCTGGCAAGGCTCACGTCGACGAGCGCGTTGTCGAGGATGATGCCGAGAAGGAGTTGATTGCCGACCAGCCCGAGGACAACGCTCCGCACACCAACACCTCTGTTTCCGGCCACGGTGCCGCTGGTGGCCTGCCCACCTTCATTGTCCACCGCGGTATTGCTGCCGTCATGGACCGCACCAACGTTGACACTGACGCCATCATTCCCAAGCAGTTCCTCAAGACCATCAAGCGCACTGGTCTCGGCAAGGCTCTGTTCAACGACTGGCGGTACCTGGCTGACGGCTCAGAGAACCCCGATTTTGAGCTGAACAAGGAGCCCAACCGGAGCGCCAAGATTCTTGTTGTGACTGGCCCCAACTTTGGCTGTGGCTCTTCCCGTGAGCACGCCCCTTGGGCTCTGAACGACTTTGGTATCCGCAGTGTCATTGCACCCTCTTTTGCCGATATCTTCTTCAACAACTCCTTCAAGAACGGCATGCTGATGATTCCTATCAAGGATCAGGCTCATCTCGATGCTGTCGCTGCCGAGGGCCGCACTGGCCGCGAGGTTGAGATCGACCTGCCCAACCAGCTGATCAAGGATGCTGATGGCAAGGTCATCTGCCCCTTTGATGTTGAGGAGTTCCGCAAGCACTGTCTGGTTAACGGTCTGGACGACATTGGCCTGACCATGCAGCTGGATGACAAGATTGCCGCTTTTGAGAAGAAGATGACCCGCGATACCCCCTGGTTGGATGGCAAGGACTACCTGAAGCGTGGCCGCAACGGCCAGCTGCTGGCGAAGCCCATTCCCGTGCCAAAAACCAACCGCGGCGAGGCTCTGAAGGAGCCCCTGGAGTGGTAGACTACTATGTAGTCTACTATCTTATGTCATTATGTCTTTCTTGATACTCGCGCCAGCCTCACAGCATTTACTGTTTACGAATTTCTTCCCAGTTTTGCCCTTCCTTTGGACTAAAATTTTCATTTATATGATGTTTCATGTTTCATGTCTTCTTATGTTTCTCTTTCTGCACTTGCTTTTGTTCTCTGCTTTGTACCTGTATTAGTACTGAGTGGAAGAAAACACTGCAATTTGCAAACAAAATGGGCCTACTCAACGGTGTTCAAAAAAGAGAAGATGACGCTGTCGCGGGGGAGAAGAAGGAGTGCAAGAGAGAGATTGGAGAGGACACGCAATACTGAAAGTGTTTCCTCCTTGCCGGTTCCTCAATCTCTCGCAAGTCTTCCTCTGGCTTTCTCCCTCGAGGCATACTCTTCTAGGGTCAAAGGGGTTCCTGATTTACACATCTACCAATATTATCAATAATAACAGCAATTCCATGCACACCGGTTCCCGTGACATCATCATCTGCTTGTGATATGCATTTATTATCTAAGTTCCAAGGGTATCATTGATAGCTAATCCCACCAAAAGCTGACGCTGAAGCTCACACTCAATCCGCGGACATAGTGCCACCAGCCGCGTGGTATATATAGCGTGTCGCCGGGTTCCAATATGCAGTCCAGATACGGCAGAGCAAGAAACCGTTCCCGAATATCTTGCTTATCAAAGCTATCTAGACTTTCAGGCCCAGCATCCCACTGCTCTATCACTCCCACGTCAACCTCACTTGTGTTCCCCATCTCGACACCACCCTCGCGGCCGCGTGGCCGAAGCCCTGCTGTCTGTTCGGGGCTATATAGCCGCACATACTTGCGGCCTACGACCTGAGCGAGCATATTATGATGCGGATCTGTGTGTAGTGGTGTTATCGTGCCTCCAGGCCCTAGCCATGCGTTCAGCATCGGCTCTTGACAGTCGGCGCCCCCGTCGCCATCGCAGATATCATCGTTTACGACAGAGTAACATGCATCGGGGACTATTATGTCGTCTCGCAGCTTCGGGATCTGTGTGAACAGCGCGTGCTGCGCAAGATACATGGTGCTTTTTGATGTCTTCGGGCCTTGGCCACCCGCCTGTGCAGACTGCTCGGCCTGCAGAGCCTGCAGCACACTCTCGAAACTGACAATCTCCTGCCGCCAGCCCTCATCAACATAGCTGCGCCCGACTTCGACAGGCACAAGTCGTTGGCCTCCAAGTGTGCGCCACCGTAAATAGTCGGGCGATGCCCAAGGTCGCGCATCCGCACGTCGTGCCGGCCAATTGTCAATCAGCCCAGACATTACCAACGGCCGTAGTCCTCGTTCAGGATGTCCCGGGCTACTATTTCGGGCCCGGTCAATGTATGCCTGGAATTCTTCAAGACCCAGTGGACCTGAGCGTGGGATAGGGTGGCAGACTGGCGGCACGACATGACAGCCTGGAGCCTTGTTGAACATTGGCCCGGAAGAGAAGTCGTGCAATGGGATCTCGTTGCCTAGCCTTGGGCGCTTTGAAAGATGCAGAGGGCTTTCTGTGCTCTCTCCGCCACCCTTCATATCCAACATGCCGTGCAGGTATTCCAATGAGGCATGAATCCACAAGCGTCCTCGGCTCGGCGGTCCGGCACCACCGGCGAGAATCAGGGCCATGTCTAAGGGGCGCACTAGGCTATCGATGACGTGCTCGATATCTGTGCTCCCGTTCTCGCCGTGGATCAGTGCAAACTTGAGGATGCTGGCATCTGTGTAGAGCTGGCGCCAGCAGACGGGCACTTCACTGGGGATATGTGCATAGAAGTGGGCATGAGCAAGTTCAATCAGATCATCAAGTCGACGGGCTGTAAGTATAGCAGCTGGCGTTGCGACTGCAGCCGGCGGTGACGACAATAATCTCAAAACTGAGGCGGCCTGTCGACTCAGCAGGATGATGATGGGCGCGCCGCAGCCGCGGAGAGAAGATGCAGAGGCTGCAGTCTCCGCAGTCTCCGTATCGGCGCCGGCGTTGCCATCTTCCTTGCGACAGTCGAGTAGTATCTCTTCAGCTGCATCGAGGCAGTGATCTATCAAAGCGGTATTGAGCACCGCAAAGCCCATAGTGTGAGATGGCCGCGAAAGATAAAACGTTGCGAGCTATCAAGTGTGTTAACAAGGAACGTAGATGGAAAATGATTGAGTGGTTTGGCGGGGCTAAAGCGAGCTATTTACACTGTAGTATCACGAAAGACCGAGCTATGTATATGCTGTCCCAATAGTTACGCTTTTGAGCGTACGTACTTTCATGTACGTCTGTCTTCACGTCGGTTACTGAAATATATTTACAAAATTGGCAAAGAAGGACAAATAAACACGTAACTGATTAAATAGGAAAGATAGAAACCAACAACTTAAGCCGTCCCCAAAATATTATAATATAGCATTTTAAATATCAAGGGGGAGGGCCAGTTGGTGGTAACGCAGAGTCTCAAATTATTAAAGGGAGGGAATCTGCATCTCTATCCACCGGAATTGTAAGGCGACTTTATCGCGTCTCTCTTATATGTTCAGGCGACGGTCGGGATCCGGGTGATCTTAGTGAAAAGATCATACTGGATAAAGATGCCTGCACTGATCGAGTGCCACGGCTTATGAGGGTTGCACACCGAGAAGTCGTAACGCCGGAGAAGCTTTGAAGTTAGTATAAGATGTGCAAACGTCTTTAAGAGCCTGGGGAAAGACCAAAAAATAGAGACTTACCTCGACAAAAACCTTGTTCAGCTCCAGCAGGGCAACCTCCTTGCCCAGGCACTGCCACTTGCCATACTTGAAGATGAGGTTCCAGGTGGTGGTCATGCGCTTGAGACGATCGCTTTCGGGATTCTGTGCGAGCTCGGCCTCAGCCTCGAGCCACCGTTCAGGGCGG
The DNA here is from genome assembly GCA_022392945.1 of Ophiostoma australiae. Lineage (NCBI taxonomy): Eukaryota > Fungi > Ascomycota > Sordariomycetes > Ophiostomatales > Ophiostomataceae > Ophiostoma > Ophiostoma australiae. The sequence goes on along the minus strand of JAKRGJ010000018.1, from coordinate 72,964 downwards.
AATGCATCTGAGTCGGGACCATACACATGCGACGAGCTTTGCGTGCCAAACGCGGAGATGCCAATCTCAGTACCAGCCGGTACCTGGAAGCCGCAGACAACATCGCCGCCTTCGGGGACCACGACGTCCATGGTGCCGGCGACCGGTGGATTGATACGAAGACCTTCGCGAATGACGGCCTGGAGATAGGGTAGGGCACGGGCCTCGGCATCTTGCACAATGCCAGCAGAGATACGGCCTTGAGCGTCCGCAGTGCGGATTTCGGCGGCCAGGCGCTGATAAGCTGCTGGTGATGACATGAGATAGAGCATAGTGGTGCGGATAGCCGTGGCGGTGGTATCAGAGCCTGCGATAATCTGTGTCAGGGTCTCGCCCTCGGCCTCCTCGCGCGTTAGGCCATGGGCAAGGAACGAGCCGAGCATGTCACGGTGGTGTGCCTTGTCTGAAGAAAAACGTTCGCCGACGATTTCCTTTGCCACACTGCAAGATGTGTTAGAGAACGCATGGATATAAGCACGGAGCAGACTATTTTTGTTTTTGGATATCTTACCCAATGAACTTTCCGAAGCCGACACGGTCATGCTCCGACGGCATAAGGCGACGAAAAAGCGGCGACTGAAGGACCAGGGCCAGCTTGGGGAAGATGGACAAGAACATCATGACGGGCATGCTTTCTTCTGTGATCTTGATGTACGAGTACATGTCGGTGTCCTGCTCGGTGTAGCCGAAACGCTTGCTGAAAGCGAGGGCCGTGATGACGTCGAGAGTAAGGTATTGGACCTTGCGGGCCAGGTCCACGGGTCTGTAGTCCGTCTCGGTAGAGATGTACTTGCGCTCAAGCAAGTCAATAAAGACCCGAATCTCGTTGTCCATGGCTTTCTCGAGATTATCATTTTCCTTGCCGGCGTACTATATTGTTAGTTTTTCTGTCTTTTGTTCCTTTTTCATTCCTTCTTCTTTTCTACTAGGTTTTGCATGACTTACGCCGGGGGCCATTTTTGCGCGGAGCTCGGCATGGAGGCTATCGTTGCGGAAAGAGATGAGGTTGTCACGCTCAGGGTTGAAGCGGACAGCATCGTAAAAAGGGCCCTTTTTGTATGGAGAGCGCACCGCCCACAGAGTACGCAAGGTCTCTGTGTCGTTTGTAACAAGCTGGTTTGGGCCGATTCTGACGAGAGGACCTAGATGTTACAGAAAAGTTAAAGTTAACGAGCTGTCACGGAACACCACCACCTGTCAGTGAAGTTGAAGTCTCTCGGCGTCTTGTATTTCTAGATCAGATTGATGGTGCTAATGTCAGTGTCAGGTCATACATACCATAGTTTCTGCACGCATCCTTTGTTGCGAGATGCATGTTCCCACTCAAGGTGTTACGCAGCATCCACCATTTGCTGAACCCAACACCTGGTGGACCCGGGATGTGTCTCAAACGATGCCACGATGTAAGTGTTGATGCTGCTGTGTAGGCGACGAGAACCAGGCCCAGTCCCAGGACAATGGATGCCCAAACGGAGGCCGTCGGCCAGACGAGCAAGCCGGCCATGATCACGGCTGTGGTGTATGTACGGCGTATATGCCGGCCAATGCAAGGTGGTGCAGAGATGCAGGTTGATTAAAATAAAAAAGATAAGCTGCGCGTGGACGGGTGTCACGAGAGCGTAGGAGTGGAAGGGTCCGTGGGAAGAGAGAAGAGAAGAGACGGAAGAGAAAAAAGAAAATAAAGGAGCAGTCCGAAGACAGGTAAAATGTAAGAAAAAAAATGCTGATGGAACACAACTTGGACGAAGCGTATGCGTGCTCACGAAGACCAGGAAGTAGATCGGGGCTGGCAAATGGGGGCTTGTGCTTTGCTGGGGCCCGAAAACTGTAAAATGGTCTTCAGGAAAAAGAGGTGAGAGGAGGAGAACGCGGCTTCTTTAAGAATCTGGGAGCTACAGTACCGACAGAATGGCCTGGGAAGAATGGGGCACCGCAAGTAGAAACAGGCAGAGAAATAGGCGAACGGGATAGGAGAAAGATGGAGATAAACTCACGGAGATACAGACAAACGGACAAACAGACAAACAGACAAGACAGAAGACAGAGACGGGAAGCAGAGACAGCAAGATAGCAGGAGAGACAAAGGAGAGACGAAGTGCCAGTGCCAGAGTGACGGGATGTCTTGGACAGGGAGCATGCCGTGATTTGTGATCCGTACCTCCACGCAGTAATACTCCGTATGTATCGCTCCGCAGTTTCCCAATCCATCCATCCTGGTGCGTCTCTTCTGCGTCTTTTCTGCATCAATTCATCCATCTTCACGCACTTTTGGCATTTTCTATGGTTCGGCGTCTGAATTTGGCTAGATGGTGCCACCGGACGGCATTCTACAAGAGTACTCCAGCTTACCATCCATGCACAGGGTATGTGTCGGGTAGAGTACTCTGTACATGGCAAAGTGTTACTTTGACATAATATTTAGAGAGGCCCTGTCAACAGACACGTCCACGGGATAGTCAAGTTCCGAAGCGCATATCTTTACTGTAGGATGTGATATTGCCAGGCTGTGATAGGCAGGCAAGAGGTGAAGTGGCGGGGTGGCTGCTGAACTCAGTCACTCGCAATGTCTGTGATGGGATGGAGCGGTCCATGAGCTCAGCTGCAATGCCATTCTCGGTGAGACAACAGATATGCTGCTATCAGATTGCGAATACCGTCTGTCTTTGAAAGTATAAAGTGTATACCGTCATGTCGTAATTGTATGGCTGGCAGAGCTGCTATTCTCCGACGACGTCGTCGACACAATAGAGGTTGGGGCCCAACAGACAGGCAGGCACCTTGCCTACCCGCCAAAGGACCCGGCCGCCACATGTGTTGGTTCGTCTCTCATTAATCTCACTCTTACCAACTCTCCCTGCTTCTTATCGAATTTGAAAAGACATGCATTGGAATAATCAAAAACCCTGATACCACGGTTTTGGCTAGAGGACCGAAGTGTGTTGGACGAGCGGGACAGCAGAGTTGCAAGGAAGGTAGCGACATAAAAAGGATAAGGGTTCGGCTCGAAGACGGCAGACGGGCGGCACGAGCAATAAGCTGGCGCAGTCTGAGAGGCCATACTTTGTACTCTGTAACTACAGAGTACTATGTACAGCCAAGGAACAGATCGGCCGCCAGTCACCCGCACGAGAATATTGACAATCTTTGCTGTGTTTTGGCCAGGCAAAGCGCTGGGGCGGTCGATGGATGGGCACCCATTCTCCACCGGGTACCCATGCAAAGGTGATGGAACACACCACCAGCCTTCACCGATGGAAATGTAGAACACCATCAGATCCATCCAAAGATACAAAATAATGTATGTGCTTGACCAGAACACTCGTAATCTGTGAAATGTCGATGATCGTTGAATAGCCGTTGGAAAGAGAAAGGAGAAATGCAAACGCAACGGGGGCTAGGGAGCAGCCGTTGTTTCTCCAGATGGCTCTCATCCTAGCTGCTACTTTCCGCCGAAAATCTCCTTCCTCCTTATCTCGCGCTCTGATTTCTGCTTTCTGCTTTCTGTTGTCTGTTCCCTGCTTCTTCTGCTTCTTGGCCAGGCCACATTCTCATTTCGCCATTCCCCTTCTCCATCCTCCATCCTCCATCCTCCATCCTCCATCCTCCATCCTTTCTTCCTGATTTCTCCTGCTCTCTTTCTTGTTTCGTCTTTTTCTTCTTCTTCGTCACAGAGTGGCACACGGCGCGTACCCCATGTCCTCGCACAACAAGTGCCCGTTCTGGCCCCGTAGATATGCCAATAATATGTAGCCGTTCACTGGCAGCAGTGGCAAGCCTGTCCAGCTGTGCACCCAATGGGATCCTGTTCCGCGCCCCTAGGAGGGTCTGTCTGGTCTGTCAGTTTTTCGTTGAGGCACAACGCTACTATGTACAAGTGTACAAAGTACTGCTTTGTGCAGGCAAAAGTGCGTATTGCATGCGAGGTGCATTATTGAGCTGCAGGTCTGCCCCCGCCCGCAGTGACAAGTCCGTCAGGTCGGCGAAGTGTGCTTTCGAGGTGCAGGGCCGGAGGATGATGATACTGTAGCTGCTGATCCCGAGCTGTATTTTCTGCATGGAAATAGGCTCGACCATTGCGGTATGACTTGCAACTTTGAGAGATATGTGCGGTTGTGTTGCACGGCGCAAGACAGCATCGACGCTTGCTCGTCTCGTCTGCCATTCATCGGTGCTCAGGCGGAGCGGTGAGCCTGGATTTGGGAAACCAGTCTCGATTGCTGCTCAAGTGGGCGTATCCTTCTCCGTAGATGTATTATAGTACTGCCTCTTGTTGCTGACTTACTGTTCGGCCCCTATAGCTTGCAAGGCGAATACAGAATACCAGACGAAGAAATCGACTTGTGATGTAAGAGAATGGAAAGACAAAGATTCGGAGAGAAGAATCACACTGACGATGGCGAGGGAGATCTCTCTCGTCTCGCGTTCGCTCCTTCCCAGTCTCGCCAATAGAAAACACGTTCTTTCCCTGCGTTCGGTCCTTCCAATACGATACAAACAATTGCCGTTCTTTCTTGATCTGCTGCGACTATATCGCCGACCTAAAATCGGCAGGCAGAAGTCTTGCTTTTGGCCATCATTCTCAACGCCCCTTCCGTTTCGATACACGTATTCTCGTGGTGCATATGATGCAGCCGTGGTGTCCCTGGTTGGCCAGCTCTTTCCTCCGTGGTGCATGCAGCAGCCAAGTCACATGTAGCAAGTCTAGCGTTTTCTTTGCTTTTTCCAACTGCACCCCTCTCCTAAAGCATGCAGCCTTCATGTGCTTTCTCTTTTCACAATCAGCTTCAGATAGAACATCCTCTTCTGTTCTTGTCGACGTGGCTCAAGCTGCAAGTGCTCCACGCTACGCAATCCAGCCGCCGCCGCCTCGACATCGGGGGCCGAAAACGATGTCTATCACATATGGCTCTTCTTCTGCTATTGATGTCTTTGTCTCGCTTTTATGGCGCTGTTTGGTTTTTGCATTGCTAGGTGTTGATTCGTCTTTCAATATTGCTGCGTTTTCCTCGCTTTGTGGCTAGCCTGTACTGCAAAGCCCCTTGCGTTGTTGGTTCAGTCTCACACAATCGATGGTGATAGCCTTTCACTTCTCTTCTTCTTCTTCTTCTCTTCTTTTCTACCGATCCTGCGCTTTCGTCCTTAGCCTAACGCCCTGCCGTCGTCCTACCTACAGATCTGTGGCCAGCTGTTCATCTGCGTTTATTTTTGTGCATATGGTGCGACTGTTGCTTTATGCACCTCACCTCCACCGCCGCCAGTTTATCTTCTTCTTCTCTTCCTTTTTTTTGGTGTCTGTTTGCACCACTAGTTTCAAATATCTGACTGTCCATGCCGTCGCAGACATCCCCTGATCTTTTCTTCTCGTTCACCCGGGATGTAACCGTGTGGCTGTGGATCAGCAGGACATCACAGAATATCAAGACCAACATTCGAAACAGTTCTTCTATATTCCTCTGCCAGCTCACCGGTCGAAGTGCACAAGCCAGACAACAAGACAGCACAGCCAAGGAAGTTTCGCCCTAGACTGTGCATCAACTGCGCGAAAAAGCGGCATCGTGAACCGAAAGAAGAAAAAGTTGGACAAAGAAGCAGAAAGAAAAGAAAGAAAAAGAAGACATAAACCCTCCAAAAAGAAGCAAATATAAACATCTAGACAGTTTCAAGGCCAACCTTGACGACCCCCTCTACTTCTTGTCCGGCAACTTTTTACAGCCTATCGCTTCCATGCAGACTGGCTGTTGGTGCTACTGGTCATCTCGAGACCTCTACTTTCTTCTCACTTGCCCTCTGCCTCTTTGCCTCTTTGCCTCTACGACTTCAGTGTGCCCCCCATCTACACCCGGTCTCCACGCCGGGCCTCATTGACTACTGTCTTTGAATCTTTGAGCCATTTAACCTTTTTGCATTCTGCCTTCTGCTGCTGTCCGTCTTTGCAGTTGTTGGTCACACCTGAGCTGAGCCAACCATTGCTCCTCGTTTATTTTTATAAACGTACAATCCAGATATCACATCTGGTGTTCTCGCATCTCCTGCACGCTTGATATTGCCTGTTTCTGGACCGGACAACCCTGGCTACCGTTCTGTCAAAGTTGAGCAGCACAGGCAACTATATAAGATCGCCAATGCCCACCACTCAAAGATCCCATTTCTCTTCCTCCCGCTCTTTTTCTCATCACATCAGAGTGTTCTCAGACAAGCAGACTATACCCACACTAGCATACTTACACACATTACTTCTTGTCTTCCCACCCGCCCTAATCCCTTCTCATTTCGAGTATCTGGGGTTTTGGAACGCAACACATCCCGCGGATACCATCCTTGATTGGAAGCGTCCAACCAAGACATAGCAGCCGCTGCTGCCCCGTTGGTAACAATATCACGCCGAACTAATCGCCGAAAGTCTATGATACAGCATCCATTTGTATTCAATTATTTATCTTATTGTTTCCCTTGCTCTTAGCCCACTTCCACTTTACTTTGATACCCACGCCTCAGCTGGCTTTTGATTTTATTTGCTATCCCCCCCATCCCCTTCCAGCTTTTCATATAAGCTGCATCGAGCAACGACTTTCAACCATCTCGCTATCATGACCGAGCACGATATTGAATTCGGCGAGGACTTTGTCCTCGAGGCCGACAACGAGGTAAGTGCAACACAAGTTCAAAAAGCGGACAGTAAACACTGGCCCCATATGTACTAATCTTTATAACATAGGTCATGAGTGACACCACCGACGTTGACTCGGCCCTTGGCGATGTAAGTCCAGCCCCCCATTAGTATTTGTTACTTCCACCGCTAGTCTTGGCCGCATTCTTACTTTACTTTTAGGGCATGTCCGTGTTCTCGTCAACTGCCTCGCTCCGCTCCAGCCTCATTAACCACCGTGATGAGAACGGCCGCAAGTACCACGCCTTCAAGGACGGCAAGTATTTGCTGCCCACGGACGATGTATGTATTGCTAGTTACAAAACACACACATTTATGATCAAGAATGACCAGTAGTTGTCTACGGAATCAATACTCATATATCTCATCATATAGCAAGAGCTTGAACGTCAAGAGTACCAGTATGCTCTCTGCCTCTACACTTTTGGCACGCTCTCGTTTGCTCCTCTGCAAAAAGCCCATCGCATTCTCGACGTTGGATGCGGACCTGGTAAGACATCTACAATCCCGATGATATGCTATAGGCATTTAACTAATCCAATTCAACATAGGCCATTGGGTCATCGATTTTGGTAAGATATAAGAAATATAAAAGATATTTTCATCCTCCGCAGATGGCCCATCCCTTTAGCGTTGCACAGACAGTGAACTGACATTTTCTAATATAGCCGACTACCACCCTGAGGCTCACGTACGTACATATATATTGGCCGGCTTATAGTTTACCGCATGTACTGACTTTTAATAGGTTGTTGGTGTCGACCTCTCTCCCGTCCAGAGATAGTAAGTTTGCTGGTCGTTTTCGTTTCGATATCTTGTTGATATCTTATATCTTGTGTCTAGTCTAACTAGATAGCGCCCCTTCCAACGTGACCTTCGAGATCGATGATCTCGAGGAGCAATGGACTTTCAGCTACAAGTTTGACTACGTCCACGCCATGATGATGACTGGTGCTTTCCGGGACTGGCCTTCATTTCACAGACAGGCCTTTGAGTAAGTCTTTTTTCTTTTTTATTCTTCCAGAATAAATTACTCTACGTACCACACAGACACATACAAAGTATGTATGAATGTCTGAGACAAGTGCTCATGCTCTGACACAACCACAGGTTCCTCAACCCAGGAGGATGGCTTGAGATCCAAGACATTGATTTCCCTCTTCGCTGCGCTGACGGCTCTCTGCCGGCCAACAGTGCCCTCCAGAGATGGAGCGACATCATGATGGAGGCTAGTGAGAAGTCCGGCTTCCTCCTCAACACATGTGGCAAGGCTGCGGACTTTATGAGAGACGCTGGCTTTGTGGACATTGCCCGCGTCCCGTACAAGTGGCCTATTGGCCGCTGGCCGCGGAACGAAAAGATGAAGGAGCTCGGCGGCATGGTCCGTGAGAACTTTGTCGGCGGTGTCGAGACCATGAGTCTAGCCCTCTTCACCCGCTTCCTTGGCTGGAAGCTTGAGGATGTGCAGGAGTTCACCGAGCAGGTCCGCAACGACATGTGTAATCCGACCTACCACACCTACTTTGATATCTACGTCACCTACGGCCGCAAGCCGGAATAGATAGATGAAACGCTCTGGTACGGTCCGATGTCGTCTTCGAAGATATGTCGCAATAGCTATGTGATGCTGGCTTGGAATACGGGTTTGATTATTATATAGTCTTGTTACGCTGGATAGTTCAATGTCTAAAATGTTTGACCAGCTTCGGTGACACATGCATCTCAGACAACTGTCTCGAATTACAGCGGTCTGACCACACATTATAAGCTCCAAGATGAAAAGGAATCTCCCGTGTGTGAGACTGCCCCTTATTGGCCATGTGGCCATGTTGTCTGGCTTTGCATCTCACAAACGCGAAAAGGAACGTCTAAGAGAACCCTGCACGCAATGGCTAAACTTGCCAAAGCCGCCCGACCGGCACCGTGCTGGAATTATTGAAGACAGTGCCTGTATTGTCCCCAATGCACATCATTGCCGTCGGTATGGGGGACAACTGACCTGTCGTATGACTCGACTACAAGGCAGACTTCCACATGTTCCCCATCTACCCATACTACATAGTAGTAGTTGATGGCGCGCCGCCGGTAATGGGGCAAATGATATCAGCAGGTCGGCATGGAGTGGGTGCATGTGAGACAAATGTCACCCAAATCAGGCACCGTCTCTTCGTCTCTGTTATCCAAACTCTCAACCTGTTGCGTCGAGTGGTTTCTGTGCCCAGACGAAATGTATGGGGATGTATGCGTGCACCTTTTTGTCGTTTAAGGCGGCGCGTACACCGTCAAACAGGGTGTCAATCTCTAGCTTTGTGAGTGCAATATCCGGGTCATGGCCGTTGAACGGCTTGGCTTGCAATGCATCCAGCAACTCATTCAAGATCTCGCGGAAGAGGAACGCATGCTGCATACGGTTTGTATCTTTGGGCCAGAGGCCAACTGGCACGTGATACGCTTTGCGCTGGATATGGACAAAGCCGAGGCGTTCGAGCTGGGCCGGCAAGTTATCAGCAGCACGGAGGTCCCAGCCGGACTTGCGTTTTTGAACTTCCCCCACCAGCCGGTAGAAACGGTCAACGGCATAGTCTTCAGGCATAGTGTCGTCTTGGCACTCTATACGCGGCACAATCTCCTGGAGCTCGATCCATCCGCCGGGTTTCAGATGGCAACGAGGGTGTTAGCTATCAAGTAGAAAATAAGAGAAATTGCAGTAGACAAAACTCACTCAAAAACGTTGCTGAGGACGCGGGATAGATTTTTAAGAATGGCGACCATGAGCCGGAAGTGGGCAAGGTCGTAGCCGCTGCCATGGATCCACGAGTTCTCCTCGACGTCGTCAATAACAAACTCGACATTGCCTGGCACCCACGACGGCTGGATAGGCGACAGATCGAGGCCGATGACCTTGGCACTCGGGTAGCGGTCGGCAGCGTCGACAGCCCAGTCGCCGAAGCCGGTGCCTATGTCAATGATCTTTTGCGGGTTGTCGCCAATCGGGGCAAGGTGCAGCTGCCCGCCCAGCAGGTCGGCGAACAGGGCATTGCGGACAGTCTCGCGCTGGTACTCCTTCTCGTCGTTTGGCAACGGATACCGCCCGAGCTTGTATGAGTGATACCGCCTATTTGTCAGCAAATTCGGCAATAGAAACGAGGAAGGAACGAGTGTGGCTACTATACACACCTTCCGTTTTCGTATACATGCTCATACACGCTCGTTGTGAGGGAGCCTACGAGAGACTCGTTGCCGGCTGTAGATGCATAGTCGGAGCCAATCGCAAAGCTGTCGGCGCCTATAGAAGATGCGCTGTCGTTGTCGGACGCAGGCTCAATAAAGTCTGACGAATCGCGAAATACAGCCATTTGCGCATGAGCTGCAACCGACAGCCTGCGACCTGTGGAGGCTATTGTAATAATTGTGGTTCGGGGTTGGAGGGGAGCTCAAGGGGATAAAGACATCACGGGAAGGAGCCAGCTAGAAGGGGTCAAAAATGGCAGGAGCCAGGGAGATAGGATTGGAAGGGATAGAGCGACTGTAGGTCAAATTTGTGGCGGCTGAGTCTGGCATAATAAGGCCCCTCCTCCTCAAGCTACAGAGTAAGTACATTTCTGTCTTTCCTGTCTTTTCTCTCTTGCTTTCCATGCACTCTGCATTTGTTTTTGGGGGGTTTATCCTATCATAATTAGGGAATGATGTGCAAAGCCATGCTCTAGGGGCGGCTGTTGGCCGCATTTGCATGTGTTGTTCTATTTAGTCGAAGATCGGGGCAGGTGCAGGCAGGCAGTATTAATATGTCTACAGTAGAATGTTACTATGTACATCGTAGTTGTGATTATAATAGGAAGGCGCGGGTTGTCAACGCAAGAGCTCACAGCAAGAGTTAATAACCCTTTACGAGGCTTTGTTAACATGCCGAGTTTACAACTCATTTACCACTCAACACCAACCATATCGGCCGCGACTACTATGTCCAATACTTTAGAACAGCAATATTCATACCAGTTTCAAAGATGATTGGCCGAGACCAAAAACAGATGCCAACAGCGCGGTACCGGCACTGTATTGGCCCGGCATGACGGGTTTCTGTCGATCTTGTTTGTTCTTCTGGTTCTCATTTGTTGTTTGATTCCGCTCTTGTCTTATAGTAGGCTTTCTTCTTGTTGGCCTTCTGGTTGTTGACTTCACTTCTTGGGGGGGGGTTAGGATAAAATGTCAAAGACATATTGCACAAAAGTAAAGAAGCGCATGTGGAAGCAATCTCCCAAGAGCAGTTCGAGACACTTAATCAAATAACTATCAGCAAGGTACTTCACATACCAAGACACAGTGTAATATTGGCCCCCAGATACCGTTGGACTCACAACGCGCATAACTAGTCGCCTCATAATGCTACTCTGTACGAGCGCATGTAACATCAGAATTACCAAGTTATGTAGTATCACCTGTATCACCTTTGAGGAGGTCTCTGCCTTTGCTGAATAACAATTAACATTGGTCATAAACGCCAGTATGGTCGGCATGGACGGACCGTGCCAGACGAAGAACACACAAGTTGTGATAAATCTAATTAAATACAAAGATCACGCCCATGCGGTCAACCGAGATCGTCGCCATGTATGGGCTCTCAAGCAGGGCCGCATCCAGGATCGCGTCCAGGTGGCTGCGCAAAAGCTGTTGCTGCTGCATTGCAATCACGGTTGACCTTGACGGCCGCGGTGTGCTGCTTCCACTAGCGCCTGCTGCTGCCGATGCCGTGCCTCCGTTACTTGCTGCCTTGGCCCGCGCCGTCGCACTGCTCTTTTTGCCGTCACTGCTTCCGACTGCACCACCAGTCGCGCCGGATCCAGGGCCGCGTGGCTGCCGCTCAATGTTGACAGTCATGGCAGTCGTCACTGCTGTTGCAGTGTATGTTGCGCGCCCGTCATCGGGGAGCTGGCCGCTGTAGATCGCGCTTGCCTCGATCCGCGAAAGATCCCAGAACCGCAGCTTCTTGTCGCTGCCGCCCGTTACAATAAAGGCGTGGCGCACATCTCGCTGGTCGTCGACCGAGGATGCACCCACAACCATAGCGCGCATTCCCTTGTCTCCGCCAGCGCCGTTGCCTCCGTTTGAAACGCCGGCCGGGTCGATGCTCGTAGCAAACCGTCCTAGCATCCCCTCGGGGCGGTCTTCGTCAACGTCCCATGGCTCGTAGGTGTACCGGATAGTGCCGTCCTTGGCCACAGAGGTAGTTGCTGTCGGCACCGTACTGCTGGATCCACCACTGCCAATGCGATACACTTCGCGGCACAGCGTCTTGTCCAAGTCCCACACTGTCACCTCGCCCTGGCCTGTGCCGCCGGCCACACAAATCCACTTGCCGCGTCCCTTGGATGGGTGGATGGATAGACGGTAGATGGGAGCGCCACCTGGGATACCCCAGCCCTTGAGTCGCATCTTAAAGCGCAGGTCCCAAAGGTCAATTACGCCGTGAGATGTGGCCACTGCTAGCCAGTTGTGCTTGCGGTCGACTACAAAACATGTCGGCGTTCCATGATGCACCGGGTTCATCAGCACAAACACCAGCGTCATTGTGCGCAAGTCAATGCCCAGCACGCGCGATCGGTTCGTGGCGAGAACCATGACCGAATTGCCATCCTGCTTAAAGTGCTCGCACCACACTGCCCACTCGTCTCGCGGCAGCTGATACTCTCTGAGCAGCCTTGGCCGACTATACCGCGGCATCCCCGACGTGCCGGGAACAATATCACACTCCACCTTCACCACATGCACACTGCCGTCGCTGGCACAGCTGATAAAGCAGTGTGTGTTCTCAATAAAACAGAGTGCCAGCACGCGCGCATCAGCTGCGTGCCAGTGGATCTGCCGCGACCGGCGCGAGATGTTGCGCTCGAGACGTGCCGTGTCCCAGATTCGGACTGAGCTGTCGTCGCCGCCGGTGAGGAAAAATGCGTGGTCGGGAGACGCGACGACACGGTTGATAGCTCCTGTGTGCTCGGAAAATGTAGCGACCATCTGGCCGGACGGCTTCCACCCATCGTATGCACCACTGCTGCTGCTTGTGCCACTTCTGCCGCTGCCAGCACCTCCTCCATTGATGCTGCCATTGTTACTGGCGGCAGCCTTCTTCCTAGAAGAGATCGGGACGACCGATGGGCTAAATTCGGCAGCGTCATGCGGGTAGTTTTGTATGAACATCGCATCCAGCATCCTAAGCACATTCGGGTCGTTTCCGGTGTACGAGTGGTGACCGCGGTACCTGCTGGCAAGATTGCTGAGCGCAGGGCTACCGCCCGACACGGGCCTTTCGGGATCACTGCCCGTGCTGTCAAAATCATCAGACGGCACGGGAGACCGGGACGGAATGTTCCCTGTGAGCGCCGAGCGGCCTTCAACCTGACCAAAGGCATTAGCCTCGGTAGTCGACGTCTCTGGCCCCGATTTGATACTGTTATTGCGGTGGTTTAGAAGGCTTATGGCGCTAGGCTGGTGTCGCAAGGACAGGCCGCGTTTCCCACTATCCGAGATCGAGGCTGTGTCGTCCGCCAAGCTTCCGGCAACCTGTGCTGATCGGATCGAGGCAGCATCATCGGTGGGTGAGGATGCCATCTGAGCCGCATTTGACGTCGCATTCGAGAGCAGCGAAGATGGCTCTCCGCTATTTGCAGCCGTCAAGAAGCCATCACGCACAGCTGGTGAAGGCGAGCCACTCATTAGGCTGGCACCGCTTCGACTGCCCATCCGGCTCTTGTGGATATTGAGCGCGGCACGGCGGCGCTTGGCAACTGGATCGTCTATTGTCATGGATGCGTCGTGCAAGGCATCTTCGATAGACCGTGGTGCATTGCTTTCAAAGTCCATTGCGGCTGCAAGAGTGCCAGGGAGCGGTGGAGGCCGGTTCGGTTTGCTGAGGGGCTCCTCTTCGAACAGGACATTTTGGATTTTGATGCCCATGCTGACGAGGGGGATAATGCTGTTCAGGTTGGGGGCAGGATTTCCATCAGTGCCGGTCTCGCCACCGTGCGTGCTGGCATTGCTGGCCCGGCTGCCATATGCTTTGGCAGACGTCGGGCTGTTGGTCTCGTGAATCTTGAGTCGACTGAGGCGCCATATGAACTCACGCAGCGCCAGTAGCTTAAACTCATCCTCTGTCGACAATCCGAGATTGCGGAGACGGTTGATCCACTGCTCATCTTCTTCGTTGCGCTGCACCTTGCTCAGAAGCTGCGGTGTAGTATCTCGTGTCAGTGACCGGCCGCTAGACCCCAATGGTCCCGAAGATGGCGACGATAGTGGTGACGACGAAGACATGCCAAAGGGGAAACCGCGCAGCTTCTGAACCGGCTTCCAAAATGCACCACGGTCTGTCATCATGGCCCAGTTAAGTGCCTGTTCAAAGACTGCTCTGGAGAGTGGCTTCTGTAGATGGTCCAATAGCTGCAGCTCTGATGAGCTACTGATGAGCATTCCGGGTTTCACATAGGCCGCAATTAAAGGCATAAACATGCAGCGGACCTGTGCCGGGGAGATATACTTGGTTGCCGCCGAAAGGAAGCGCGCTGCAGCCTCGCGAATCCAGATGTTTGGGTGCATAGTAAAGCGAGCGACCACTTCAACGAGGTCCCAAATCATCTTTTTGCAGAACAGCCCAACATCAGCGAGCTCAGCAAGGGCCTGAAGGACAGCCTGCACGACGTGCTCTTCAGGATCGGTCAGTGCCTGAATCATGAGAGGGAGGATGAACTCCTCTAGGCTCACGCTTCCGAGGAATGTGGCTACGCCGACAATGGTGTCGAAGAAAGCACACTTGAGCATCCAGTCGCGGTCGTTGAGGTAGGTGTTGAGATGTGTGACGATAATGTCGTTAGCATCCGCAGCGCCAAAGAACAGGCAGAGATCGGGGACAGAGGTGAGAAACGCGCGCCGGACATATGGGTCGGTATCCTCGATCAATACCTTGGTGTGCAGCTCAAACATGTCGACAAGATCACGCTGGGACATGTCGAATAGGGCGCTATCAAATGCGGGCTCATCGTCCGCGGCGTCAGACAGTGCAGCTGCAGCGGCAGACGACCCAGCCTCGAGATCGGCGTCGTCGGCGGCACCAACCATACGGTCAACACGGGCTGCCATTTCTAGAAAACGATTTGCTGTTGACGCGAGGGATCCCAGGCATGCAGCGTACGTCGCTCGCACAATGGGACTTGTTTCTCTAGAGCTGTTGCTGTAGTTGATGGTGTGCACTGCAGGGTTGCCGCCATTAAGAAGAGCATTCTGCATGCGTGGCATGATATACTCGACAAAGACATGCGCGTTGACTGGGCTCACTGTTCGTACGAGAATAAGGAGCTGCGTGATGGAGCGCACCGCGGCGACGACAACCATGTCAGCGCGGTCGTTGAGGAGAGCCATGAGGTATGGCAAGACACGGTCCAGCTTGGCCTCGTCTGTGAGGCGCTCAGATAGCGCAAGCAAAACTTCACAGGCTCGTATCTTGGACGCTGACCGCGCCGTGTTGCGGATGGATGCCACGATCAAGGTCAGGAATATAAGGGCACCGTTGTCGGCAGTAGGCTGTGCACCGGCTTGCACAAAGTGTTCTTTTGTAGGGATACTGAGGCGCACAGGAAACAGGCCCAGGCCTAGTCGTAATGGCGACGGGGCCTTGTCGGCAGCCGTAATGGGACTCGTTATGTTTGTTGCAGTTTTCCGACTTGTAGCCGTTTCTGCAGTGGTTTCATCCTGGAAGCCGAGGAAGTAGGAGATCTTGTCAAAGTCGTAGTACACGCGGTCGATGCGCTCGTCTGCCTCGCCCATATTTCTCGTTGCCCCTGATGCCGGGTACTGTCCCGAGGACGGGTCGGTGATGAGCTCCATGTACTGGTGTAGGAAACTGTAAAAGTATTCAGGGAAGACCTTGCCGCGGTAGAAGTCGAGGTACTCGTGCGCCGCATAACGCTTTTGGGGGTCTAGCTGGATCATGTGTGCAATCATGTCGGCCAGGTCACGATCGGGGATTCTGCTGAGGTGGGAGATGGCCGGGTCATACTCGCCACGCCGATATCTGAAAAGCTGGCTGAGACTGAAGATGGGCGTCTCAAGGACAAGCTCGGCAATGACGCAGCCAACACTGAAGACGTCCATGGCCCATGTTATGTGATTTGGCGGCGTGCCTGGCTGAGAACTGCGGCCACGGCTGCGGCCTCCTCGGGATTTTGAGCCTGCAGCCTTTGCGTTCGTCTTGCCGCCAGCTCCCGGCCTTCGCCGGCTATTGCTATCGGCGGATGTACCCTGGCCGTCTTCGTCTTCGTCGTCAACATAGCCCTCCTCTATCTCGTCTTCGTCGTCGTCTTCGTCGTCATCTTCTGTTGCCTCTGCTGCCGTCTCTGAGGGTACAAAGCGTTCGGGTGCCAGGTAGCACGTGCGGCGGCCAGAGGTGTCAAAGAAGTAGGAGAAGTCGGCCGGGTTGTCGTCGGGTAGAAGGACGGGCTTGAAGGCGGATGAAAAGTCTGTGAGATAGAGCCAGTTCCACGACGTGACTAGCACGTTCTCGGTTTTGATGTCGCCGTGGTAGACATCGCGCGCGTGACAGTCGCGTAGAGAACACAACAGCTGGAAGGCAAGCCACTTCTTCTCAATATCCTCGAGAAAGGGCCGCGTGCTCATTCGGTCGTACAGTGAGTTGTACAAGAACTGGCGCACGAGGTATCCGTTCGTGTCCTTTTCGACGATGCGCTGGTAGGCGAGTGCGTTTGGGACGTCTGCGAGGATGCGTCGTTCGCGGAGCAGCTTATCGCGGTAGACGGCGAGGCTCATGGGCTGGTACGGCTTGACGAGCACCTTGACGAGGACAACACCGTCATGGTGGCGTGCGCGGATACTTTTCATGAACCGGGCGCTACCAATAGACTTTTCATAGACGAGGTCGCTCAGCTCAGGCACATCGATGCCAGCCGACCCCGCCGAGGGTGTCGTGAGCGAGTAGCCCTGACCCATGGTGGCTAGATGGGCGCGCTTTGCCTTTGTACGGCAGGGAGTCTATCGGATTATCGCATAGGGCAGCTGCTACACAGAGTAGTGTGGTCTTGGTAGTTGAGAGCAGTAGGCTAGGCCTCTAGAAGGGTGTCGTTTGGGAGTATGTTGGCGAAGGTCAAGGAGGAGGAAGGTCGAGATGGATCAAGGGGGGCTGGTCGTATGGCGGCTGGGTTACTGTTGCAGTTTTTGCAATGTCGTTGCATAGCTCTCCATCAGGTGGTGTGTCGATGCCTGGGTGCCCGTATCTCGGGTCCGTTGTTGTGGTCAGGGCTGTGGTGTCGTCGATACCTTGTGACCGTGAACAGCTGCTCGACCAGGCCTAGTCATCGAGCTTCACCATAGCAGCAGGCCCCACCCCTGACGTCTTGCTGTGGGGGCAATCTAGACAGACCCATAAATTACGGCAAGACGTCCCAGTTACTCACGTGATCATATGCTGACTAACTTTATACATTGCGACGAAGCAGTAAAGCAAGTGACAGTCGCATCATGAGAATCCGTAGAAAACAGAAAAAAACGACATGTTGTAAAGAACAAGAGGAGCGGGCCACTTAGACTCGCAAAAATAAATAGTGTCCAGTGGCAAAAAGAAACTCCCTCGGGTGGGCTCGAACCACCAACCTTTAGATAGGCTATTAAGTTAATAACAGTCTAACGCGCTATCCAATTGCGCCACGAGGGAAAGAACGAAGGACTGGGTCTTTCCATGTGTCGATCGGCACATCTACGGGCACAAGATAGGCGTACCACTGGCGAAAGAGTCAGGCAGCAATAGCAATAGGTGAGCAGCACATCGAATACCCGAGCAGCTCGATTTATCAACGATATGATAGAAGAGATACAATAAGAAGACGATAAAAGGAAGAACAAGAAGCAGCTATCAAACGACGGACGAGCTGTCCGTTTGACTGGCTATTGGCACTGCTGATCGTGATGTCTCGCCGGCCGGCTTCATCACCGTCGCCGACCTCGTCGACCTCGTCGACCTCGTCTTTCTCATCTCCCTCGCCGTGGCCTGCTGTCTTGTGTACCTGTTTAGACTCTCGCACAGACGGTCGAGCAGCCATTGTGCCTCGGTCGTGTCGGCAAGCATGGGGCTGTCCTCGCCAATCCAGTCCCAGTCTAGTGGCCCTTCTTCGTCAGGGTCGTCTGCGTCTTCGCCCTGACCTTCTTGTCGATCCATCCGGCTGAAGCGGATCAGCTCCGAGAAACGCACCCATTCTTCAAAGGTGTATTTCTTGGGGGGTTCTGCACTCAGCTCGTGGGCTACGTCGCGAATGGCAGTAGACAGTTGGCGCGCCAAGTGGTGCACTTTGCTCTCTCGTTCTTCGGAAGATGCGAACTCATACGGGCTCGCACCGAACACGCTGCCAGTGTTGGACATGGATTCCATCTGTCGTAGCTTCCGTTGCTGTTCTTGCTGCCGTCGGGTGGTTTGGTATAGCCGGTCTTTGTGGAGGTCGACGATGCCCTTGAAAGAAGCCTTGATATTGGCCACGAATGCCTTGGTCAGGCCCTTCTTGGGCATGACGGTCCAGTCAGCCAGCTTGAACGTGCCGCGGTTGATCGTTGCAACGACAGTGGCACTCATCTCCTGGATAAGAATCGTCATTGTGGGCACGGCAATCAGCGACCAGACTATAAAAAAGGCCTTGCCGGCATTGGACTTGGGGCTCATATCGCCATATCTGTCGGTTAACAAGTGGCTCGAGCATATCATATCAAGTTGATCAAGTTGATCAGACTGGTCAAGTTGATCAAACTGTCGCACTCACCCAATGGTCAAAAGCGAGACAAAACCAAAGTAAAGCGCTTCAAAGTAGCTCAGACTCTGCAGCCGCTTCTCGGCGAACATGAAGACAAGAGCGCCCATGCACCACAGCGTACCAAACGCCAACACCGACATGGCCAGCGACCAGTACTGTTTAAACCGGCGCGTCTCTTCCTGGATCTCACGCATGGCATCGAATCGGTCCTTTTCCTCACGCAAGAGTAATAGCTTACGCTGCTGCTGTCGTTGGCGCCGGCGACGGCGGCGGCGCAACCACTGCGGCATATGCGTTCTGCTGTCTCCGTCGTCATCCGAGTCGGTGTCTTCCCGGCTGATGGCCACGCGCCGGGCTGCACCGCCTCGGCCTCCAACGACCACAGTCGCCTTGCGCTCATGAAACGTGACTGTATTTCCGACAATCTCAAAACGGCCATACATGTCGTTCTCATTGGCTGCAAGGCTTCCTTGCCTCTTCCCTGTGGCCATACTTGCGTTGTCGAATGTGATTCTTTTCTGGGCTGTCGGTCCGGGTGTCGGCCCATCATCGATCGAGCTTGTGTCTTTCGGCAGCACAGGGGCCGCAGGGATGGTGTCCCCTGGGGTGCAAGAGCGCGGGGGCAGGCCGAGACGGTCGCGAAGCTCGTTCTCGTCAGTCACAGTCCGACTGAGTGTTGATCTGTGCGAGTGCATCTCGTGCGATCTGACAATCTTGCTGGCCGAAATGTCTCGTACGAAGCGAGTTATGCTGCTGATTACCAGGCCAAGGGAGGTGATTCCGATGAGCTCATACACAAAGAGAAACCCTCGGCCGGCATTTGTGGTCGGGTATATATCACCAAACCCAACAGTCAGGACGGACTAATTGTCAGTGTTTGTCTCCGTTGACTATATCCAGCACCTGCCGACTCACCACATCGGCAAAGTAGAGGGCGTTGGAGTATGACCAGCCCTCAAGCCGCACGTAGACGCCGGCACCGCCTGCCAGCCAGAAAAAGAACATCATGGTTTGCAAAATCAGCGTGCGCTGGTCGTCGTCGAGGTCAAACTTTTGGGGGTAGTGTCCGCGAACATAGCCCAGCATATTGGCGACGAGCATGGCACTGCCCAGGAAATACAAAATCGAGGCCAACACGGCGTGCCAGAAACCCTGTGAGTATATCTGGCCCGGGCCAATCGGGCCGTCGTGGACATGCATGGCTGTAGATATTGATATAAGCTGAGGGTCAGCAGGCACTTGATATTTGGACTCCGAAACCCGATATCCAAACTGTAGAGATATGGAGCCTACAATGATAGAGGCCAGCACCCAAAATACGATAGACAGCGGGAGGGCCACGATATAGCGAACGCGGCCGGTAAAGTTGAGCAATAAGAAAAAGTTGCCCGTGAATCCGCAGGCAAGAGAAAAGGCATTCAAAATGATCTCCCTATATTATTTAGTATATGTCTGCAATATCTGCAAGATCTACATTTCTGTAAAGAGTTTATTCCAGAGGACAACGCACCAGTGAGGGTCCGAAATGCCTATCCCGCTGTCGTCGACACCCAGAGGAAGCTGACCGTTGTCTAATAGCCGCACACGCCATGGTGTTACGAGGGCAGCAATAGACAATACGTTGGACAGTGGCCCTATAGTGGCGGCCAGGAGCGGAATGGCTGTCGATGCAAACCACCACGATGACTTGGACTTTCCATTGTCGTCAACCGAGTCAAGGGGACTCCCACACGACTCGATGTCGGCAACGGTCTTGGCATCTTCTGGGTCGGCGTATATATCTGATGGCGATCCACCTGGTGGTGGAAGCGAAGGTGAGACTACTGAAGACGAAGATGATAAAGAAGAAGATGGTGATGCTAATGGTGGCGATGCCGTGCCTTGTCGTGGTCGGGGCATAGCCGCGCCCCCGTCGATGTCTCTGTCCCGATCCTCCATGGTGTGGTGTGTGTTGTGCGGATTCAAAGCAAGCAGGATGTTTTCAGCGCCCAAGGCTATGTAAAGAATAAAGTAGACTACGATATAATTAAACAGGATTTGCCAAGATGCGCAGACTATAAGTCAAAAGGAGCTACAAATAGAGCCACGTGTGGAGAGATGCCACGAGCTCGCGTTAAAGGACGAGATACATATATACCAGATATGCTAGTCAATGACCACCAACGAAAGAGACGCCCAATCACTTCTTCTTATTATTCGTGTTGATCCAATAGATACGAGTCACCATCTACCATCCACCATACCGAGGTGGTTGTTGAAGTGTCAAGGGATGGGGGGCGAAAGGATAAAGAGAGGGGGTGGCCGGCTGATAAGAAGCAAGCCACCATGCACATGCACACGTTATCTTTCAGCGTCTTGACGTTTGAAGTAGATTGCTTCGACACCACCGGCTGCTACTCATCAATATTGTGCTGTCTCCATTGTCATACCGCGTTGCATCGCCTCACATTTCATATTCCCTCTTCTCTGGGTTGGCCTCGATCAGCCTTACAAGCCTCTGTTCGTCATTGTGCATTCTCTTAAACAAGTTGCTTATCAATCATAAGCCAGCTATCCAAATATAAAGCCCTCATTCTACAGGCAATAGCCAGACACCGGGGGGGGGGGGGGGGGGGGGGGGGGGGGGAAGGGGGGGTTTTTTTTAAATTTTTTTTTTTTTGGTTTGTTATAAATAAACCCCCCAAAAAA